>OY720443.1:80891246-81367205 GCA_963082915.1 Dolichopus griseipennis
GTATACGTGATGCTCTTTGAGAATTGAGTAGACATTATTAACAGTTTTGGAATTTGTTAACCCATGTCGGGCCGACGGGTGGTCAAAAAAAATTTTGGGTCCAAATTTTGTCCGATTTTACGAAATTCTGCTTTAGCTTTAAAGAAAGCCCCAAAAAAAATTTTGTTGAGTTCCATTAACCCATTGCGGCCCAACAGCTTTTTATAGGTTTTTTCAATACTTTACTCTAAGTTCGAAACGGTTTGAGCAATTGATTTCAAATTTTGTATACGTGATGCTCCTTGAGAATTGAGTAGACACTATTAACAGTTTTGGAATTTATTAACCCATGTCGGGCCGACGGGTGGTCAAAAAAAAATTTGGCTTCAAATTTTGTCCGATTTTATGATAATTCTGCTTTGGCTAAAAAGAAAACCCACAAAAAAATTTTATTGACTTGCATTAACCCATTAGGGCCCAACAGCTTTTTATAGGTTTTTTCAATACCTAACTCTAAATTAAAAACGGTTTGACCGATTTTCTTCAAATTTTGCATACGTGCTCCCCTGTGAGAATTGAGTTAACACTATTAACAGATGTGGAATTTGTTAACCCATGTCGGCCCGACGGTTGGTCAAAATAATTTTGGAAGATAATATTGTCAAAATTTGCGAAGTACTGCTTTGACTAAAAAGAAAGCCTCAAAAAATTTTGTTGAGTGATTTGGAAGCAAATTACGTCCATTTTTGCGTAATAATGCTTTGCCCAAAGAGAAAGTGTAGTTCCGTTAACCCAGTGGGGCACAGTGGTTTTTAATAGATTTTTGCGTTACTTAACTCTAAATTAGAAACGATTTGACCGGTTTACCTCAAATTTTATATGTGTGAAACAACTTGAAAATAGAGTTGAGTCTGCTAACAGTCGGTCCTACGATTTTTCAAAAAAAATTTTTTGGAAGTAAATTACGTCAAAATTTGGAAAGTAGTTTGTACTGCTTTGAATTACAGAAAGTTTCAAAAATTACTAGAACAATCCTAGAAAAATGGTTTTAAAAAGATTGCTTTCATTCATTTTAAAATTTACATGTGTAAACCGAGTGTAATTTTTGTGTTAACTTTTTGCAGTAACATCAACTTCAATTAAACCTTCATTGAGAGGCGCAGCAACGCGCACCGGGTATTAGCTAGTGTAAAATAAAAATATGTTTAAAATGTTTTCCGAAGCACAATCTGGTCACCTAAGGATGCCTAATTTTGTTTTAATTGGCTAAGCACAAACCTTTCCAGCTTTGAACATAATAATGCGTGAAAAATATTTGACAGTTTCAGTCTTACGTTACCGTCGTAACTATCTGTACATGAAAAATATATATTTTTTGCCAAAAAAATTCGGAAAATATGCTAAAAATATAAAAATAATGTTAATCATAAAATCAATATTTTTTCCATTCAAATGGAAAATTAATGAATTTATTAATTGTTTTTTAAATATTGTAGTATATTTTTTTGTTCAGTGGTTCAATTAAATATTTTATTTTTTTTTTTTTTTAGACAAATAGTTCTTAAAATATAATTTAATTGATTTAATAAGATTTATTGAATTTATGTGAATTTAATTAGTTTATAAATATTTCAATATCATGTTACATTATATTTTAAATTGTTCGTATAAAAATTTTGAAACGCTAAAAGACAAATATTTGAAATCGATTAATTATAACCTTCAATTATGAAGCCAGTATATATTTAAGAAGCTGTGGCCATCGAAATGATAGTTATGACAAGTAGTGGGTTTAAAATGTTGATTAAATTTGTAAAAGTAGTTTGAAATTTATTACTTAATTACATTGGGTGTCCATACATAATTAGTTTTGGTAGTGCATACGATTTAAGTCTACAATGACTTTTACAATGATTACGTGAACGCGCCCTTGTATATTGACAGCGTTTTTGTAAAATTTTATTTTATTATTGTAACAATTGAAAAAGTTAGCAAATGATAAATACCTCAAACGTCAATTTTAGTTTTATAGTAATTTACACCTTTTGCATAATCTTTTTCTCATAAAAAATTTTAAAAGCACAGTTTATATCTAAATTTAATATTGAATAACACATGAATACCTTTACCTCCTAAGCAGATAGAGCGTTGTTAACAACGTTCAAATACTCCTTTAAAAGTTTAACATATGGAAAACACTAGAAATGCACACAATGAAAGTAACAATAAATTTTCAGCGTAGCCTTGACGTAAAAGTTGCTCAACTTTTAACATCTACGTTACTTTGACAGCTAATTGTTTATGTTTTTTTCAGCTATTTATGTTTATAGTTACTTATTATTTAAGTAATTAAATTTAAATTTATTCATTATTTATAATAATTAATTAACAAATCTAAATTGAAATTAAATTTTTACTTTACTTTGATTTCACTAATTGAAAAACTAATTATGTTTATTTACTTAATTTGTTTACATTAAATATCATTTTAACGCTTTCCATGTTTTGCATTGTGCTTGAAAAATTTAGAATCTACTTTTTTTGACATTTTGCAACTTCGATGCTGCTTCATGGCAACGCTTATTGTGTTTAAATCATTAATATTACTCCAAAACGAAATTGTGATATCAAATCACGAGTCGATCATTAAAAATATATTAGATAAATTATTATTTTGGGATAAAATTCAATTTTACTCGTACCTTTATAACAAGTGCCATTCAAATTTTGAAACGTTCTTGGAATCAAAATATGATTATTCGAAAAATTTTAAATTTATTAGCATTGAATTCACTCGTAATATAAAATTTATTTTCCAAGCTATGCAATTCTTAAATTTATGCCTCGAATATTTAAAATTAAGGCATTTCACTTGAAATCGATATTAAAAAAAATAAGTAATAAATTAGAATTTAAAATTTATCTCCATGTTAGGTTAGGTAATCTACTGTCATTCAAACGGTTTATTTTGTATAATATAAACAGTAAATCTGTTATTAATATCATAACTTACTGTTAAAGCTTTGATTACATTTTAATATTATAATCTTTAGCTTTATATTAAACATAAATTAATTTTTTAATTACTTCTTTTGTTTCAATTTTTTTTTAACATTAAATAAAAATGTATTCACGTACACATAGAGGAGCTGAACCTTTAATGCATGCATGTTTATGATATTTATAAAAATGTTTGTTTAATTTTGTTTTGTTTTAAATTAAATCATAAAAAGGATAAAAAAAATTACTATGAATAAGTTATCCTTGAAGCATATAAAAAAAACAAATAAATAAAAAATATTTTTTAAAATATCATTTTTATTATTAGCCTGTTATTTGTTAGAGTACTCTTTTTTCTGCAAAATTTATATTCGTTGGTAGACAAAAGAAAATTTTCTAAAATAATGTTGGAATTTACTTTTTTTTATATATATGTATATCAAATAAATATTTTATTTCGTATTTATATATAGATTTTAGTACAGTATTGGTCAAAAAAATGATGACAATGAGTGAAATTTCTAGCAATATTTCTTATATGAAGTTTCACTCATTTCGTAAATTTTTTAAGGCTTGTATGAATTCAAATAGAAAACATACAATAAATTATAAGAATTATCATACAAATAAAGAAGGTGGTCAAAAGTCCCCTGGAGTTTCCAAATAAGCAAAGCATCTCTGCGAAATTATAATTCCAATGAGAGAGCCATATAAAAGTTTATTACAAAATTAAAGTTGTTCCTTTTTCCAGATTATTTATGAATTCGTGTATGTGAAATTTGGTTACAAAATTTCAGTTTTGGAAACAGAGAAACTTCTTGATTTTCAATATAAATCAATTTGGCTAATTGAGGAACATATGACCAGACCAAATACCCCAATCAATAAATTATTAAACATTTTAGCAGTTATCATCTTAGGGTAGGGTAAGATTTTAATTAAAATCCAATTTTGCCTGAAAAAAACCTTTTGAGTGAAGTAAAGGGCACATGAATGATGGGAGTCACTTCACGTACAACAGAACCAGCCATTTATACCAAATAGAATAGAACAATAGATGGTTCAAGTAAAACTACTAAAATTACGTCATATTAAATAAAAGACATAAAAGAGTTTCCACCCAATTAGCTAACTACACTTTAACAAATGACACTTCCATTCAAAATTTCATTTGATGTACCAATTTTATTGACCAGTAGTGTATTAATAAATTTGTTTTCTAAAAAAGAAAGATGTCGTTTAAAGGGATATTAGGAAAATCTTTTTATGTCGTAACTCGTAACTCTGGTTTCACTTTGTTATTTTATATTTTGTTGTTCTAGAAAATGTGAAGTTGTAGACGGATTACCCTAAGGACTGAAAAAACCTTTTTTCTGATTTTTTTTTGTTTTGTAATGTACTTTGTAAAAAAGAAAGGAAATTCTCTGTTTTTTTCTATTAAAAGTACAAGAGTTTAACTTTTTTTTCTTTCATATTTTGACATTTTTTAGAAAAAAGCATAAAAAAATATAGAAAAAGATAAAACAAAAACAACAAAAGGTTCCACAATAAGTAATAAAAATCTCGTTGACCATATTTTAGTTTTAATGTTAATTTGAGCATTCAAATATTTATAGCGTACCTTAGTACGTACCATATAACCATAAGTAGTAAATAACTTTTACCCTAATTTTTGCCAAAAAGATGTGTCTCTCAAGTTTTTTATCATTGTTTATAATAATTTTAATAGCGGTGTTATAATGCTTTTAATCAGTGGAAGGAGATGTACAAAATCTGGTGGATCTAAATTAATTTTTAGATTTACTTAGATTATACGTGGACAGATTTCTGAAATTTTATTCACCTTAGGTTAGTTTTTAGTTAGCTAAGTTAATTTTCAAATACGTCGTATACTCTACGTTAGCTAGTTTATATGAAAAAAGTTAAACAATAGAGGAATGAAACTTAGGAGTGTTCACATACAATAGAAGAATAAACCTAAAAAAAATGATTTCAACTTTTTCAATAATATTGATTTAAAAAAATTAATCTTTGGTGGAACTCTTTGGTTTAGCTATTGCATCCGTTTTCTTTTTAACTATACCCAAACAATCTAAGGCTTATAATTTCATTTATAATTCAATAATTTCATTTATAAGTCAAATATATAATAAGTCAAAAGCTAGTTAAATTTCTGTTTTATTTAACTTTATTAAATCTATGGGACCTTGGTAGCATAATAACTCCTAAATGTGGAACAAGGGAACAAGACTTGGGTAGTTTTAAGTAGCAAGTTTTCGTAAATAAACATGTCAGAATCATATGAAGAATTTTCAAGCCGATGGAATTAGCAACAAAAATCTATGGGGCTTGGTGAAGAACTTCTTGTAAACCTCAAAACCAGAAGAAGTTGTGATTAGTTCGAACACACATTGAGAAAAGATGAAAATGGCATAGCTCTTTATCGAGAGCAAAAGGGTACACCAAGAGGGTTGAGAGTAAAACGTGGTCGAGAGCAAAAGGTAGACTCAGATTTACATGTTCGAAATCTTTCCTGGAACACAATCAAAGAGAAAGCATCAAACAGAGAATATTAAAGACTGCAAGTGGAAGCCCTATGCTCCTTAGATGAGTAATAGGAAAAAAAAGTTTATGGGACTAGAAGTTCTATTGACGATGTGTTAGACTAAACTGAAGGCTAATATGCTTAAGGAAATACATTGAAGAATTTCTTTTTAAGGACTTGAATAAAAAAAAACATCTTCAGTACAAAAGTACTTAGTAGGAACTGGTACCAGTCAATTTGAATATTCTCTTATACTTATTTTTAAAATGTTTTCAGAGTACATCATTTCCAGTAAAACTTTGAACTTATAAAGCACAAGATCAACTATATACAAAAATACTTTATTGCAAAATAATAAATATGAGTTTAACGAGTTTTCAGCAAAATGACCTGTATTTAAAAACTAGTTTTGAAATGGACATCAGTAATAAAATGATAATAATAATAAAATTTATATTATTTAAATACTAAAATATTTTTTATGATAGACATGAAAATGTTTAAAGGTTCCCCCATAATTCTATTATGGTTATTCGGTTTCAATAGGTTTAGTATTAAATTGATTTAATGTACACATATTATTAAAAGTTTGTATTGAATGTTTGTTGATTTAATTTGCTTATAATAACAAATAATAAAGTAATATACAATTATCTGACCCTAATTAATCTTAAAGTATTTCTGTTAATTACAAAATTAGGTTGGAAAAATATGAAAAAGAACGCAAAAATTAGATAGATTTATATTAAATCGAATCGTAACTACGAGTATAAATTTATGCTCAGTTCTTTGTTTAAATTTTTTATAATAAAATTTTATATAACCCTTTAGTTTAAAAATTAATTTGGAATATAAAATTTAATTAAATTATTTTATGACTTTTAGAGCATAAAAAAGATTTTAGATTTCATTTATTGTATATAATGTGAACATTGTCTTGTGGTATTTAGAATTACTAGGTTATAGTTTTATTTAGTTTCTAATTAATTTTATTATCAAATTATTCTTTTAATAAAAAACTGATTTTAACCCGTTTTAAAATTAAGTTTTTATATTATATAGTTAAACCTGAAGAGTATAGGTATTAGGTTCATAAATTGTATACAGAACTGAGTAAGATACAAATACTATGCAACTCATCGAGTAAAAGTATTTAAGGTGCTTATCGTGAGGAGCAGCTGTCAACCAATTGACTATTGAAAAAATTATTCAATTGTCAATTACGTTCATATCGCGAATTCAAATTGATAAATAATTTTTCTATTGTGAATAATTGTTAAACTGACGTTTATAACTTTTGTTTCTTTTTTAAGTTCAATTTAAAATGGAGCAAGATGTAAAAGACATAAAACAAAACCTATTTAAAAATATAAAATACGCTTTTTAATTGAAATATTTATAAGTATATATATTTAAATAAGTATTTCCTACTAAACAAACACAAAAATAGACATATTTTATTTTTAAAACACATTCCTCAAATGCTAAAAAATATTGAACCTAGCTGAATCAATTACAAATTTTCCATTGACAAAAACTGTCAAAACTATTGTTTGGAAAAATTTTCCCGATATCAATTTTTAGTCGCTAATTGACGCAGTTCACAATATGTCAATTATTAATTGATAATTGCTAGTACCAAACGATACCAAATTAAAAAATTAATTAATGGCTGTCAACTTTCAATTGACAATTGATGTTCCCGATTAGACCCTAAGTTTAAGTATTTGAATAAAAGCTACTTGAGTAAAAATATTTGAGTAAAATTATCAATACTTTTGAAATACAAGTATTTGCCGGGTTGGGTACGTAATTCCAAATCACAAAATCCCAAATTACAAAATCCAAAAACTTCTTAATCTTATTTGGGATTTTGAAATTTTGGATTTTGTAATTTTGGGGTTTTGAAATTTTGAAATTGTGTTACTTTAGGATTTTATAATTTGGGATTTTGAGACGTTCCCGTATTTGACTATATTTTCGCAGATACTTTTATCAGATACTTTTCCAAGATGAAGTATTTGATAAAAATATCCCTTTTATTTTTCCGAGTAAAATTATTAGACTTTTTTCTAAAATACAAAGAAAATATTTCAAATACTTCAATATATAGGAATCTGTGCGTAACTTTCGATATCTTTAGTACTCTTGCTTCAAGTTGTGAAAATTTGAGTATCGGGGAATTATGTTATTTCTTTAGAACTGGGGTTCGTCCCTAATAATAATCTATAGAATAGAAGATTAGATAGATTAGAGATTTGTGAATTTTAATTTACATTTATTGTAAGGAATTAAAGGGTGGGGGTTTGTGGGTTTTGCTTTTGTGTTCTACTTAATTAATTTAAAGTAAATATTTTGAATCAAGCTCTTTCCCATTTCTTGGGCAGATGTAATTATAAATTTAATTGAAAATTTAACGAAAAATTTTTCCCTATATACTTACTTATTTAAGGAGTTATATTTATTTATTTATATACCTACAGTCCCATATCATATTCAGGAGTTAAAATAATATAAAAATAAATCGATTAATAATTGACGTCAATAGGGATTAAATACTGATTTATAATTTGATTTTTTGTTTTATTTAATAAGTATTTGATTTTTATATAATATTTTAATCAGTGTATATATTTATACATATATATATACCTCATCGACATATATTTGTATACATATATATTAAAATTTATAATATACCTTTTATATGTAAATTAATCATAATTTTTTACCACGGTAACCACTTAACAAAATTTGGTAAAACGTGACTTAAATACAAAAGATGTAAAAAATTTAACATAAAAACGTTTAAATTTCATAATATGATTAAATATTAAAATTAGAATGGTTGTATATATATTGTATATAATTATATACATATAAACTCAATAAAAGAGTAAATATACTACTTAACATAATAAATGCGTATAGTTCAAATTTCTTTTATTAGACAACATAATTGGCAACTTTTAAAATAAAAATCCATTATAATAAAGGGCCCTCCATTAAAATAAAATGAAAATCAAAGTAATCATTTTAAATTGTTATTGAGTAGACCTATACCTCTAAATTTACTATTTTGCCATTTACCAATACTCATTGTCTTTAAAATTTGGGATTGGTATAATATAAGAACCCTCTTATAAAAATTTCATTGAATCAAATTTCTAATCTTTTAACACTTAGACAAACTTTTATAGTCTACAGACAACAGTCTTGTATAACTTCTTTCTACACTTGGCTTAGGATACTACTTTCTATTCTATGTTACCATAGAAACTCAAACCTTGCAATTCTATCAATAGTTCGCAACATGTGTATAACTTTTATTTCATCCAATCAGTTACAAAACTCATTAACTTATTATTTACAGATATTGATCCCTTCAATTATAAAATAATACCCAATACCATGAATATTAATTTGTTCATCATTTACACAAGACTTTAATAATATTGAAAATGGTCTTAATATATTTAAAAAAAATATTGGAATCATGTTGTCTATAATATTTTTTTCAGTAATTGGTGAAACCAATATTGCCACTAATGATTCTAATGATTCTCAATTTAAAACTTTTCCCACTTTCAAGAATATTAACAAGGTTTTAAATTCATCACAGTACCACCAGACATTTCAAATTTTATATTTTGGAATTCTTTTGAAAAAAAATAACCTTTATACAAGGTGATGAAACCTAAAAAAAATACAATTATTAGTTCCAACAAAAAAAGAAAATGAAAAACCAATAAATTTTTTTTAAGGATTTAAAGGACATTTTTAACAAACAGGTAAATGAACTTATGTTTTTTTTTTTTAAACATTTTAAATAGACATGTGCCTATTATTAAGTTTAATTGGGAGTCAAGATAGCAGACACAAAAAATAGGAGACTATTTTTATAATATTCTACTTTTGATATTTTGAGTTTTGGGTTTTATTGGACAATTTGATGAAAATTCGTTTACAGAAAGGAACACCTTATGAAAATTGGTTTTATAAAAATAGAATTGGTTTGATAAAAACAAGAATGAAATCAAATATTTTCAGTTTTGTATAAATTGGCAAGCAACTAGTTATGTGAATTTTTTATATTTGAAAAATATTTTTAATAATTTAAATTTTCAGAATTTTGTAAAATGAATTAACTGAAGATTATTGCCCTAATTTCATTAATATTGACATTTAGACAATTTAACAGGTAAAAAATGTAAAAGCTAAAATTTAATCAATTATTGGATCATTCGAAAAATTGGGTAAAACGTTTTTAGATGATTATCTAAACAATCTTTGATTTTCGATTAACAAATAAAAATACGAACAAATTTATATTCTCCTTTGTTCTAAATTCTAATTTTTCTGTAGTTCAAACACTGCTTTCTCTGAAAATTTCTTTAAAAAAAAAGATAATTTCGCAATTGTTTATTGTCATTTTTTCATCATTCACGTAATTTCTTTCCTCTTATTTTCGAATTTCGATTTAGCTTAATTCTCCTATTCTTTAATTATGATTTATTTCCTGAATAAAATAATTTAACAAAATTCTAGGCTTCTTTGTTCTATATTCTTCAATTTCTAAAATGTTCTGTTAAAAGAATAAAAAAATAGAAAGCTCGTACTTATGGGCTATGAATATGATATGATATGACAATGACATCAGACATGACAATACAATAGTTTTATGTTTTTTCCATAATTCGTTGAATTTCTTTCTCCTTATTTTCGAATTTCGATTTTATTTAACTTTATTCTATTTTTAAATCATGATTAATTTTACAAATAAAATTAATTTAAAGGTATGAGTAATTGTCATAATTATTTAGGGTATAAAGTGTATACATGTTGGCAAGGTTTCTCCAACTCTTGTGTATTATAAATATGAATAAAATAAAAATTTTTTTTTAATAAATTGTTTACTTTTTATAACAATGGTTTAGAAATATACATAGGTATTTGATAAAATATTTTCTATGGACTTTTTGTAGCTTATAAATTGGGTTGATATTTTTAAAAATTAATTTAAACTTTTACTTTGATATTTTGTTACGCTTTAATTTAAACTATTAAAATTTTATAATTGATGCAATATTATTAAAAATCATGTCTCCAATGTATGGTTTTCTTTTTGGGAAGCCATGTTGATAAAAATTTATTTGAATATATATAAAAAATGTTTTTAAAACTTTATTTTTCTTTTTAATAAATACAATTTTTGAACAAAATTAGTATCAAAATATTATTTAAAGTGAAGTTGAGCATACTCCTTTAATTAAATTATGCATACAAAGGTTTTAAATTTTAAAGTAAACTTAATTTAAGGGTGAACAAAAAATTCAGCCAATATTTTCTAAAATAAATTGTGTTAAGTTTCCCCATTTGTCTTTTTTTACGTACATTTAGATTACTGGAGATCTTACTGGGAAATTAAATTATTACTAGAGCTGCATTATTCAATATCGTTTTTTAAAATATTTAAAATTAATGGTAGTACTAGATAGTCTTCAAATTAATTATTCTAAATGGAATTACTTAAGAATATTGTTTTTGCATGTCTCTTGAAACTTTCTGATTTGACATTGGTTTTTTAGGTTCAAAGGCCATGAGTTGTCACTTATCTCCAATATGATCGCGTCTTCTTGATACCTGTGTGTTTCACTCTAAGTTCTATTACGCACTTACTTGTAGGTAGTTTTTTATTTGTCGCATGATTTTTTTTTTGTAAATGATTCTTCACCTGCAATGTTAAGTAGTAAAAAATTTTCTTGCGGTACTTTTCCATTACATTTTAAGCATATTTAAAAAAAAAACAGATTCTATTTAAAAAATAAACACAAAAAAAAAAACAAAATTACTAATTATAATTTAGATTTTGTGTTTACATAAATTAGTTGGAAAAAAAACTTTCCAACTAAATTTGAATAAATAACTAAAACCAGAGAAATTGTAAAAATTTAAATAATTCACCCTTTAGAAAAATAGTGATCTAATTATATCATGTTTTTAGATACTTTTTATATTTTAATACAATGTTTTTATCAAATTGAATCCATCATATCACAGTTTACCTCCTAATTTTATCTAATTAATTCATTTTAAAAAAATTTTCCTAAACTTTTTTATTTCAAATTTAAGGCTGATTCGCACTTCACCGATACCGTGACGACGAAGTTTTTAACGCGTTTTTTATTATTTCTTATACATTTAATATGAATTTGAAACTTTATGTATTATTATAATGTAGATCAACGTCGTTCGATGTTCATAATAAATGCATATTATCAATTCATTGAAATATTGCACAAAATCACGTCTGTTACGGTAACGTGATTTTTCATGATTTTTTATTAAAATATTGGTGATGAAATTCTGAAGCCAAAATCTCCAAAAACAATATTCCAAAACACAAAGCCCCCAACAGTCAAAGATAATACAATATATAATATAACTCTTCTGTAACGTGGCAACGTGGCAATGGAAAATTTCTGGTAAAGGTGGTGATACAAAAACATGCATGTTTTTTTTGAAGACTTTGTTTTTCGAGATTTTGCTTTAGTAGAGATTTAGTCCTCGGGGATTTTTTTTGGCAATTTGGTTCATATCTCTACCTAGCCGTCACGACCAATACTTTCACGTTGTCTTCACGGTGCCGATGTATTGGGAATCGGTTTTTAATTAAAAGATTGCAAATTAAAGCGTTGCATTGAAATTTAATCAACAATCACATCTAATTTAGTAATTGAAAAAAAAAGAATGTTTATTTTGAGTAAAATTTGCTTGAAGCGAAAAAATCAATTTAAAATCAAATAATGTAATATTTGTTATTTAATGTAATTTTTTTTAACAAAATTTTATTGTGCATTAGTAATTAGTAATTACCAATAATTACTAATAGGATTCGACTGACATTTTGAATAATTCCGATTCCATTGAAATTTGATTTTTATTTAAGGCTAAAATTAAAATATAATTTGTTAATATTATAATTGTGATATTTATATTAGTAATAAATACTTCAATTTGTGTTTAAAATAGGTTTTATTAAATTTATTTATTACATGTATCTTTGACCAACCGCTTATATGAAATATAACAAGCGATATGTATTGTTTTCACACCAAAAATTTGACTCCGTGATTTTTTTACATATGCATTACTCCGGTGTGCCGCAATCCATAAAACATGGATTGCACAGCACGTGTACAGCATAAACGACTAAGCGGAGTATTTTAAAATTTTCTATATAAGATTTTTAGGTTAATATCTTCAATTGATAAGTTTTTGATGAAAATCGGGTAATCCCAAAGAGAAGATCTAAAGGGTAATTTTTAGTTTTTTTACAAATATTTCGTAAATGAAAACTAGTACAAAACGAGGAAGAGTGTAGTAGAGTAGACTGTGTCAACTCTGGGATACCCGTATGACCGTTATATAAACATTATATCATTATTATTATAAACATTAATTACTTTTGGCAAAATTTCAAACATATCAGATTTATTAGGTGTAGTGTAATCTTATAAAAGAAGGAGTTGTATGGCAGCTAGTCGAACTCTTGGCAGTAGAGCAACCAAATTTGCAGTAACTTTGGCCATTACACTAAACAATTTTTGGCAAAATTTCAGACACCCAACTTCAATAGGTATAGAGTAATGCTCATATAAAATAAGAAGTTGTATGGCAGCTACTCGAACCCATGGACCAAAATGGCTGGATTTAAATAGCGATGACGGCTATTGCAAAAAAACGAATTTGCGAAAATTTCAAGATCCTAGCTCCTTTAGTTTTTGAGTTATCGTGCGGACGGACGGACAGACGGACGGACAGACGGACGGACGGACATACATAGCTAAATCAATTTTTTTTTCGATTCTGATCCGATCCATACACTTGAGTCTATATCTACCCCCCCTCCTTGTCTGCGTCACAAACGTAATGGCAAATTTATTATACCCTTTGACTATATAGTCATACGGGTATAAAAAGAGTTACAACTTTGCCATAGAAAGTTTTTTAATTCGACGAACTTTAGTGTTCTTTAATTAAATTTCAAAATAAAATTTGTGGAATATTTCTAAGTTTAAATTTAATATTTACATATTCTTACATTATTTGCATGCATAAAAATTTTTAGATTTATTCTGATGATGACGCATTGCTGACGACGGATTGCAAAATTCAAATTGGAAAAAAATTAACCTATGGAACCATGTTGGAAATTATTAATATAACAAAGAGTAACTTTATCTTGAATAAATGAATACAGTTAAATAATGTTATGTATGTTAAAAAAAATTTTATATTTATTAAGTGGTGTGTATGCAATAGTAAACAATCTTTGAAAAATGTTTCACATTATGATTTTCCTGTAAGAGCGGTTGGTTCTGTGGTGGACAAGTCATATGTATGAATTTCCTAAAAATAATTTTCACATGATTAGTTCTCTAATTTTTTGGAAATAAAAATTTATATACAGAATTATTTTAAACACATTTTGATACTTATCGACAATGACATATTTAGTTTATCTTATTAAATTTGATTTCCGCATTCGAAAATATTTCGATTAACATCCGATTTAAGTGAGTGTAAGAAGTTTTAGAAGGAGAATTACCTAAAATTCATCATTATAGAATTTCTTGAATCATCTATTTAACCATGCCAGAATTTAGGAACTAATTTAAAGTCGTAGGACAGTTCATCGTGTAAGAGGAAAAAAGGAATGGCGAAATTCAATAAGAGAAGAGTTCATAAAATAGAGGGAAAGAAATCATATAAAATCCATTAAATCAAAAGATTTTTTTGATAAAACAAAATTGATTAATGTAAAAGAGAGTCTTAGAAGACGCTGAAGATAAATGCAAAAGGGTCAATTGTAAAACTATGGAATTAATGGCTAACATCCAAAATAAATAGAGCAACCGAACTTAAGATTTTCGAAACATGGTTGATTACAAAAAAAGTAGTTCAAAAACTTCAAGTATTCCTGAATGGTATGGAGAAATCCAAATAAAGACATGTGAAAATGACAAAAACGAAACCCATAGAACTTATGTTATCATAGAAAGAGGTATAAATGGATTAGCACCTGCTAAGAACAAATTAGTTGATTGCCAAGGTAGCGCTCGATTGGAGTTCCCAAGAGAAAAGAAAAATGGAAAGGCCTAAAAATACATGAAAAAGAACAGTAAGAAAAGAATCGAAGAAGCAAGTAAAAACTTGAACGCAAATCAAGGCACTAGCACAAAGTATAATAAGATATAAAGGCTTTTTGAAAATTCTATGCTCCCTACATAACGTATTGCTCTTAAAGTAACTCCTTATATTAAATTTTAAGAAATTTTCTTTAAAACCCAAACTAATTTATATTTTTGCACAAAAGTTAAAAAAATCAGTTAATTTAAAATTTAAAAGGGATACTAATAATAAATAAAAGCCAGTTAAATTTCCTTTATGTTTAACTAATTCTCTTCTATTTCTATAAATTACTAATTAGCTTAATAGTTTTATCCAAATTGACCGTAAGGAATACTTTTACACAATAAAAAACAAAAAAAAAAACAATAACAATTATATGATAGTAAAAAAAATGTCAATTACCCTCTTCTATATTTCCATTTAATTCCATCCAATCCATTTAATTTCATATTATGAATATTATTTTTTAAAGTATATTTAAATTTTATAAAATAAAACCTCAACAAGTTTCGAAATAATAATAAAAATTATTCTAAAATTTTTACTATATCCGGAAAATTATTTAATTATTATTTTTCTTACGGTACTTTTTCAGTTTCTTTTCAAAAACTTTTTAATAAGAACCCTTTTTTTGAACAGATTTTGTCGTATGTTACCCCTTCAACTTAAAAATTTTTGTAAATGTCTGATAGATTATAACAAGCACTTAAGATATGTTTTTATAAATATATATGTATATATGTATATATAATTTCATCTTGACGGATTTTACTTTTGTGTCTTGTTAAATAGCTGGAAAATTAAAACAAAAACAAAAGGAAAAGAAAACTAAATGAAAAACTATAAAGAAATTAAAGAATGGAAAAGTTTTTTTTTTTGTTAAACATTTTTCTTGAAAAATTTTTTTCATTCCAGTTTACCAACCAGGTTAATTCTTAAAGTTAACTGGGGTAATATGTTAGACGGTTGCTATTAAAAAAGGGCATATGAAGTAGTAAAGAATACTAAAAGTTATTATGAAAGGTCGGAAGGGGATTTTAACGATAAATAATTATTTTGTATAAATTATAACGGTTATTCCTCGTTTTTATTTAAAATTCCATCTCCGTAAGTTTTTCCAAACTCTTCGTTAATTAATAAGTTAGTTTTTAGGATACTCTTCTGATTTCAGTTGTTCCAGTTGCATTTTAATAGAATATCGGATATGTTAAACAAAATAAAGGTAACTAGTAATAACTAAAATAATTGTTTTCTTAAAACTGGCAAGGGTGCTTCGGCATTGGTTTTCGAAGTAGTATACAGATGGACTGTAAGTACAAAGGTGACTGTAATTAGTGCCTGTAAATCTATAGCATAAAGCTTCAACATTATTTCAAATTATATTGTTTAATAAATTTAAAAAATGTTTTTGAGAGTTGGAAACAAAATTATTAAAATATGTCTATCAAACTATCTCTTTCTCTATCTCTCCTCTTTGAAGAGATATTGTATTATGTAAATTGTCTACATAATAAAATGGTATTATGACGCACGATCTGTGCACGGATCTAAAACGCATTGCCTCAGATGATCCGTCGTGTTCTTAATCCTTTACACTATCGAGGCCCCAGGAATATTTAACTTTAATTATATTACATATTTTAAATGATAATGCAATATTTCGAAACCATCGGTATCCGCTAGAGTAGTGGTTAGATTTCAATCAAAGAATTTCGGGTTAAAAGACTTGTCAAATCATATCTGATAATAGTTTATGTCGTAATATAAAATATATATATGTTTCACATTTGAAAAGGAAAGTCAGAAACCCTCACTGAGCACATTGTATGTGATAGAAAATTGTTTATAAATAAGTAAATAAATAAACCATCGGTTACCAAGATAATTATTGATTAGAAAAAATATAATTAAATTATAGCAATATCAAAATCGATAGTAAGGGGGAGTTCCTTGAAAAAAAATTTACGATCTGTGCAGGGATCGAATTTGTACCATCTTGGTTTATATGCCATGTACTTAACTATATCAGATATTTAAAAAAGTTTTTTTTTTTTTTTTTTTAGTGTTTTATTTTTCTATTCATTATATTATTTTTTAACAATTCAAAAACAAAAACTTAAAAAGAATTCTTATATGCTAAAATGTAATTTGTACATGGCTGACCAATATGTCAGCTCTCACAATTTATTTAGAACTATATTAATATAATCTCTTTTGATGTTTTAATATTGATATTTTGATTTTAACATAATATATTTTAGTTTTAATTTAATATTAATATAATTGAATTTATTGGAAAAAATTTTTTTATATAAAAACCAATTTTTTTTATTTATATGTTTTATAAAAACTTAAAACTAAAATAACCTAATACTTATACCTATACCTAAATTTACAATAACCTACGTTACATCTAAATTTTTCCAAAAGTATGGTTTTTTAATTTCTAATTTATTTTTTGCAGGAATATACTTATCATATTTAAACAACTCATTGTCATTAATATTTAATATATTTAAATTTAAAGGTATTTGTTTTATTTTCGCGTTTCTTTTATAGTGGTATAAAATCGGAATATTTTGATTATTTTCAATATAATTATGTTTGTCCAAAAACACGAATCCTTCTGGAGGCAAAAAACCTGTAACTAGGCAGTTTTTAATGTACTCAAAATCTTCGTACCATGGATGGCAGATTAATGAGTTCTCGCATGATTCACTACTCCTTTGAATATGGTTACGTATGAGACGAATGATAAAATTGTCGATTCTAACTATGTTCGCCTTATCATATATAAATTTATTTGAATAATAGTGCATATTAGTTTTAGGTTTTCTATTGTAATTTGTACAAGCTCTTAAACACTTGCGTTCGAATATTCTTAATTTTTCCATCACAGAAGCATTAACATTATACCATATTGGACAGGCATATGTTAGTACTGGACGGATTAAGGTTTTGTAGCAGAGCAATTTAACATTGTTGCAAAGTGTTCTGGAAAAGAACAGTTTTCCTAAATTAATAAAGGCGTTATTTGCTTTTCTTATTTGATTTTTAACGTGATAGTTAAAGTTTAACAAATAATTATAGTGAACTCCTAGATACTTGAAGTTCACAGAGTTTTTAATTTTTGTTTTGTCTGGAGTTAATATATAAAAATCTCTCCAGCATGATTTAACATTATATTTTACCTTGTTAATAGTATTCCTGAATAACATAGTTTCACATAATTTACTTTTAGCTTCCAAAGATTACTATAAGATATCACTTTATAAAACATTTTTTGTAAAATGTATTGTGCATCTCTTAGATTATTACTCGTTGCGTAAATTGTCAGATCGTCCGCAAATGCTATACTGTAATTGTGCTCTAAATTTTTATTTAGAGAATTCAGTAATTCGCTTATGTATATATTGAACAAAATTGGGGAATTTACGGTGCCCTGTTGTAACCCATCGGATAATTTGAATTCTTTGGATAAATGATTATCCGACCCCCATGTGCTAAAAGTTTTACCTCTAATCATGTTGTTAATCAGAATAACTAAATGTAAGGGATATTGATATTTTAAGAGTTTGTATATTATACCATCAATCCAGACGGTGTCAAAAGCTTTTTCAAAGTCCACAAAACATGCTGCTAGAACCTTATCATCGTTTATATTTCTACATATATCGGATGAAAGCTTCGTCATAGCATGTATTGTGCTGTGTTTATGACGAAAACCAAACTTAATTGATGGTATAATATTTTTAGTCTCAGTTATTTTGACTATAAATTTATTTATTATTATTTCTAGGATTTTTCCTATATTTGGTAATAAACTTATTGGTCTATAACTGCTAGGATCTGAAGCACTTTTTCCTGGTTTTTTTAATGTAATAACAACTGCTTTTTTCCACTTATTTGGGAAGTAGCTTATATTAAGGCAATTGTTAAAAATTATTGTGTATAAGTTAATTATTGAAAAAGGAAGATGTTTTAACACTATATTTGGAATTTTATCTATACCTGCCGATGTTTTACCTTTAAGTTTTGATAAAATATCTTTGAGTTCATTTTGAGCTATAAAATAATTATTTAGAGTTTCATTTTCCAGTAAATTATTTGAATGTAAATGATTGTTAAATTTAACAAGGGATATTTTATTTGTTTTGTTATTTTGAATTATTTGGTTTAAATTGTTAATACTTTGCTCTACATTGTTACTTATCTGGGAAAATCTGTTTGTAACTTGCTTTCGAACTTGGTATAAATGTGTTGCCATTACTTCATTTATGTGTTCGTTTTCTTTGATAATATAATTATTGTTTTCTAATTTAAGTTTACTTAAATTTAATTGGGCGTCGTTTAGAATTTGCGTATTGTTAATTGGAATTTTTAAGTAGTCAATTTTGTTTGAAGTTTGTTTTTTATAAATTTTTTTAATTTCAGAGAACAAGTTTTTATTGTTTGATAATTTTATGTTTTTGATTCTGTTAGTCCAATAATTATTTATTGAGAGTTTAATATTTTGTTTTATTAACGAATTTATGTTTTTCAGTAATGAATTAATTCTTAGAAATGATGGTGCGTTTTTGTCTATTTTTATTTTAATTAATTTAAATTTAGCTGTAAGTAATTCACTTTTATATTTTTTAAGTCTAGTAATAGTTGGATTTAAGTAAATATCTAGGCTATTAAAATTATTGTTTTTGGATGGGATTGTTAACGACATTGCTTTTCGTATTGAATTTTCAATGTTTTCGATATAAAAGTCAATGTCCCTATCTGTTAGGTTTTTATTGTTAGGAATATTTTTAAGAACATCATCATTTGTTACCAAATTATTTAACACTTTTTTAAATTTGTTCCATTTAGCTTTCCTAAATAAATAAATTTTTTCAGGTGATGGAACCAGTAAATATTCTTCCCTATTATTATAACTAATTTCAGTCCCTAAAGCTAAATGGTCACTATCATAAGAATATGTTTTTATTTGGTTCTGATTATTAGTTTTTAAATTAATTCTTATGTCAGTTAGGAATATGTCGATATACGATTCTCCTCTCGGAAATGACGGTATATCGGAAGAATATAATTTAATCCTATACATACAATTAAATCTTTCGATAAATTTTTCTAGAATAGATCCTCGAGCATTATTTGATTGATTTCCCCATTTTATGTGTTTAGCGTTTAAGTCTCCTGCCAAAATAAAATAATTATTAATGTTATCTAATTGAAGAGTTTGAAATAATTCCAGTAATTCTTTATTAAAATTAGCATTATGATTTTGTGATGCATAAGCAGATATTATAAAAAGATTTTTATTTCTATTTAAAAGTCTTATTTTTATAATACATACTTCTAAACATTTAAACCTATTTAGAGTATAATCTTTAATTATATCAAATTTTAAATTATTTTTAATTAGAATGGCCGTACCTCCACCTAAAGTAGCTTCAGATCTATCATGTCGAATTAATTTATAATCCTTTATTTTTATACGACTAGTTTTATCTAATTTCGTTTCACATAAGGTAACCACATCCGGGTTGTGAACATTTAAAAAATTTATTAATGAGAGTTGTTTAAGATAAGATCTACAAGAATTTACGTTTATAGAAAACATTTTTAATTTTAATTGTAGCAAAGTTTTATTCATCATCATGGACAGTTTCAAATAAGAAATCTACCCTTGCAGATAAACTTTGCATTTCTTTTTGCATTTCATTTTGTGCATTTTTAAAATCTTCATTTAATTTGTTTACATTTTTTGTTAAATCACTTATAGCTAAAAGTATTTTATCTAAATTTGTGTTGTTATTGTTATTTGTATTTTTTTCAGATGAAATATTATTTTTATTGTTGGCATTGTTATTGTTGTTATTAATATTGTTATTGTTGTTATTATTAGTATTGTTATTGTTGTTGCAAACAGCATTTGCATAGGAGCAGGTGCTTTTTACAAAACTATCAATATTGCAATTATAAGCCGAGTGGTTAAACCGTTGACATCTTTTGCATTGTGTAATAGTTGGTTTTTTTAATTTCTCCCATTTTATTATCTGATGATCAATGTATTTTATGTTAAGAATATTGTTAATTGAACTTTGTGGTTCCGCTTGAACAATATAAATTGGTAACTTTATATTTTCTTTTATTGACTTTTTTGTGGTCATTCTCAGTACTTTAGAGAATTTACATTGTTCTACATTATTTGAATTAAGTAAGTTCAGTACTACTTCTGGTTCGTAGTCGTTATGAAGGCCTTTTAACACAAGGCTAATCGGTCTTTGGCTCTTCATAGTATATGAGAAGCATTCCACTTTAGCTTCTTTTAACGATTCAAAAGTTTTTTTATATTCATTTTCGGTTTGCAAATAAAGAATATGGCGTGTGTTTTTTATTGATTTTATAAAATAGTTTGTAATTTTTAATTGAAATTCAATTAATTTTTTTATTAATTCTACGTCATTAGACGTAATAAATATTGGTGGCACTTTTTTGTTTTTAATGTTATTAGTTGAATTATTATTAGTATAGTTATTTTGTGAATTTAAGTTAGTTTCAACATTTAGGTTAGGATTTTTTGGATTTTTTTTATTTTGATTATTGCTTAAAGGTTTTATATTAGATGGACCGGGTAAGTTTTTTATATTTTCATTATTGATATTGGTGCTATTATTTGTTTTATTATTCATTTTATCAGTGTTTTTTGTTTTTAGAATTTCCAAGTAATTGAGGTTACTTGTAATTTCTTTTTCGCATGTTTTATTTTTTTCGATATTGACAATGACGTCATTGACATCATCTGTTATATCAAGATCGTCATCGTCTCTTAATAATTGGAATCTATTTGTTTCAGTTGAATTGTCATTTATTAATTGATTAACTTTAGATTTCATAGATAATAATTCATTTTTAATACTATCATTATTTATAATTTTAATATTTTTTTTGCTTGGCACTTTTTTTATATTCTTAGATACCATTTTATGTATTGTATCTTTTTTTTTATTTGTGCATTCGCTGTCGTTAAACATGCGGTATATTATACCGCATGAATATAAAAAAAAAATTAATTATATGCACTTTTTTAACTATGATTTCTTTTTTCACTATTTTATATAAATAATTTTAAGTTTTTTGTTAAATGTTATTGTTTTTTGCACTTTTACGCGCGTTTTTCAAATAAATTTTTTAAATTTTTTTTTTTTTTAATACCGATACAGTTTTTTCGTCAATCCACGTCTACTCTTCTCAAGAGATCAATTCGAACCTCGATTTAAAAAAGTTTGTTTAAGTTTGTATACATTAAATCCAGATTTTTTTTTGCATATATTTAGGCGTTTAAAAATAAAATGGGGAAAATTTAATTGATTGATACATTCATTCATATTTTCAGAGAAAAGTTAAGTAAATTAACTAATTTATTTCCAGTTTATTATTGATCCAGCATAATTTTTTAAAAAAGTTTTTCTAAATTAAGTAACTCACAAGATGGTTTTAATCATTTCTTTATACCATTTTTCTTTTGGAGTTTATGTTCTATGGCGTTTTTTTTCAAAGCATCATTCTTAGTAATCTTTTGAAATTTCATTTTATTGTTTTTTTGTGAGTCTAAAAACAATATACTAAAAAATTTTAAATTATAATTTAATTTTTATATGAATAAATTGTTTTTTTTTTTTAAAACAAAAAAAAAATTTTCCAAGAGTTTGTAAATAAGGAAGTAGAAAAACAGAGCAATAATTTGATAGGTAGAAAAAACTTTTGTTTGGCGGCATACATGAAAATAATCCTTAAATATTTTATTTGAAAAATTTTTTCAAGGATTTTTTTTTTCTTAGTTTTTTGTTTTGTTTTTGTTTTTTTTTTTTGGAATAATTTAAAACTTAACAAGAATTTAATTTACCCTTTGTGGCCTCAATACAAAACTAAAGAGATGTGAGTTTTATTTTTTTTTGTGAAAATTAAATAGATAAATTTATTCATAAATTAGTTTTTAAAACTTGTAAAGTAAATATATAGCAATGTATATTAAGGTTAATATGTGGTTGAAAGAGACATATTGATATTATAATAGAGAAGGTATTTGAGGTTTTTAGAACATTAACTATTAAATAATGATATTAATAGTTTTATTCTTGTGTTTAAAGACGTTCATTTTAAATTTTGATATTTTTATTAAAAGTAATTAGAACTTTTATATTTATTTATTTATAATATTTTTAAATAGGAACAGGATTAAATAGGATATTTTATCCTGAATTATATGGTTAAAACAGTTAAATTTTTAATTGGATTAATCATTTTGTTTAAATCTTAAAGGAAAAGACAATTAGACTCTAGAAAAGTAATAAATCCAATTATTGTATAATATGTAATCGAGGTTTAATTAATGTGGTTTAGAGTTTTTTTTTTTTGAAATTTTATCTTATAGATTTAGGTATACAATAATTTAGAATTTTTAATAATTTAATAATTGAGAGTTTATATTTATTAATTCTTAGGAATTAAAGATTTTTACAAAATTATTTTGGGAAATCATTCTTAGGAAATTCATCTGAAATACCATTCAGATGAAGATAGACTTTTATACCATCCTTTATAAATCATATAAGGAACTTTTAAATTTAAATACTAATAGATTCTTTATATTAAATAAATATATCATGTTATCAATAGGAGTGCTAGGAAAGCCGATCTATCGTAATACTAATTATTAAAATCCAGTTTTTTAAGATTATGCTTATGTTAAAAACTAGTTTTTAATACATATATACGAAATAAGAAATTGAATTTTAAAAATTAGGATTTAAAAAAATCAGATTTGAAAAAACTGGTTTACTGAATTTAAAAAAAAAACTGTATTTTTATAATACTTGGCTATGGTAGATCACTTTTCGTATTAGATTAATACTGGATGTGTATATATAATACATAAATATATATATATCATATATATAAATTAAAAAAAAAACTGAATTTCTAAATTAGATTAGAATTTTAAAAAAATTGGATTTGGAAAAACTGGATTTTTAAAAACAGGTTTACCAAATTTGAAAAAATCGGATTTTTTTTAATTAAATTACTAATGAACATAAAGAAGTAAGGTTAAGTTTAAAATTTTGATTTAGTAAAACATATTTTTAGAAAATCTCGTTTTTTTATTTTCTATATTCTGGAAAAAGCTAAAAATTCTGATTTCAATACTAAAATCCTTAAAAACGAGATTTTTTTTTAATAAACCAGATTTTTTAAAACAGCAAAATTTTTAAATAAAAAACGAGATTTTCTACTATAACATTTTGTAAAAAATCGATTTTCTACTATAAACGAGGTTTTCTAAAATCGAGATTTCTAAAAAAAAGATTTACTAAAACGAGATTATGGAACACTCCCAAAAAAGTTTTAGTTTCTCCCTCTATCTTAGCAATTGTATTAAGACATTCTTTAACACAATTCAAGTTAATTGCTTTACATTAACTTTGACTTTGTAATTCAACATTGCATTTAATTAGCACAATCTTAAATTAGCATAATATTAAAATTTTAAAATTAGAAATTAAATTTGATTAATGGCCTTTTATAAGTTTCACTGCTATTTAATCATTCTCTATTTATTTCTCTAGTAGTCTAGTAACATGCAAAATTTAATCACATAACATCTAAACGGCATTGTACTCAATTCTTTTATGTAATTTTAATATACACCACATCAGAGAAGTTTAGAGTTTTTGTTACCACTAGCAACTGTTCCTTGAGTATACAAATGATCTGAATAATAAAATATTTTCTATTTGATTTTAATGTAGATTCTTTGTTTTGGAAATTGAAATCCCAAAATTTCATTTTTAATTTCAATGAGTGTATGTGTAATTCTTTTCAAAAAACATTTGAATTATTTTCAATTTCTAGGTTATGTTTAATTTAAAAGAGTTCTTTTTTGAGTGGGAAAATTTTCAAGCCTACACAAAAAAAAAAAAAACCAGTTTACATACTTACAAAATTTTCATCTTCAATTATTTAATGTTAGAACGAGATAAATAGATATCTAGAAAAAGATGGAGGTGAATGATAAATGATGAAATAAATGAAACATTTTCAACCACGATACAATATTTTTCATTATCCATTTTTTTTTTTTAACCAGTGATACTATATATATATATTGTGTAAACTTAAATGTACATTTAAACTAAATACATATTGCATGATATATGTACAGGTGAACTTAGGTACACTATTTAAAAGGCACTTGAGTATAAATGAAATACAAAAAGAAGATTATAAATGATTAGAAACCTTCAACAGTGAAATCCATCCAATTTGATGAATTCGTGATTCTTTTGAAAGTCAGTCAGTTATTTTACTACAACTAGCTGATGAAGGTAACATTTCTTATTTGGTTTCTTGTTGTTGTTATTGTTGTTTGTGTTTGTGTTTATTGTTGCTATGTTGAATTTTCAAATAAATTTACATGTTGTTATTTGAAAATTGTCTGAGATTAGTTGTTTCAAAATATGTGTTATAGTTGATATGGAAATTTTAGAAAATTTATTATACATGTATGATTTTGTTTATTTATATTATGTATAAATTTTTATACATGTATATTATATATAATGTATGCAAACTTAGAAAAAATTTTTTATTTGAATGGTCATGAATGTTAAATATATTAAGATAATATTTAATGTACATATAAAAATAAAATTTTCATGAATTTGCATAAACATATTTTAAATAAATATCCATATTTATACATATGAACATATTTATGTATATTTTATTTGTACAACTGTATTCATTTTGATAAATGAATTTCACTTAAAAACATCTTTTTGGAAAATTTTTTTATGGATTCTTTTTATTTAATGTATTTTGTATTTTTTTTTTACTTTGTTGGCAGATTAAGCTAACACTTTATTTTTTTTTTCTAGTTAACATTTTATTTTTAAAAATATTTTTTAATATTTTATGTAGAAAATTTAAAATTCATTTAAAAAAACAAATAAAATTTAGATTTTTTTTATGGTTTAATTTAAATTTGTGTACTTAAAAAAAATATTAAAAAATTTAAAATATATATTTTTTTTATATTTAAGACATGTTTTGTACGATTACGCAAAGTTACCAAAACCATTAGTAAATGATTAAAAACATTTAAGTGAGAAATTCATCCAATTTGAAAAATTTTAACTCTGTTGCAGGAATGTCAAAAAAACATTGATAACGCTAACCCTGGATACGTATAAATACGTAAAAATACGTATATTTCAAAGAAAGTTCATAAGAATTGGTATTAATAAACATGGAAAACCTGAATTCCAGTATAATTATCTTTACTCTAATAAATATTTGTACAAGGAATTAAAAATTATAAAAATTAATAATTTTATTATAAAATTAATTCGCAATCACAATGATAGAGAAATAAATACTTTAGAAAATAGTTTAACATCAGAATAGAGGGACTTAAAATCAGAGTCGTCAAAGCTTTTAAAACTAATGTTTGCTTTTTTGCATAAATATCATAAGAATTAAATATAAAATCTTGGTGTGTACTTGAAAAGGTCTACTTGAGATTGCATCTGTTGTATTTTTTTTTGGTCTAACCAATTTTTCTTATTTTTTTAGTGCAAAAATGGGATTAGGCCACTTTGATTTTGAGTCCTTCTACCATTATGTATGCAGGCCTCACAATTCCTGAGCATTTCATGTTTTTAGACAAACTTAGTAATATTTTTAGCAGTGTACGTCCTGTAGGTTTGTAGTATAACATTATCTAGACAAATTCCTGATTAAACTTTGATTGACCAAGGTCCCAAGTTAATATTATGCATAACTTTTAGCGGAATTTATGTTATTTGAATAATTGGATACTTATAGGCGAATTGATTTTTTGAATTTTTTAAGTAATTTATAGTATAAGTTCACTTGATTGAACATTCAATTTGCAACTAAATAATATATTTTTAAAATCAATAAGACGATTTTGGAATACTATACTTTACTTTAGTATAATGGCCTGCTTTACTTGTAAAAATTAGTTTTGAAAATCTTTTACCAGCGCCTTTAATAATGCAAGTAAATTATTGAATGCCAATTCAAATTAAAAATTAATTTTCAAAATAAATTTAATTTCAGTTATACAAAAGAGTTATATAAATTAAAATCTAAAAAAATTATGAATACAACTATTATATTGTTTAGTTATAAACATTTAATTTAAATTTTTTTTTAATATGAAATAACAATTAATAAAATATTTTCATAAATCCCTTCAGTAAAATGGAAATTTTTATTTATTATTTTTGAAAGACTTTGTCTTGTGCAGGTGCATTTTTTCCCAGAAAGCATAATACTATAAAAAATATAATAGTTTATTATTCTCTATGATTATTTTATCATTTATCAATTATAACAGATATTTTTAACCCCAGAGTATTTTATGATGTGACACATTTTACTCTATAGGTATTAGATTTACCGAAACGTATTTAATCATAAATTTTAATTTCTTTTCAATTGGATTAAAATGAAAAGAGATGAAATAAAAATCACAGCTTGCATTTTTTTTATCATCGCCATCTTTCAATTAAATTCGTTTTTTTTTTTTACTGTTATTATTTTCTAACTGCATATAGTTAAAAATTCTAGTCATCTCTTTTTTTGTCTGTTTAATCTTTCAGGTTTTTTTTTGTATTATTTAAATTTTCCTCTTCATTAATTTTTTTTATTATTATTTTTCACAATTTTTCTTTTGCAATTTTTAATTTAATTTATTTTTATTTAAAAGTTGCAGCTCATTAAAATAGATTAAAGATTACGGTAAATTGACCAGGATATTTACTATTATTATAAAAATTGCATGCAAAAAAATAGGATATATATATATATATATGTATATTTTTTTTCGGTTTAAAAGATATTAATAACAATAATGTCATTTAATTTTTCTTACAGTTAATAAATATTAGAGGTAAAAGGATGCACAAATGTATCCGGTCATTAAATTTTTTTTTTATTAATATGGCAACACTGAAATCTTAAAATTTTATGAATTTGAACTTTAAAGAGCTTTCCAGGCAAGCTTTTAATGTTATTTATATTGCAAAAGATGTTAATTTATATAAAATATAAAGAAATTAACAAATAATTTAATTTTATAATATAACTCACAGATACAGAGATTATATGTGATAAAATGTCAAGTATTATCTCACCCAGTAAATTGTTTGTGGAATTTATTAAGATAAATTTTCATAATAACAATAATTGTACTGCAAAGTAGCAAACTACAGATTCTTTGCCTTTTTTTCGGAATAAACCTGCGCAACAAAGAAGGTGTGTTGGACAATTATCACATAAGAACTTTTGAGGAAAAGTGCCTTTGGCTTAACAATAGTTTCAAATTTATTTACAAGATGTCACAAAACATATTGGAATCGTCGCAGGTTCCTACTGTACTATATTATTAAGCCTAGTTAGATTTTAAAAGAATTTTCAATCCGAATGCGATCCCAAAAAAAATATACAGTAAATTCAATTCGAAAATATGCAGTAATTTAAAATAACATAAGCTGCAGACAGATAGTCGAAGTAAATGTTGCATGCATTAATATTATTTTATAATATTAATACTTTTTTTTTAATTTAAATTTTTTGCGCCATTTTTTCAGTTCATTCTAATTATTATTATCTGTTACATGTTTAAAAAAACTGAAGGAAATTAAAAACGTGATGAAACAAACATCGTTCGGACTATAAGCAAAAAAACAATAACATTTATTAAAAAAATGTTAGGGAAACGATAAAAGATATTAAAGAGGAATGTGTTACTCCTTTTTGTTTGTTTGTCTTGCAGCAAATCGAATGCCATTGCAAAATAACCAAAAATAAGAGCACAAACAAGTCATTTTAGCGAGTAACACCCAAATATTTTGCACAATTTTCTGTTCATTGCTGGAAGCTTACTTTTACTTTATTATGCAGTTAGTGTTGGTTTTTTTATAATAAAAATTTTTTTTTTTATTAATAAAATAAAGCTGAGATTTTTTTCTGCACTGTTGCACATTTTAATACCAAGAGAGAAGAGTAGTGGAACATGAAAATAATTGTTAAAGAAATAAATAAAAAAAAAAATTTTATTTTTTTACAAGTTTTCTTTTTTCATTTATTTTAATTTCCATGATTTGATTTTTTTGTTTATTTTCAACACTTTTACGTATTTTGCTTTAATTTAAGTTCATTTCCTACGTAGTAATGGTGACTTTGATTTTTTTTTCTCTTAAAATCTCTTTTAATCTTTGTTTTTAAAATTTTTTTTCTTTGAACTTTGATGTTTAGTTTATTGTAAAGCGATTTTGATTAACCCGCTCTTGCATTTTTTTCACTACCTTAGGGGAATAGGATCTTCCATTTAAAATCTTCACTATCTGCATCTCATATTGTAAGGCATACATTTCATTCTTTTTAGCAGAATTAACATTTCGAATTTTCTTGCCAAATGTTTCTGCTTCATGTATTGTTTGAATGAGCCAATCTTCCGGAGTCCCTTGAGGGATTTACTCTGAGGCTGTAAGTAGTACTGTAATTTCAAATCATTTTCTAAGCGTATGGTCTATCCATCTCCTTATCATACATCTAATTTATTTGGCTATGGGTTCTAATAGGGTTAGTTCGCAATATGTGGAATTTTTTTCGCAGACTCATGTTAGAAAATACCTTTAGTTCTTAGTTCGCTTTTTTCTTCCGCGTCCAGAACCTAAAATTTTTTCGAGTTTGCACAGAATATGTGATGTCTTAATCTAAGAGACTTGTAATAAATGGTTGTAGCCTTTAATCTAAACTTTTGATTACCAATTTCAAGCTTTATAAGTAAACAAGCATAAGATTTAAGCCTCCAGGATGGACTGGGTTGAGAAAAGAAGAATGGGTAGACATAAAAACAACTAGAGAAGAACCACACAATAAGAAATTTAAAGAGAAGGAAAAATATTTGCAGAAGCCAAATCAAAGGCCTAAACAAAAGTTGGCTTTGTGGATGGCGTTATTTTGTGGAAGCTCTATGCTTCCAAAGCGAGTAGAAAAGGATTAAAAAATAAACTCTTTTCTGTAGTTCCTCATGTATTTCAAGAAAACTACAATTAAACTACTCAATCATTGCAATTGCAATTTGTGATGACTTTTGAAAATTTCGCACTTATTATAAATATTTAATTGTTTCAACAATACACTGAAGTGTATTTCGTTCACTCTCTGTAAAATTCTAGGTAAAAAATTAAAAGTGAAACCAATTTGAAAACGATTGTTGAAAAAAAAACAAAAAATCGTTTTTGTAATTCTCTTCCTTTGAAAAAATAGAGATAAAAGATTTTGTTTTTTTTAAATCAAAGAGAAAATCTCTTAAACACCCATGTTGAAAGTTATTACATTGAGCAACCAAGTGTTTTGAATTAAAAAACAAAAAAAAAAAAACTTAAAACGTTTATGTATTTACAAAAGTGTGTTAATGTGGGTGTACTTTATAAAGAAAAAAACCTGTTGATTGAAAATTATAACGCCCTACAGTTTTTAAATAAAAAAAAAACAAAATACAGGGACAAATAAAAATAAAAAATAAATAACTTTCATTTCTTTATTAATCCTTTATTTTTACGGTTTACTGTGTTAAACGTTATTCAAAGTAAAATATAAAATAAAAATGTTTGATTTTTTCATTAAAATTTATTATTAAGAAATTTTTTTAATTATAATATAAATTAAAAAAAAAAAATTATTTTTCACAATAAACTTTTAAATTAAATAAAACACTTTGGGCTAAATTTTTGATTTTGACCTACTTATAGAAACTAAAAGTGAGAACAAAGTAAAAGCTTTGAGGCATAATAGGTGGAAAATTTTGATAACCTTTTTTCTATCGAATATTTAATATATAATTAGACCCTGTTAGTTTTTCTATATGAGATGACAAAAAATTTCACCTTAGGCGTTTAATAAAAGTTGAAAGGTGTGACTTTTTGTTATTAATTTTAGCAATTTCAATTAGTTTAAAAAGTGTAAAATTTTTTAATAAGATAATTGCTATCTTTAATAAATTTTATAAATTAAAATAGCCATATAAAGTTTAAATATATTTTAAATTAAATTTATTGACAGTATTTGAAGTTAAAGCTTTGAAGCTAAAATATCTATAATGGTCTTAATATAAAATGATTTAAGAATTGTACGAAAATGTATCACAAAACGAAATGTCATGTTGACAACTGTATTATTATATTAAATTTGACATTTAATATACTAATGATTTTTTTAAAGTATACATTTGGGGTTCTTATGCAAAATAACTTGACAGGGTTTGACGTTTGTGATGGTTATGTAAATATTTTTAATAACATTTAGAAATTTATATTTTAATTAGTATATACATCTGAAAATAATATTTTCAAAAATAATTAATTATAATTTATTAGAAATGTTTCCATCTGACTGATAGCTTTGTGGTATGAGTGACGGCTTTTCAAACGAAAAGTCTCGGGATTAAATTTGGTCAGATCATATCTAACAAAAAAATATAATTTATAATTGATATCGTAATAGTTTATACCATAATATAAAATAGATTTAACTGTCACACCTGAAAAAGTGAGGCAGATTCACTCACTTATTACATTTTATGTGGTAGCGGACTGTACATAATTAAATAAATAAATAAATAAATAAATAAATGTTTTCAATTGAAAAGTCATTTTTGATTAAATGTCTTAAACAAAATTGATAGCTTTCTTTACAATATTTAAAAGCCAATCGACAGTAATACATGCTTGAGCTGTTCATAAGTTCGTATCAGTTTTAAATGTCAATTAAAATGATGAAATTAATCGATCTTTTATATGAGAAATAAACATTTTTATTTAGCAGCATTTCAAAAATGTTTTTTCAAATTTGTATGAAGATGTGACCAGTATTTTTAAAATTTTTAAAACATTAAATGAAAATAACCCACCCATATATTTATTGTTTTTTGTAATTTTATACAACTTAAATTCAATAAATCCTTTTTATCAGAATTTGTCGAAAAATAAAATTTTTGAATATTGCAGAGTTTCTAAGAATTTATATCAAATATGAAACAATAAAACTTTTTAAATATTTCATAACTATAATTTCCAAAACAATTTTTACTCCAGGAAAAAAAACTTATTTTATAAAATATCTCATACATAAAAACCACATTTTTAAATTCCAAAAATTGTGTATATTTTTTAATTTTATCTCTGGCAATATTTATTGTCATCAAATTATTGCAAAATAATATTTTAAATTAAAAAAAGTTTTTTTTAATATGTATCACAAGTTATTTAAAAAACAACAACTATATCATTTTTTATCAACTTGATATTGAATCGATAAAACCATTGCTCGACTTAATATAAAATTTATGCAGAATAATCTATATTAATTTTTTGAACTCAACTATAACAGTTCTGTAGTTCTATAAATAAAAGTAAAAACCGTAATAACAATAATAGTTATAATGAAGCTGTCCAAAATGTTCGATATAGATGAATTTATCCAACTGTAAAAATACCATATACTATATATATTCATTTATTAAATGACTGACATTAAATATAAATTTCAAATTAATGTCACATAATAAAATAGGTACATCAGGAACTCATATACATTTACAGAATATATTACATTTATATTGTATATAAAATGGAAGGTATATTTAATGTTACGCACACGTATAAACATATGGTTTTCAAAGTAATAAATTTTACAGTGGTGAAAATTATATTTGTCACAATTGATCTTATCTGGCGTATGATAAAGAGGAATAGTAAGAGTTAAAAATAACATTTATCAAGTCATCCAGGCTATGCTTCAGTTTTTTTAAGCGCTATATTCGATATAAGCCGTTGATTACCCGACTGTAGCTGTTGTATAAGATTATGAATATAAAATGTTAATTTCGCGCCATCTAAGATTCTACAGAAGAGTTATGTGTATTTTTTTATAGTTATATTTTGTATTACGATATAATTAAACGATAATTTTTATTAGATATGATCTGAGCTGGATTTGAAAATCACTGTACTTTTTCTAAATACGTTAATACTATAATTAAACTTTTTAGTAAATTTTAGACGCTACTTAGGACTACAACTGCACATAAATAAGGTCCCCGGGCAAATCATTTTTCCATTAAGGTTTTAAAACAATTTAGTTCTATAAATTAGGTTTTTACACAATTTTCTTTAAACTGCACTGGCTTGTAGTAAAAAAGGCATTGTCACATCATTGGAAGTGTAAACTTGACATGTATTGTAATCATTTATCTCTTTTTCGGAAAACAAAATTTAAATTCGAAAAATTATATCTTTGGATTGTAAATTTTAAGAATGTTTGACTAATACCCAATTCACTGCTTTAGAACTGCTTTCTGACCACATGCGCGAGCAATTTCTTGTAAAATTTCAATTCAAGCTGTCAAATTCTTTTTTCAGTTCAGAACTTAACGGTCTAAAGCAATGAATCTTTAAAATAGCCATTCTCTTTTCAGAGTTTAGAACTTAAAAAGCTGAAGCAGTGAATTAAATATAACTGCCTTGTGTTTTCTCGTTCATCAATCGCAATTATTTTGTCTTTCACTGTTACATTACGTTGATTGTATAGTGGTAAAACAAAAAATTTTTAATTTTAAATTTTTTATTATATTCTGAAATACAGCATAATATTTTATACCAAAAAATTTAATTTAATATGTACAAATTATATAAAAATTAAAATACAAACTAAAATGTTATAAACTGTATTCTAGACAATGAGGAAAAAAGATTATAATCAAATGGAATTGTTTTTATTGATAGCAAAATGATGTCACTGTCACTAAAATTAATGCATGTATAAATTGTAGACATTAAGGGTTGAAAAAAAAAAATAGTTTTTAGTTTCTAGTTTCTGTTGTGGTAAAAGTCTATAAAATATATAAAATATACATGGAAATAAAATTAAATATTTAAAAGAATTGTTATTTTATATTATTCACCTTAGAAACTATCATTCACCGGAAAATTCGTTTTTAGGTTAATAATGATAATCATTTATTTTGTTCCCACTCCTTTATAGATTTGGATTTGATTTTGATTTTAATCAAAATATGATTGTATTGTCTTTTCTTTAAACAATGTGAGAATGTATACGTGTATATTACATGCTATTTTTTTTGAAATTATTTAAAAATTTTCATAACGTAATAAATTTTATTCAATTTAATTGCATATAAAAACTTGTGACGGAAATGTTTAAAAATTGACAGTTGACAGAATATAAACAGTTGTTGAACCGCCAAAGAGTTCATTAACTAAGATCTTTAAAATTTTGAAATTAATATTATGATGTTTTTGTTAGTCCAAATTTAGTTTTTGAAATATATCACTTTTAAAAGCGTGCATTTTCAATTATTAATATTTTTAGTGAAAATCAATTTTGCTTAATACTTATTCTTTAGAAAAATGTTTTAAAACACAAGATTTTCTCTTTAGCTCGAAAAATTTTTCATTTTTTAAAGACTAGTTCTTTTTAATTCATTAACGCCAACCAATTATTTAACAATTCATTTAGTAAGCCATGGCCTTTTAAAATCATAGTCATGGCAGGCAATGGGTTAACGTTTAGACTCAAATAAAATAATTGAATGTTGTACTTTAAACAGATTTAAAATTTAAACAGATTACAAATTTAAACAGATTTAAAATTTAAAAAAATCTACTAAACTGGTAGTCCCATAGTTCTCAGATTGCTGGTTGAGGATGATAATACTAAATATTTGGAAGTAATTTAATAAATAAATTATCATTTAACCTAATTCATGTCTCAAATAAGATTTTATTTTATTGAAAAATATGACTTTAACTTTAAGTAGTACAAGTAGAAGATTTGATAAAAGCTTGTAATTGAATTATAAATAGAATATAAAGAATATTTTGGTCTGCGAGAATAAGCAAAAAAGATCTATGGAGAGTTCAAGGAGAAAAGTTCATACTGAGTTAAAAAAGGAAGAAAAAAAGGAGCTGAATAGAGCATACGTCAAAAAAAAATCACAATAACATAATGGAGTCCCTAAGGAAGAAGAAGACTTGGCGTCCAAATAATACCTGAATACGCATAGTATTAAATGAACTGAACTAAAACAACCTAAATTGAGAGGAAGTAAAAACAGCAGCAGCAAACTGTGTAAGATAGAGATGCCAATTGAAAATCTTATGGTTCTACGCGGAGTGGAGATATTTTTTTAATCTATGAAATTTTTAAACGATTTTAAATTTTAGTATTGAAAATATACACAGACGGCCAATAAAAGCTGCACATCCTAAATAAAAATAGAATTTATTTTAATAAACATTCTTATTTTTTTTAAAGGATTTTTTATAACATCAAATAAATGTTATACGTATATGATTAAATCTATCTGATATATTTTTTTTTAATAGACCACTGTATTATGTTATACTAAAAAAATTTATATTAGTTTATCTTTTCTATTATTTTAAAACTTGTTGAAAATTTTTTAAAACCGCTTTAAAAATGCATATTAATCCGAATATTTTGTGGTAATTTGAATTTTATTAAAGATTTAAACTGTGTTATTTTTGATTAAAAAAATTGGTAGAATTTAATATACATTATTTATATTAAACATATTAAGTTTTTTGCATAACTTTAAGTTCATTCGATTCATGATAAAGATTTGCTTTATAACACGTAAAAACAACCACAAAATCTCAATATTTATGTGAGTTAGAGTCTGTGATCTATATAGAAAAATTTACATTAATAACAAAAGATGGCGCAGACCTAGTTTTATATTATAATATTAAATATAATCTATCTTCTATATATATAAAAGCGACTCCTAAACTGCTCAGCCGATTAACACGAAAATTTGTATATTGATGTTTTTGGATACGGAATGATATCCTGGGCTAAAAATTTTGCTCTAACGTACCGCCAAGTTGCCGCGGGGCTGTGGTGCAAATATTTAAACTTTTTTGTTTTAAAATGAAAAGGGTTTGACCAATTGACTTCAAATTTTCTATACGTGATGCTCCTTGACAGTTGAGTTGACACTATTAACAGTGTCAATGGTGCTTGACGATGGAGTTGAGGATAGTTGGTTTCTGGGAGGCTTTTTCAATAATTATGAAAAGTTTCAAGAAAATTAGATTAATGTGTTGAAAGATTGCTAGAATAATCTTAAAAAAATCGTTTTAAGAAAATTGCTTTAATATATTTTTAGATTAAAATTTATACCATGTAATTTTAGTGTTAACTTTTTTCAATAACATCAACTTAAACTATACCTCCATTGAGAGGCGCAGCAACGTGCACCGACATTTGATATTCGAATTTTTGAAACTAAAGTAGTCAACATTTTTATGAGTGGCCCACATCGTTTTTTTCAAACCTTAATACTAACTTAGATGAAAAAAAAACATCTAATGTATGTATAGCTTTAAAAAGTATATTATTATTAAATGTTTAGAAATTTTTTTAATTATTTTTAAAGCATTGCTTTTTTTCATAGTTCCAAGCATGCATACAAAAATTATTCAATAGAGATTGTTTAACATTAATTCATTTCTCTAAAGTTTATGTAGCAAAGCCTAAAGCAACCCCGCAGAGAATTAAATTTTGCACGTATATTTGATGCTCCATCTCTATGCTCCATACAAATTATTCCATTTTTAATCATCAATTGCAGATGATCCATTACCTGATTACATTACAGACAACTTAAGCCCATTAATTCTTTTAAAATATTAAATGTATTTGAATATTTAATAAATTATAAATTATATGCATATAATTTCCTTCAACATTTTTCTATTAAAAAAAAATATCAAAAACATTTAATAACACTTTTTTTATATTTTATAGTTATTTCTAGCGGTGCACTGTTCTTTATTAACTATGATATCTTCACTTATATACAGTTTTTCTTTAATAATCATGTTTATTTTTTAAAAATAGTGGAAAAAAAATACTAAAGAAATATTTCCAACAATTGTATATAATTTTCTTTTCCAATTACCTACTGTTTTAGTACCTAGTTTTTTTCAATATTAAATTCTGAATTCAACACCACTTGCATTGTACTCCTATTTTTAAAGTAATTCATATAATCGCGCGGCAAGAAGTTGCATTTCTTTCCTTTTTTTCTACACTAGTCACATATCTTTTGTATGCATTTATCTTTGTTAGAAAAAAATTTCATTTAATTTTCATAAAAAAATAGAATAAAAACCTGGGTACTGTTATTTACTTTAATTCATAAATCATACCAAGACCATGATAAGCGGAGTAAAGTGGAGGGAGTGTAGAGAAATAAAGAATGCTAATAGAAGAAAGGTGGAAAAAAAGAGAAAAAGTCTAACAACTCTTTAATATAAAAAATCCTTTTTGCCACTTAATGTGCCATTTTTTTTGTTGTTTTTTTTCTTTTTTTTCTAAGCTTTTGTTCCATTCGTTCTATGTTCTGAAAAAAAAAAATTACAAAAGCAGAGGTTTTTTGAAAGCAAAAAAAAAACGAATGGGTTCGAAAGAGAAAAAAAAACACCAGTTACCAGCAGCAATAAAAGACTTGATATGTTGCATGTACGTGTGCTATGTGTGAAGATATAATATGAGGTTCTAAATTTATTTTTGTTGTTGTTTAGTTATTCTTGTTTTTTTTTTTTTGGGCAATTTAAGAGTAATTTAGATAAAAATTCTTGGAAATTTTTGGTTTTTTTTTAAGTTTTTATTTTGTTTTAACAGTTGTGGCACTAATTTTTAGAACGAATTTATTAATTTAAATATTTATCAACCGCTTATATGAAATATTATAATTCATATTATAAGCGTTAGGTGTTGTGTTTTCCATACTAAAAATTGGATCTTGAGATTCTTCCGTATATGCATTACTCCGGTGTGCAGAAAACCATAAAATGTCATTTTTTTTTTTACATCCGTCTGTGGGCTGTGTGTCTGTCACCAATGTTTTCAAATTTCATAAAAACCTTGAATAAATAAGCTATTGGATAAAAGCGTAAAACTCCAAGCAGTACTTTCCGAGGGTAATTTTTATGTTTTTTTCGAATGTGGTTTTATCTAACTAAAAATAGTACCATGTTTTAAATATTTTATTCTGAGGTGGACACAGGATTTCTTTTTAATGCTTTTTGAGTTTAGATTACTTATTACTCATTGGAATTGCTGTCATCTGTTGGTGGGAAGTTCAGATACTCATCTATTTAAACTACAACATTTCGCTAAACTAGTAGTGAATTCATTTAGAAAATTTCGATCACTTACAATTGGGATGGTGTCATAATTCCAAAAAAAAGAAAAACAATACAAAGTTAGAAATACCAAATAATTAAAAAAATTAATTCCGAAAAAAAAATTCCACTAGAGATTTTGAATTGGCAGGCATTTTAGAGTTGGTTTCAAACGCGGGGATATACACCTCTCTGAATATTTATTTATACGTGATGTGCGAGGTTTTCAACTAAGAAGGATTTTAGAGTTGGATTGAAAAGCAGCATTGCCGCTCTTTCAAGAATAATTTTTTTTTTGCAATTTTGAACCCAACCCGTTACAATTCTATTCTATACACATAATTTTTTCCATCACTGTAATAATATACTCAAAAAAAAATTTAATATATCCCTTTTAATACCAGCTATATCAGTATAAATATTGTTTTTGTTGTTGTTTTTGTGTCTAAAATTTTCCTTAAAAGAAATAGAAAGGAGCAAATTGAATGGACAAATACATTTCACTAAAATAATACACTTTAGAGTTGCTTTTAACAGTTAATATATGTGTATGTTTATAAGTTTTACTATACAATATTATGTAATGTGTAAATGTGTGTATGGAATAAGAATAGCCCTAGATTATTTTTTGTTTTAGTACATACCTAAGTATGTGTGTAAATGTTTTTGAAAAAAAAAAATATTTTTAAAAAATATTATTTTTATTTGTAGTGTCTTTTGTTTTACAATTTTAAACGTGTTAAAAGGGATAATTAGATTTTTTTTTCGTATATTTGTTAAAATTTTGTTTTTGAAAGATGAAATCGATTTTGAATTGAAATGTCAAAAACAATTCCTCCCAATCCTCAAAAGAACTTTGGAGCTTAAAAGAAATATAAGTGGTTTGATCGATTTTCCATTCTTTTAAATATTCTGACAGTAAGTTAAAAAAAATTAAATACTTTAAGATGACTACCAATTGCGAATAAATGACATGTTGCTTCTATAGCAGTTTTCAGGTTTTTTTGAAACTTCGATTTGGAAGTAATGAGACATGTATTAAATTATTTTTTATAATACTTCAACAAATCCACAAAATAATTAAAGTAATTGAACAAAGGAGTGTAACGATTTGTTGAAGCTTTTTGTAAAACTATAAATATTTTGACATTTCACGCTTGAATATTCTGTCAATTCCTCTAAAATTTTGCTAATCCCCCTGAAAAAACGGATTATTTGTGATTAATTAAAAAAAACTGATAACTATTGCAATTTTATCCCCACTCTTTATTAAAACAAAACTTACAAATATCTGCCCATAATGAATGTCTTAACTCTTGAAAAAAATGTCAAAGAATTACATTTATCAAGCTGAATCTGCATTATGTTAAAGTTATTATAATTTTATTTTATTGTTTATTAAGGGAATTTTGTTAGGTCAAGGTTGAAGTAAATCCCTAAAAAAAATACTGTTATAAATTTTATTTTTCAAAATCCGTTTATTTATGTATAAAATTATGAGCTTAATCCAATATTGAATAAATTACATATTTGTAGGAGTACAAAAAAAAAAAAATATGGTCAAATATTAGGGATGAACAAAAAAATAATGAAGAATATTACATTTTTTTTTTTTTTTTTTAAATCCTATGTCAGAATTTATTTAAATTTATTATTATTATAATTTTTTTTATGAAATATGAATGGAATACAAAAGATAATAATAATGATTGTAGATTTATGTATTATGGGATTTTGGATTTTTTTTATAATAAATGAATTGTTTTATTAATTTTAAAAGGTAATTATTTAAATTTATATGTTAAGTGTATTATTTTAAATCACCTGTTAATATAAATTTCTTTTAAAATGTAAAATTAAAACAAGAAAATATATAAATTTTTAATTAAAATTAATTAGGAGAATATTAATCCTAAAAGTATGCAATTTTTTCAAAATAGTATTTCAAGAATTTTATAAATCTTTTTCAGTAGAAATAAATAAATAAATAATAAACCTTTTTTGGAATTACAAGAATATATAAAAATTTTGAATGAAAACTAATTAGGAGAATATTAATCCTAAAAATATGCAATCTTTTTCAAATTAGTATTTCAAGAATTTTATAAATCTTTTTTAATAGAAGTAAATAAATAAATAAAAAATCTTTTTTTTGAATTTCTTTATTATTATTTTGAGATTTTACATTAAACAAAAATTTTAATATTTTCATACACCCCAGTGTAGTTGTAAAAAACATTATAATTTTCCATTTTACTACTACTTAAGGCGAATTTAATTTGAACCCATTTCTTATTTGTTTTTTTTTTCAATTATTTTGCATTACCAAGATTTTAAATTTTATTTTTTGTCTAGTTTTTTGCCACTTAAACAACATAAGAATTACCAAATTTAAAATTTATACAATTTACAAAAAAAAGAAAGTTTATTCTGTTTCTTTTAAGAATTTCAAGTAGTTTTTTTCTTAAAGTAAATTTAAAATAAAAATTAAGAAAGAAATGAATGTTTTGAATAATTGCAGAACGGACTAAAAAAAGAATTTAATCTTAGCAACTCGAGGCAAAGTTAAAAAATAAAATCAGCTGAGTTAAAACTTATTTTAGCTATAGAAAATTTTAAACAAAATAATGAAAAGGATGTCAATATTTCCTCCAATAGTCCTGAACTGAAGATTTTTATTTTAAATGTCCATTAACTAAATACATCTTATCATATTATAGCTTTACATACTTGGAAACTCAATTTTCAAAAGGGTTTTAAAGCAACCAGTTACAAAACCAGTTATTTAAGGTAAAAATGAATTATGAGGATAGTAATGTCTTCACAAAAATATCATATGACCAATTGTCGATTAAAAACTCAAAATATAAATTTTCTTTTTTTTAAATGTGGGATTGCATTAAGAATTAAGTAAAAATAAAAATGCTTTGAATAATCTTTTTTTCATTTCTTTATAAAAAAAAATAGAAACAACAATAATCTTTAGCAACCGGTTGTGTAAAGAATAAACGCGTAAAAGTACACATAAATTTGCAACAGAAAAAAAAATGCATAAATAAACAACCAAAGAAGTTTTTTTTTACTTTGTTACCTGCAGGTTTTCTGACTCTAATTAGAAACAAAAGAACTTTAAAAAATATTAACTTTAGAAAACTTATTCTTGCAGTTTTACATTTAAACAGGATTTTTCAAACTGTGAACTCAATTTTACCTTTTTTTCAGTATAGAAGTGAAGGGTGGCATGACATTTGTCCCTTTGTCATTGGTCCCCAAGGGAATAATGACACACTCAAATGTGCCAATAGTTCCCGGGGAGAAATGACATATCAGGTTTTGTCATTACTCCCCGGGGGAGTAATGAAACTGAATATACGCAAATCAGAAATTTAAAAATTTTGTTTGATAATTGCAATAGAAACATAACAAAATTTCAAATTTATTTTTAAAAACCGTATACATATTGTAAGTTTAAAATTTTTGATTTAAGTAAACGCAATAATGGGATGGTAATTCCAAAAAAAAAATTCCAAATTTACAAAATCCCAAGGAAGAAAAAAAATAATTCCAAAAAAAAAAATTCCAAAAAAAAAATTCCAAAAAAAAATTCCAAGAAAAAAAAAATTTAATTTATTGACATAATCATGTAAAAAATAATTATGAGAGATTTTATAGTTGGCTACAATTACAGGATTATATGCTTTTTCCAGAATATTTATATATTTGTATACGTGAGATTCTGAATTAGGAGGGATTTTAGAGTTGGATTCAAAATCAGGGTTTCAATAATTTGTTTAGCGGGGGTTTGAAATTTTATTTGTTGAAACTATTTTAAAATTTTTATTTGTTGAAATATGCATGTAAAAAATAATTAGCAGGGATTTTAGAGTTGGATTCAAAATCAGGATTGCCGCTTTTTCCAGAATATTTATATATTTGTATACGTGAGATTCTGAATTAGGAGGGATTTTAGAGTTGAATTCAAAATCACTATTTTTAAATTTATATTTGTTGAAATATACATGTAAAAAATAATTACATCATAGTTTGTCATTGGAATTTCGTACCCAACCCCGCAATAACAACATTTTGAATGGAGGTATATTGCCTTTTTCCAGAAAATTTATTTATTAATTTATTTTAATAAATATATTTTCTGGAAAAAGGCCGTTAAAATTAATTAATTAAATTTAAATAAATAAATTGATTATGTTCTTGATTTTGATAAAGAAATTTAAACGGGGACTAACAAAAAAGATAATGTTGCCCTTTTTGTTGATGGCAACAATCTCTTTTTTTCTTACAATTTAGTAATAATTCCAAAACCTTTTTGAATTTTTTTGGAAAAGGGCAACATTATCTGCTTTGTTACAATTTAGTTATAATTCCAAACAAAAAATTTTTCCGGGGAATAATGTCACATATTTTGAGGGACTTATGACACACTAAGGTGTGTTATTACTCCCCGGGAACTAATGACATATTTGGATGTGCCCTTAGTACCTTGGGGACCAATGACAAAGGGACAAATGTCATGCCGCCGAAGTGAAGTTATAAGTTCCTCGATGTTCCATTTTGTTAGAAACGCGGAAATTCTAAAATTATTTTGGGTGTGTGCAAGTTTCTTTAAACACGATTACTCGCGCAAATATTGATGAAACCCGATTTTGATGAAATTTGGTATGAATGCTTTCTATGTCAATAGTAAAGTTAAATTCGTAGATAGATCAAATTAGACTACGGGTTTGGAAGATTCCCAGATAAATAAACTTTCCTAAAATTTCGGAAAAAAACTGTCGGAATTAGTTAAAATTTGGTACATAGGCTATTGGTGGATATCCATGAAGAGTAGTTTTCATAAATTGATTCTAGTATCATAGGTTCTAGAGATTCGGCAATGTCAAAATCAAATAAATTTTCAAGACTTCTTGAGAAAAACTGCATAAAACTAGGTAACACAAATTTAAATATCGTATATATGTTTTTTTTTGTCAAAATTGCGGGATCGAGGGGACTTTCATATAAAATTGTCAGACTTTAGTAGAATATTGGCAAACTTTACAATATAAACTACATTATGCTAGAAGAAAAACTTATACAATCCATCTACGATTTTTTTACTCTTTTTTACTAAAGAAAATGGGAACCTTTAAAAGGCTGCAGAAAACTAAAGCTTCTGAATAGTGTCAAGGTTTTATTCATCTAGAAGGTTCTTCCCAGAACCAAAATATTAGGATAATCACTTAAACATATTCGGCTGAGTTATGATGGGGATTTTGAAAGGATTTGAAAAGGGAAATTGAATGGGGAGTTTAGAAGAAACACTCTGAGAATTTCAAAATTTAAGAACTATAAATTTTAAGAATCGGTAAACACCTATGGTAATAATTTGTTCTAAAATTTTACATGAGTATTAGTATTGAAAATAGTATGATTGTTATATATAAAAGTTTTAAAAACCCTGGAATAGATTAAAGAAAAACTATTTTCAAAAGAAAATTACAATTTTTTGTTTAGAATTTAATTTTAAAAATAGAAAACCTCTAAAATAAAATTCTTTAAAATATATTACATTGTATTAGTTTTTTTAGTATTTTGTCTTAAAAAGCTTGAAATAACTCAAAAAAAAGGTTTTAAATATTTCCAAAGTTTAATCTTTTAATTCCAAGTTTTAAGTTCCAACTTTTTAATTTTATACGAAAAGCCCTGTAGAAATAGAGACATTGGATTATTTTAGTTTTTTGGAGGTTTTTTTCGTCGTCTGCCACATACAGTAGCCCTCTGATCAAATTAATTTTTATATGGTAGTTATTTGTTTAGATATAATGAATTACCATTGGTGTCAAACATTTTCTTTGTAAAGTTATTTATAAAATTTTAAAAAATTTTAAATAGGCAATTTTACAGACGATGTAATTTTAAACTTCACTGTAATTTTCTTTGTTACAGAAAAAAACTACAGATCTTAAAAAGCTGAAAAACTTTTCCCTGAAGATACTTTGAAGTATCAAGTTGTGTATAGTATAGTAGCTAAGTAGAATTGTACATAATGTTATCCTGTTGTTGAGGAGCAAATACTAAGAAAAACAAGCAGAAGTAAAGTTTTTCTATTTTAAAAAGAAATCCTTTGAATTTTAAAGTAAAGTCTTATTTTATTTCTTAGAATTTTATTTTTTGACTAAATTTTAAAAAAGTCTTTTGTATTAAAAGTTCGTTTATAATTGTTTATATTAAATGATTTGTAATAATATGGGGTTTCCTTATTCTGAAGGACCTTTCAATTAAATGTATTGGAATATTTGTAGATATGGATTATACATTTACTTGCTTTTACTACCATGTTTTGCCCGAAGGTTGAAACTTGTTGGATGCGCTAATTATTTTTGAGCTTAAAAAAAATGGGTAATATTAGTATTTATCGAAGCTGCAATAAGCGACAAAGTTAAACTGCGATAATTTTTATTTTCAAATGTTTGTTAAACCTGAAACAGAGTCGGGTTGAATGCAAACGCTGAATTAGGCAGGCAGCAGTAGAGTAGCCGCTGATAATTAATTACAAATTCTAAAATTCAGCCTACTGCTTTGCATGTTAAATTTAGTAAACGAAATTAAAATAGCAGGTAATAAAGTTAAAATTTATTGACTTTTAAAACTTATTCTGCTGCTGCTTTCGGCAAAAATTTGTTTTAATTGACAGAATTCTGCCGCTACTTCGCTTGAAGTTACAGAAATTTGTACAACCTGCGCCAACTATTTTTTTTAATCCTTTGGCACTCCTATAAGTATTTTAAAGAACAGTCATCAATTAATTTAGACTAAACTTCAGTTTCTTTAATCGTTAAATTCACTAAGCCGTTGATTAATTAATCCGTGTCTTATATTACGATGTTTATCATTACGATAAAATTATACAAGTTTACGATATTTTTTTATAAGGTAAGAAGCTCGGGTTGAATCATATATAATCTGGTTATATGGTTAAATATGATTCGACCCGAGCTCCTTCCCAACGCCATCGTTTCTTTAACCATTACGCCATTAGTCATATAGCTTCAACACTTAGAAAATTATAATTTTTTTTTAAATTTGATATCTCATAATTCCCCGAAACCATTTTACACCAGTTTTTTCATCATTTAAGTGGACTTCTTGATTGCACTTTAAAAGTAGTCATTTTTTTTTTTAATTCAAGATTTTTCTTATTTTTTCATTTTATCCCGTTGAAAAATTTTTTAAGGAAAATTTTTCCGAGGATAAAAAGAAAATATAAAAATAGATTTGAAAAAATGGTAAGAAGAATAACAATATAAAAAGATATTGTTTTATGCCATCATATTATTGTTAAAAGTGTAAAATTTGAATGCAATTATAATTAAAAATTAAACAAATGGAAAAGATATTTCATAAGCTAATATATAAATTGCATTCTTCAATTTAAATTTTGAATCTTTTTTATTCGCCTCCTTATATTCGAATTAAGGGTAAAACTAAAGAAGGAGTTGAGAAATTTTGAAGAATAATTTTTCCTTGAAAATTATAATTGCTACTACAGTAGGTAATTAAACGTTAAAATTGTTATATTTTTCTATCACTATTTCATGAAATTGCTCTAATTAAAAGAAGTACTCAATGGAATTATTAAAAAAATATAATTAAAACTCTTTCGAGAATAAAAAGAATATTTACTTTAAAATCTTATGAACAAGAATAAGATTTTTAATGATGGTAATCGGAGAATCAATTAAATTATATTTTAATTATCTTTACTTTTAATTATTTTTTTCCTATTAATTAAGTAAATTACTGATTTTTTTTAAATTTAATAACTGTTCTCTTGAATAAATCTTTAACTGTTACTAATTTAACAAGACAATTTTCTGAGAAAAAAAAAGTATTTTAATACATAATGTATTTACCAATTAATGTTAATTCTTAAAATAACAAATTCGATATTCGCTTGATATAGTACATATTACAATATATTTTTACAGATATAACATGGTAATACCCTGCTTTTAAATCCAACTCTAAAATCTCTCTTAATTCAGAACCCCACATATATATATGCGTACAATAATTGCACCATTTTCTTGAAATTTTCGCACAATATTATCAATTTGTTGCTCAGTTGGGCGTATGAAACGTATGAAAAATATAAACAAATAATTGAATTGAATAATATAACTCGCAGATATAGAATACCCATATACTCAAATACAAAATTTTACAATACAAAAAAATAGAATTGTAATAATGAAAATCTAAGACGTTTCTACATGTTATAAGGCCTAGTACTATCTCATGTTTAAATTGTATGTGGAATTCAATAAGACCAATTCTAATAACACGAATATAATATGACCCCCTGTTCCAAAATGTACCTATGGTATAGACAGGCTTATTAGCCTGACAGTTGAATTTGCGAAATACATTTCGTACAGAGCTACCATTTTCATAAAATAATTCAATAATTTCAACACATCGTTATGATTCCATTTTTAAAAATTGAAAACCTTCAACTGTCAAAATGACATATAATATGGGCACTATATTTAAAATGTGTGACACAGGCGCTTACTTTTGAAAATCTAATTTGAAAGACCTCTTCTTAGTAGGTTATTGACCTTTACCTTAAATTTTTGAAGGCCTTATAAATCTGAAAACACAAATTGTTGTAGTGTATTTCCCAATTTACAGATTTTTGTTGTATAAAATCTCTTTTATTTCAGTTTTTCATTCAAACAAGGACTTGTAATAAGATGAATTTCATGCGTCAAAATAACATGTGTTAATACGCTTAAATACTGATCTGACATTACACTTTATTATTTTGACGTAACACATTTAATTAAATAGGAGACAATTATACATATCTATTTTGTAATTTATCCATAGATCCTGGAAAGTATTGCATTGTTTGTATTTTTCCTTAGAATTAGTTAAATTTATTCTATTAATTCTTTAAAATTTCCCAAGAAGGAATACTATTAATTTCTTACTTTAATTGAAATGTTAAATACAATAAAAAAACTTTACACCAGACATAAAGATGTCTTCTCAGTTGACAGATAACAAATATATACAAAAAAAAATTTTATTTCCAATAATATTTTCTATAAATGAAATATCTTTAACTCTTTTTTACAGTACAGCAATCTTCTTTTTGTAAATGTGATTGTACATGTGTTTGTATAAATTACAATACAATAAAAGAAAGAAAAAAAAAATATTCCTCTCTTTTTTGATATGTACATGAAATAACAACTTGTTTGAATTATTTAGTGATTATTTTTGATGGTATTGTGGCTTAATGTTGTGTAGACTGTAGACAAAAACAAGTAAATTACAAAAGCAAAATGTCTTCATTATTTGGTTAACGTTTTTCCACCCTTCTTCAACCCACTTTTCATTTTTATTTTAAGAATTTTGATTAAGAAAATTTTTATCTAATCATAATTGAAAACGAAAACAAATCCACCATTTTTTATACCACCCATGAAATTAAAAATTTCATAGTATTTAATTTCAGACATTTTCAAAGATCTCCGCTTCTCATCTTATCAATCATTCTTGTGAATTGTTGATGACAACTTTTGTTCTTTCTATTTTTTGTTTTGAAAATATTTGTTTTGACAAAATTAAAAGATTAGCGATTCTGAATTTTTTACGTATACATTGAAAAGTAATTTAAAATTAAAATAAAATAAAATAAAAATAAATATTTTTTTCAATACCTATATACTTTTATTAAAGTAGTACTAACCCCCTAAAATGTAGAAAATAAAAAATTTAAGGTAGATCTTAGGAGTTTGTTACTGTTTTAATATAAAAGTAAATTGCTGGTATAAGAAACAGTTCTTTTAATGTTTAAAAACTTTTAAGATCAAAATGTTGAAAATTTTCATTAACCAAAAATTGATGGTAGATCTTTTGCATTTAAAAGTGTTGTAATATAAAAGTCAATTGCTAAAATGGGAGACAGTTCTTCTTTCAGTTAATCCTAATCCTATAATAGTAAAACGATATTTATGTACTTAGTTCTTTGTTTATGTTTCTTAATATTTTTTACATACACAAATGCTTATGCTGATAATAATATGACAATACATGGTAGTAATCTAATTAGAAATATTATTTTCATTAATGAAAATACATATTCATTAAAATATTTTTTTTAAACAAAATACGCACACGCATGTTCATGTAAGATTATTATTAATATATATTTATTATCTACCGACAACGAAACACAAATAAACTTACATTAGACACATGTATACTTTACGACTATGTACATATGTATACATAGGACAAATATGTTTTGTATTTGCATATCAATAGCAAACACTAAAACAAAATCATTTCACACTATTAAATTTTGTCTTACGCACTGTTGCATTTTTAAAATTTTAAAATGAATAAGTTAGGTAGTCTACTTTTTGTATTTTTCGTATTTTTTTAAAATGTTGGGGTCGTTCATCGAAATTCGCTTCATTTTGAAATTTTTTTTTTATTTAAGTACCTACCTACTTGTATAAATTTTATATTAATGAACCAAAAATGTTCGAACTGATCTAAAAAAAACCCTAAAAATTTTTTATATCTTCTATATAATTATTTGGTCTATGGTTTTATATTATCAAAGTAAAGTATTTTAGTTTTTAAAGTTACAAATTTTTAAAGAAACTAAATTAATTAGAAATAAATTAATTTTTTTTGTAATTTTTTTTATTATTTCTGTTGAATTTAAAAAAAAAAACAAAAAAAATTTTTATCTTTTAAGGAGGATCGAACTTAGATCTATTTACACCCTAAGCCACTTTGCTAATCACTGAACCATACAATTCTTATAAATTTATGATCAGATTTGTAATATAAATATATCACTAACTGACAGAATGAAAAATAAAGCCATAGACACAGGCAAGTTCATTTAAAAGTATATAATATAATAATAATAAAATATAACAAAGAATACAAATTAGAATTGTCAGGGGTAGGAGATGATATATTGTTATAAATTATTTTATAAATAAAATCAAGGTAAACATTACAGTTATAAGAATTAATATTTAAAATATAAAACGGTATTTAAATCTATATTTAATATAAATGAATATAGTATATTCTATTTTCAATTTCAATTTATATTTATGTATGTATTCTGAGTTATTTTGTTGTTGTTATTATAAAATTATTTGATATACATAAAACCGTTATAAAATACTTTTCTTTGTATTTATCTAGATTGGGGAATGATTTCAGACATTTTAGTGAAAAATTAATTATGAGTTTCAATAAATTTGACATTTATAATTGTGTATTTGTTTTAAAAAGGTGGGTAGGGTGGTTTTATTTTGAAACAGCGGATAAGAGCTTTATATATTTATAACTGTATATGTTTTTATTGCTCATTTTATGTTTCAATTTCATTTTATATCTGTCATTTTAAATTTTTTGCTTTTTTTCTGAATTAGTGTAATTCTCATTTTTGATTTCTAAAAACGAATTTCTCCTTTTGTCTTGTTAGTTTTTTTTGATTAGAGCAAATGTAGGATTCCTTAGGGATAATAAAGTTGTATAAGGATTATGAAAAAGGGGTTAAAACAAGAAAAGTGAGGAAGGGTTGTTTTTGTTTTTGAAGATTCTGTCGGTGTGTTAAAAAATAAATGATAGATAATGGAAAAGTTTTGTTTTAAGTAGAATTGTTGTTTTTACTACAAAAATATTTACTGTTATTTATTGTTGTTGTGTAGTTGCTGTTGTTGTTTTGACAGAACACAAAAAAAAAACTAAAGGTTTAAATGGGATTTTATGTTAAAGTTATAAATTCATGATTGTTTGACTTTTTGTTTTTTTAAAGGTTTTTCAAGATTAAGATACTTTGAGAAAAACAATTTGATATGTATGTTGCCTATTTTTGTAAAAAGTATTTTGGGTTGATATGTATATTTGTATATCTTTATTTGGTCAATTTTCTTGAAATATCAATAGTTTTTAAATTTTCTAGAATGTGGTGAAATTTTGGAATGTTGAATACCTTTCAGGAAATATTTAAATTTAGGAAGTTACCAATCAACTTTTTTCCAACTTTGTCGCCAGTTTGTTCTCACTTCAACGTATAGCTATAACTTATGACAAAAATATTTGTAATATTTTGAAATCTAGATTAAGAAAATATAATATTGATTTAGTAAATAGTAGCACATTTAAGCAATTGAATAACATGTTTGGGTTTGGTAAGGATCCTATCATAATATTAGAAAATTCGATATTTATAACATTTCTTATCAGTGTTGTAATAAAATTTATATCGGACAAACTAAAAAATCTTTAGAAACACGTTTTAAAAAACACCAACAAGAAGAAACTAAGGTTGTTAAAATTAATTTTCATTGAAAAGTAGCACAGCATATAATGGTATAAAATCATCAAATAACCATTTCTATTATTTAAATCTTGAAAAACATTACAAAACCAAGAAAATCAGGTGTTGCACATAACAAGACTAGTAAATTTTATGTTATTCAAAGCAATGTATAAGAATGACCAAAATAGGGAATATTTTCAATTTCCAACTAAGAATTGAAAAATTATTTTCTTTTGTGTTTTATATATCTTAAAAGGACGTCACTTACATTATTATTTTGATTAAAATCGTCAAAATACATCCCAATTTACAAGAGTGTACGTACGAAATTTTATACAGGTTTATGACGTCACGTTATGTCTACTTTGGTCATTGCTTAAACTACGAGATATTAACTTTATATTAATTTAAGGATATTCATTTTGATTTGAACTGCAAAATTGAAAATTTTGTTTTTTTTACTTCATATAACTACCTACTTTTTTAATTAATTTAAACCACTGCTTCAAAATAAATTTGTCAAACTTATATGGTGTAATGTAATTGTATATATAAATGTATGTAATACTCTGTTTTAATTTACTCAATACTCGAATATTTTTTTAAATAATCAACTTGTTGAATTTTTATGTATAAACAAACTTTAATTTAAATTTTATAAATATTTAACATAAACTGATACTTTAATTTGACTATCCATTTACATAAAAGTTGAAAAATGAGAAAAATTACAAAATAGAAGGTTGAAAAATAAAAAATAAAAGTATGGTTGTAACGTTTCTAAGCAACATGAATACATAATATACATAAAAAGTTAAAGAAATAATTATGTTACAACATTTTTTTTTACAAAAATTCTAACTAATTATTAAAAAAATGTACATATATATATCTATTATTATGAAAAAATGGTTTTGCTTGTTCTATTGTTTCTGGTATTTTGTATTTAATTTATTTTATTAAAATTTATGATGAGTTTGAGTACATGTGCATGTAGGTGTAAAAAAGCTTAAAAACATTACCAAAAATTATATATTGATGACGTGTGAGAACTTCAATTGTCATAACACTTTTAGGACGCTCACTTCATTAGAAAGTGTCAACTCATAAAATGGCACAGTGGCTAAGTGCCGACTTTTCATACGGAAGGGCCCGGGTTCGAATTCAAGTGAAAGTGAAAAACTTTTTTGGTTTTCGACTCGACTCAGGTTCAAATTAATGGCTTATCCAATAATTAATAATTATATATCTTTAATAAAAAATACTGTAATACAACAATATAAACAAATGCAAAATATAAACAAATAATTTAATTGAATAATATAACTCGCAGATATAGAATACCATATACTCAAATACAAAATATTACAATATAAACAAAAATAGAATTTTAAATATTGAAAATCTAAGACGTTTCTTCATGTTATAATGCCTAGTACTATCTCATGTTTAAATTGCATGTGCAATTCATTAAGACCAATTCTAATAACACCAATATAATATGACCCCCTGTTCCAACATGTACTTATGGTATAGACAGGCTTATTAGCCGAACAGTTGAACAGTTAGCGCTTAAAAAAAAAAAAAAGGTTAGAAGTTAGAAGTTATAACTCGCTCTAAAGAAGTTTCAAGACGGAGACACATTTTCTTTGAACATTTGTATAATCTGGAGTTTTGTAACTGATTATAAAATTCCAATTTTTATAAATACATATTCTGGGAATATTGTATTACATTTATTATTTAATCAACTGTAAAACCCCACACAAGTTGCCTTAGCGAAACATATTTTTTTGTTGTTATAAAAGATTTTTGTAACGCATTACTATCTAAAGATTCTTAGAGAAATATGACTCACTTTATTGGCGATAAGTTCTTAAGGGAGTTATGACCCAGGAAGTTAAGGATGATACATTACAAAATTATTCTAAATTTTTTTTCCAAATTTTTCTATACATCTCTATTAATTTGAGTAATTTATTATGAGATGTTAATGATATTTAATTACACTTAAAATTTCTAAATATAGAAATTTAATTAAATTAAATTAAATTTTTAGGAAGGTATGATATTCTGTAAATAAATTATTTTTAAAGTATAAAATTGAAATATTATATTTTAATAAGATTAAAAAAAAATAAAATAAAAAAAAATCTTTTTTTCAATATATACTTTTATTAAAGTAGTACTAGCCCCCTAAAATGCAGAAAATAAAAAATTGAAGGTAGATCTTGGGAATTTGTTACTGTGTTAATATAAAAGTAAATCGCTGGTATAAGAAACAGTTCTTTTAATGTTTCAAAACTTTTAAGCTTAAAATGTTGAAAATTTTCATTAACCAAAAATTGATGTTAGATCTTTTGTATTTAAAAGTGTTTTAGTATAAAAATAAATTGCTGCATTAAGACTATCTGAAAGAAGAACTGTCACCATTTCAGCAATTTACTTTTATACTAAAATAATTTTAAATGCAAAAGACCTACCATCAATTTTTGGTTAATGAAAATTTTCAACATTTTAAGTATCACTAACTGACAGAATGAAAAATAAAGCCATAGACAAAGGCAAGTTCAATTAAAAGTATATAATAAATGAACTTTAAGAAAAGTTTTGTTTAAAATATTTTAAGTTTAATTTCATAAACATATTTATATACATATTTAAAGTATAAATTCTCAAAATTCCTTAATAGAAAATAATAATATATTAATGCAATAACTATTTAAAAAATTGAAACTCTAATTGTTATAATTCTATTTTAGTTTGATACTGAGAAAAATAAACAACTCAGTGGAAAAACTAACTTCAATATAAGAATTATAAATTTCAATATGCAAAATAACTACAAACTGAATTCAAAATATTTTAAATTTAATTAAATTATATTGCATATTTTCTTTAGGTAAGAGCAGTAATGCAATTTCTCCGATCCAATAGTCACATATAGTTGGTTTAAATGTTTAAAAACCATTTTCTACTAGAATTTCTAAGTAACTTTTTCTAAAGATTATATTTATACGCAGCTTTGCAACTTCAGTCAAATGGTTTTCAACATTTGCTTAAACTTTTAAGATTTTTTTAAAAATTTAAAAAGCAGAAGTATTTCTCGAAATTATCTGCAGATAGTTAATTCTGCAAATTTAAAGTTATTCTTCTTTATTTTCATGAAATACTTATAAGATTTTATAAGGTGTATCTTGTAAAAATTTTAAATTTAACTTGAAATATTATTCCATATTCATTTAAAAATTTTAATTGTAATTTTAAAACAATTTTTCTTTACAAATTTCCATGTTCACCAAATGTATATAGTAAAATATAAAATATATGATGTAATAATATTATTAGCCCACGTCCGAAGATGGCCCATCAATTTTCAAAGGCATTGTATGCACTTGTAAATATATGTAATTCTCCCACTACGCGATAGATAGGTTCCTAAAAAAATGCCACGTTGTTGGAGACATTAAGCCCACACAAAAATCAGGGTTTGGTTCCAGAACGCAAATTTGGTTCTTATATGGTAAAACCTAATATAAATTATTGCATCATAACAACATAATTTGATAACACTTCATTTATTTAAACAAAAACAAACCAAAATAAAAAAGGAATTTCAAATCTATTTAACATATTGAAATTGAAAGATTTAATAAATCAAAATAAAACCACAACTTTCTACAAATCTTACTCTTCTTCATAGCTATATGTATGCTTTGAGTCTGTCTCGAACATTTTGTTCGTGGTCGTGCTAATTCAAAATCAGAGCTATCCACTGTCAGATTCGAATACTCTTTCGATTTTTTCTTGTTTTAAAAAATCTTTTATCGAAGTCTGAAATCTTTTAACGAAATATTTCTTTTTTATTTCTAAGAGGATTGTTCGTTAAAATGTATTCTTCCATCTGCTTCGCCATATTTAAAACCTTCTCGATACTTTTGACTGATTCTATTATTTTGTACATCGGAAATATATATGTATTTCGTTTGCCATTAAAAAATCGCATTGCAGGAAGTAAGAGTACCGCGTTATGGGGAAAGTTCCGCTTCCGGTATATATCATATATTATACATTTTCGTAACTTCTTTGAAATTGAAAATGAAAATAGTTTTTATTGAAACTCAAATTTTAAATTTCTTAAAGATAGAGAACGGAAAATAAATATCAATTAGTTCTATTTGAAGGGAAATTTTTTGTATTGGTGGAATGGTGATAAATTTAAGAACACGTGTTTTAGTGTGAAAATAATTGACATATTGAAATATAAAACATAAATAAATTTTTAATTAATAATAAATTCTTTGGAATTTAACGTTTTATTAAACTTTCTTAATTGATTTTATAATAGTTTCTAAAGAATGACTATGATTTAATTTAATGTTGTCACATTTACTAATTAATTAAGTTTATAATTTTGTTATTTATTTTCTTATGTTTATTTAGGAATTTTATAGTTAAATTAACAAAGTGTGAAGTGTTAATTCTTAGAAATGAAAATTTTAAATAAGAATTATTGTAATTGAATGAGAGTTAAGCCCATGTATTTGCTTAAATTTTTGTCAAATTCTATGATAATGCATTAATAGCCTAATAAGATAAGAATGGATTAGTTTCATATATAGATTTATTTTTCCTGTTACTCCACTTGGAGAAGCCCTGTTTTAACTTAAAGTGTAGATTCATTTCTATTCATAGTTTTTTCTACAGATATTGTGGATATTTCGTGTCTCCTTAATTCATCTATCATTTATCTTCTACGTATTGTTCTGGGCCTACTTCTTGACCTGAATCGGTCTAGCTTTTATTTCCCTCCATTTCCTTCTGGTGATTTGCTTCACTATTGGTTTTTCGTTTGTTAGTGCTTAGTCGGCATTTATTATGCTGATCGGTCAGAATATCCGGTATATTATTCTGAAATGTTTATTTTTGAGACCTGTAATTTTTTCTTAATGGAATGAAATTATTTGTCTATAAATATTTTGAATACTTTTAGAGTTAGCTCATACAAAAATTAAGTACTTTAAAAATAAATGCTTAAAAATCTTATTGTTAAAAAAATTTTTCTAAAATGTTCATATTAAGCAAATTGCAAAATTATTTCGATGAAAATATCCATGGATAAGTTTTATTACTCTAAGGATGTGTTTATATTGAAGCTGCGATAATTGAAAAAGCGTTTTAACACTAATCTAATATATCTAGATTCAATATGAAGTAGAGCCTTCCTTAGTAAAAGAGATCCGCCATTAAAGACCCGTCGAATTAATTCACAGATATCAACTTAATTATAATGAAACTTAAATTTTAATTATATTAAAACCTTCAAATATCCATGCATATTCTACGTTCCTTTGCATATATATCCTTAGAACTAATTACACTACGAAGTGGAAATTAAAGTACAAGTAAGTACATTAATATGGCAAGCTCGATGGCAAAGTATGAGATTTCTCAGAGCAAGCAGCCGGACGGACAGAGTGAAACTAATAAGCACAATTTTTTCAAAATATTTTTAAAAATGTGCTAAAAAACTAAATCTAAAATGCAATTTTTTATTAAATATAAAATATTTTAATTATTATTTATTGATTACAATCCAATGTCTAAAAATTAAAATTAAAATATGTATTTTTTATGGCCAGACACTAAATTCATTTTATGACGAAAATTGGTAAAATAGATAAATAATTAAAAATTTTTATTTAGCCAGTTTTTATTTAGAGTACGGCTAAAAAATTAAAAAAAAAAATTCAATTACACACCCATAATTTAAAAGTAAAATTATTATATTATCAATAAATTCTTATTAAATTTTAATTCCTAAATAATAATAAATCTTTGTAATCATATATTTAAACGAGGAAGAGTGTAGAGTAGAGTGTGTCAACTCTAGGATATCTGTATGACTGTAATGTAGATAATATAACATTCGGTTAATAACTTTGGTAAAATTTTAAATACACAACTTATTAGACTTTCAGTTATGTACAAAAAAAAATAATAATATAATAAAAATAATAAATAAATTGACAGGCACCTCTCGCACTACACAAACTTTATTTTATTCAGACGTAATGCTTATATTAAAGAAGAAATTGTAATGCAACTACTCGAACCCACTGCACTACCCTAACTAAATTTTGCACAAACTTTTGTGCACTAAACTACTACTAAACTACTTTTGGCCAAGTGTCAGACACGCAGCTTCAATAGGTATAGAGTAATGCTCATATAAAAAAAAAATTGAATGGCAGCTACTTGAACCCGTCCAGCAAATTGGCTAGATTTAAGACGGCTATTGCATAAGAACGAATTTGTGAAAAGCTAAATTGATTTAATTTTCGATTCTGATTCGATTTGCATCTTTGATTCTATATCTACATCCATTCCGTCTCTGCGTCACAAACGTAATGACAAATTTAGTATACCCTTTTGACCTTAAGTTTGAATTAATATTGAACCAGAATTTCATTATAATTTATAGCAAAATTCATTGTTTTCCTTTTGAAAAAATCATTAATAATTGTTTTAAAAATAAAAATTAAAGTCTTCTCCTGTTCCCCTTTTATTTAACCATTAATTCATTGCTGCCAACATTATAGACCTCAATAATAATTTCTTTTCCGAACAATCGATTATTGGGTTTTAAAGATTAAATAGTAATATAATTCGCATACACACATATATATGTAGATATTTATTTTTTTGGAGTTAAACTTAAAATCCTTTTTTAGTCCTGCTTTTTTGCTTATTATTTTATGATGATGAATTTTAATAGGTTCGTTCAGCTTGTTATAGTAAAGTGATTCTTGTTTTGCTTATTTTGTTTGTTTATTTTATTATCCACTGCTTTTTTTTTTGGTTTTCGGTTAGTAATGAGATTGTCATAATAAAAATAACCATAAAAATCATTGGTACAGGACAGAATGAACAGAACTAAAAAAGGAAAGGACAAAACAAAAGCTTCTTCTTATTGTTGCGCCATAAAACAATTTAATTTCTTCATTTTGTTGCTTGTTTTTTGCCTCTTTAAATATAAACATTTATTATTTAGTCATCGTAATCATCTTTTACGATAAGGTGAACAGATTATTAGTCTATTAATGGGTATTTTTATAAAATGGATTTGTCTCTGTAGTCCTTCTTTTTAAAATATAGTTATCATTTAATTTTAAAATATTTGAATAATAGTTTATGTGTATTATGAATCTGAATATCACTCTCAAGTGATAACAAATATGCTCTGGTTAAGACAACAGGTTTAATTAAATTTACTAATAGTTATAATAAGCTTCAGTTAATTTATAATAGAGTTTCAAGAGATTACTTTTGCATAACTGTATTAAATTTAACTCTATCACATCCCTAAAAATCATTAGCCTGCATCATCATATGATTGTGTTTCATTTAGTTGTTTTATATTTGACTCTATATTTAATTTCACTGTACTTCATTAGGAATATGCATGTACGCAAAAATTCTGGAAAAGTAAATAAGCTAGGATTTTGAATTCAAAGCGGTACAGTACTCTAAAATATCTATGTGATGGTTACTTCGCTAAAAGTCACTGGCCTGCATTATCATATGGTTTGATTCTATTTAATTTGATAAATATTTCGGAAAGAGTGAATACGTTGCGATTTTGAATAGAAAGCGGTACTGTACTTTATAATATTTATGATATGGTCAGTTTATTGAGAAAATTAATCTTTAGAGAGTACTTACACAGTTGTTTTCTGAATTTTATTTCCAATATTATGTTTATAAATTGACATAATTATATAAATTGTTAAAAAAAGCGTCCCAGTACTTCATAAAACCAAAGCGATGGTCACTTTATTTACCAAATTATTCTCTCTCCCAATCTGAGAATAACCATTATTATAATTTTGTATAAAGAAAACAATATGATGGTGAAGGTATTTTCTTTTATAATAGGCATCTGATTTAAGTGTATGATGAAAGCATCCGCAGGACATTCTTTTATAATTTTATTTATTATGGTTTTTTTTTGTTTTTTTTTTTTGCCATATTTTTTGTTTTTATGTTTTATGTCCTTTTTTTTTTGTTTTTAGCATAAAATGATCGTAAAAAATAATTTTTTTGTTTCGTAACAAGCAAAAGAACAACCAAAAAAGTGATTTTAAGAAGTTTTTAAGTTCTCAGGTTTTTGTGTTTTTTTTTTTAAGGTTTTTTAGGCACAGGAGTGTATTACCTTAGTACACAATATTTTAAAATGAAAGAATAAAATGAAAAAAAAAGTAAGAGTAATAAATTAGTGAAATGTATTGTTGAATAAATAACAATGAAATAAAGGTGAGTTTATTAAATATGAATTATAAAGCATTAACCAAAAATGTTATTAAATAATATAGTTATTCTTAAGAACTATAAGGTTTTAGAGTTAATAATAATGGAGTAAATTTAAGTAAATTTCTATAGAAAAATATTATTTAGTAGGGTAAGATATTTCATACATTTTTTTCTAATTCTTTCTGTAATATTTTTAGTACCTATGTAGAGTAATTTAATTTAATTTAGATTTTTTTTTTTATGTAAAGGTAATATAATATTTGGGAGTTTCTTAGTTCAAGGGTTAATTGTTTCAAACTAAATAAATTAACATTTAAATTTTTTGGATTTTTTAGATTTATTATATAAAATAGGAGGAATAATTGGATTTAAACAGGAAATTGAAGAAAGATTTCGCGTAAAGTTCAACCAGTTTTGATATGAATGATTTTTTTCTGTCAATAGTATGATTAATTTGATATTGTTTAATAGATGGTACATGAGCCAAATTGGACCATGAGAGTGGAAGAATCCCATACAAAACCACAAGACATTTCGAGAAAACTCAAATTCTAACAGTTGAAATGAGTTTAAGTTTGGGCTCATGAACTCTTGGTAGGTGGATTTTCACGAAGAGTAGCTTTCATAAAATGATTCTAATATCACGGAGTGTGATCACTTTCTGGGAATTTTGGGGATGTCAAGTTCTAATAATTCATCAAAAATCTTAACCGATTTTAACGAAATTTGAAAGATTTTAGAGACTTTACAATATAAACCAGAAGAATGGCATATTTTTTTCTAAGGCGGGAAAAACCTTCAAAAGACACATGAAATCCTAAATCCCCGGTATTGTAAGATTTCTTAGACTCCCCAAGAAAACTTGCCCTCGTAGCCAAAATAATTGGATAAACACTCAATCTGCTTGCGTAATATACTGATTGAAGAGTAGCAATTAGACATATACGCATAGGGTTGAATGGGAAACCCAAAAGATAGAAGTTGACTTCTTTCTTGATTTATTCCAATTTATAAGTTTTGTAAAACACATATGGAGGTAATGTGTTTCACAATTTGATGGTGCGACTTAAAAAAGAGTCCCTATATTTGAAAGTTCTTGTTCGAAAAATCTCTACTATATATAAATCAGATTGAGCTACTAAGAGTTGGGTTAAAAATACATAGTGTATTACGTAGAGTTGGGTTCAAAATATTTAAAGGTATTTATATTTTAAAGATAATTTCGAATTTAGGCGTTTCTTTTCAATGAAAAATTTCATCTTTTGCTCTAATAGTTGTTTGTCTTAGTTGATTTTGAGCACTCGACATTTGCACTTGAATTAATAGCACTCGGATAACGATATCACTCGAATCGATGGGTCTAATTAGAAAAAGAAAAAAGTCCGTAGAATTATTATTAGTCAATATTTGAATTAAATTATAAGACGAAAATTTTACTTTCATATTTCATTAACATCGAAAAACTGTTCATTATTTTAATTGAAACATGCTTTTAGAAATATTAAATTGAAACTTTTTAATAGTTTTATAAGGTTCCATTTCAAATTATTAATAAAATTGCTTTTTTTTTTTTTAATAAATTGAAATTAAATTACAGTCTCATTCTCAGATATTATTTAGGAACCTTATATTGGTAAAAATAAATGTTCCATTAAAATTGAAAAAGAACTGAAATCAAATGAATTAAAAAAAAAAAAAATATGTATTTAAAAAAAATTATAATTAATATTTGATATTAATTAGATTTTCATTTGTTGAAAAGAAAAAATTGAAAACTTGAAGAAAATTCAGAAAAAAGATTAGAAGAAAATAAGAAGCTTTAATAACTAAAAATGATCCTGTCAAGGTCAAATAATAATAAATGAGAAAAAACTTTTGAAATAATTTTTGTTTTTTTATTGTTTTATTTCTTTTTGATTTTTCCTTTGCTTTTTTTGTCAGTTTTCATGGAAAAACTTTTCATTTGAAAATATTAAATGAAAAACAAAAATATAAAATTTCATAAGAATTTAATAATAATTATATAAAAAATATTGTAATCATTTTTCATTAGAACGAAAGTTCTTAGAAATTGTATATTTTCTAAATACAATTGTTTATTGTTTTTAGCAAATTTGCAAAAGATTTTGTAAAAATGTCCCTGTATAGTTTCATTCTGTCCGTCCATCTGTATGTTTACAAAAACTTTTACACTGTTATAAAAATATATTGTTAAAATGTAAAAGATTGCATACGGTACTAAAATTAACCGTAATGTAAAACTGAGTTTTTGAAAAAAATTTTGGCTCCTCATATCTTCTAAACAGCTCAAGCTAGAGACGTGAAATTTTTCCAATTACTTTTGGAAGAACTTAGATCCTTAGTAGGAGTCGATTAAGAAAATTTTTTTGTCACGAGCCCTGTTTAGGAGCTGGAATGGGTCGAAATTTAAAATATTGCTATTTTTAAGTTACTATTATGTTTTTTGCCGTAATTTGAATACCAGTCAATTTATTTTTTTTAGTACCTAATATACAAAATTCAAAGCACGAACATTATAATTTTAACAGGTGTTAAAGGCTTTTCTTAAATTTAAAGGGGTCCTTAAATGAAGAAAGTGCCTCTTAGTTTCAACTATTTTTGATTATATAATAAAATTCTAAGAAAAATTCCAAATTTTAGAGGAAGCAATTTAATTTTTAAAACGTCAAAACTTTGTGCGGTTGGAGGTGGGTGTTTTCCTAAGTTTGCTTAATAACAATTTCAGAACCGTCCGCCTTGAACGACTATTAGAACTTAAAAATTTCCCATTTTTATAAATCAGTAACTTAGTCACCATTTCTACATATTTCCAAAATTATACTCAGTATGAAACACCAAATAAGTGTGCTTTGTGTACTTTTTTAAAAACCCTTGGTTTTTTCATCAATTTTTTATTTTTTTATTTTGCATTTTTAATGAAAATAAAAAAGAAATAAATATTTGCTAAAAATATTAATAATAATATTTAATATAAATAAATTGTAAAGTTCCATATAAGCTTTTATTATTTGTAATAATGTATAAAAAAATGATTTATTTAATTTTTTTTGTGCTTTAATTCATAAATTTATTCCACTGTGAGGGGACCACATTGATACTTGCTCTATAATTGATTACCAACCAAAAATCAATGGCTCTGTCGGTGGATAAAAATAAAAATATTTTAAAATACTTATATAATCTAATATATAAAGAAGAAAATTTGTTTGTTTATTTGTTTGTTTGTTTGTTTGTTTGTTTGTCCAGGATTCACGTGAAAACCACTGGTCCGATTGACACCAAATTTTAGAGGAATAATTTTGGGAGTCCGGGGGGTGACATAGGCTATGTCGCATTTTTATAAGTCAGCAGGTTGCGGCTCCAGAGCCGTTTTAAGCTTTTTCGTTTTTTTGATGTCGAGTCGAAACGGTTTGACCGATTCACTTGAAATTTTGCACGAATGTTCTTCTTATTACACGGAACTAATGGTATAAAACTGGTTGGAATAAATTAACCCCTTTCGGCCCGGCGGGCTTCCAAAAAATTTTGTGTTTCCGATTTGTGTCCAATTTTACAGGGTGGTTTTGCAGTCAAAAAGAGAGGCTGGCACAAATTTTTGTTGGGTTCGGTTAACCCGTTTGGGCACGAGGGCGCAATGAAGCTTTTTCAATGTTTTTGATGTCGAGCCGAAACAGTTTGACCGATTGACTTGAAATTTTGCACAAATGTTCCTCTTAGCAACCGCAATTAGTTGCATAAATTTGGTTGGAATAATTTAACCCATTTCGGCCTGGCGGGTTTCCAAAAAATTTTGTGTTTCCGATTTGTGTCCAATTTTACAAGGTGGTTTCGCAGCCGAAAATAAAGTCTGGGACAAATTTTTGTTGAGTTCGGTTAACCCGTTTGGGCACGAGAGTGCAAAGAAGCTTTTTTAATGTTTTTGATGTCGAGTCAAAACTGTTTGACCGATTGACTTGAAATTTTGCACAAATGTTCCTCTTAGCAACCGCATTTAGTTGTATAAATTTGGTTGGAATAAATTAACCCATTTCGGCCTGGCGGACTTTCAAAAAATGTTGTGTTTTCGATTTGTGTCCAATTTTACAGGTTGATTTTGTAGTCTAAAAGAGAGGCTGCAAAAAGTTTTAGTTAAGTTCGATTAACCCATTTTCCACGACGATGATATGAAGTTTTCTATATATTTTATTTTCTTATACGATTAAAAGTATTTTATTGAAAATTTTGTACCAGCATTTTAATTAAAACCCACAGGGTTAATTTGGTTTTGACCTGTTTGTGCGTTTTGAACAAAGATTCAATGAAATTTTCAGTTTTCTTCAAATGAAATCTAAAAATCAAAAAATTCAATTTGTTATATATAATGCTTAAATACATAGTATTTTAAAACAGTTTTTCCAAAAAATAAGCCTACATTTCTCTCATAAAATCATAAAAAAACGAGGAAGATTATAGTTGCCCTTGTCAACTTTTAGATACCCGTGCATACCCACTATGGTGTATAAAATAAACCGTAATTTACTTCCCTTATACATTTAACTCATTACCCCATAATTTTGACGTAAAAAAAAAAAAAAAAAATTAACAAAAAAAAAAAAAAAATCACAAAACAAAAAACAAAATTTTCATTCATTGTCCCATAACTTTAGCTTAAAATAAACAAAAAAAAAAAAAATTGGCCCACCCTAAAAGTCCGAAGGTCCGAGTGATGTCCAACTTTGCCAAGTAACTTGCCCTATTAATTTATCTGCCCAATTTTAATTTTAACCTTGTAGCTTCATTAGATTCAAAGTTATTGAATCGAAAACTTTGTATGGCAGCCCCCCGAAAATGGGGCCCTAAAATTTTGAAACTTCATATAAGTGCTCGATTCATTATATAACTAACCGTGTGTAATTTTCAGCCTCGTAGTATAATTAGTTTTGAAGAAATTCATATTGGTGCAAAGAAGTTGTATGGCAGCCCCCCGAAAATGGGGCCCTAACATTTTGAAACTTCATATAAGTGCTCGATTCATTATATAACTAACCGTGTGTAATTTTCATCCGCGTAGTATAAATAGTTTTGAAGAAATTCATATTGGTGCAAGGAAGTTGTATGGCAGTCCCCCGAAAATGGGGCCCTAAAATTTTGAAACTTCATATAAGTGCCGGAGTCATTATAAAACTAACCGTGTGTAATTTTCATCCCCGTAGTATAAATAGTTTTGAAGAAATTCATATTGGTGCAAAAAAGTTGTATGGCAGCTCCCCGAAAATGGGGCCCTAACATTTTGAAACTTCATATAAGTGCTCGATTCATTATATAACTAACCGTGTGTAATTTTCAGCCTCGTATTATAATTAGTTTTGAAGAAATTCATATCGGTGCAAAGAAGTTGTATGGCAGCCCCCCGAAAATGGGGCCCTAACATTTTGAAACTTCATATAAGTGCCGGAGTCATTATAAAACTAACCGTGTGTAATTTTCATTCTCGTAGTATAATTACTTTTGAAGAAATTCATATTGGTGCAAAAAAGTTGTATGGCAGCTCCCCGAAGACTTGGTCCGATTTTAACCAAAAACAATAGGGAACCTAGAAATTGTCTAAAAATTACTTTGTGAAAGTTTCAGAACTCTAGCTCTTATAGTTTTTGAGTTATCGTGCTGACGGACGGACGGACGGACGGACGGACGGACGGACGGACGGACACACATAGCTAGATCGATTCACTTTTCGATGCTGATTCGATACGTACCCTTGACACTATATCTAGCTCTTATATTTCGATGCGTTACAAACGGAGGAGTAATTTTAATATACCCGATGTTCATATATGTATGCACGGGTATAACGAGGAAGAGCGTATTACAACTTTCAGGTGAGTACTAAACAAAATATAAGTTGAAAAGCGAATTTTTAAACCTTTTCTAAACCATCGACTATATTTTATTCAAGCGTTGGCAATTCAAGAAAATCCCCTTTTGACCTATAGTCATTTTAATTCAGTTAACATTGTTCACCGGAAACCTACCATCCTCAACTATATCGTCAAGGAGCACCAAATTGTCAAGAAGCAGCATGTATAGAAAAATTAGAGATAATCGTTCAAATTGTTTTGCAAACTGTTTTTTAAAGTTTTTGTTTCGCAATCGATTAAAAGAACTCGACAAACCTTTTTTTTAAGTATTCCCCTAATTCAAAGAAGTTGTTACCTACTTGTTGTTACCTACTTTCAAAAATTGGACGTAATTTACTTACAAATTTTTTTTTGAACAATCGTCGGCAGGGGTTAACAACTTTCAAGTCTGTTAGTAAATTGAACTTCATTTTCAAAGAAGAACACATATACGAAATTTGAAGTTAATCTGTTAAATCATTTCTAATATATAGCAAAGCAACGAAAAAACCTATAAAAAGCTGTTGGGCCACGATGGGTTAACGGAACTCCACAAATATTTTTTTGTGGCATTTATAGGCAAAGTAGTATCTCAAAAAATTGGCTGAAACTTGCTTTTTTACAATTTTCAAGCTTCCGGGCAACGCCGGGTAAATCTGCTAGTCTAATATATAAAGAAGAAAATTTGTTTGTTTGTTTGTTTGTTTGTCCAGGATTCACGTGAAAACCACTGGTCCGATTGTCACAAAATTTTAAAGGAATAATTCTGGGAGCCCGGGGGGTGACATAGGCTATGTCGCATTTTTATAAGTCAACGGGCTGCGGCTCCAGAGCCGTTTTAAGCTTTTTCGTTTTTTTGGTGTCGAGTCGAAACGGTTTGACCGATTAACTTGAAATTTTGCACGAATGTTCTTCTTATTACACGGAATTAATGGTATAAAGTTGGTTGGAATAAATTAACCCTTTTCGGCCCGGCGGGCTTCAAAAAAATTTTGTGTTTCCGATTTGTGTCCAATTTTACATGGTGGTTTTGCAGTCAAAAAGAGAGGCTGGCACAAATTTTTGTTGGGTTCGGTTAACTCGTTTGAGCACGAGGGCGCAATGAAGCTTTTTCAATGTTTTTGATGTCGAGCCGAAACTGTTTGACCGATTGACTTGAAATTTTGCACAAATCTTCCTCTTAGCAAACGGAATTAGTTGTATAAAGATGGTTCGAAAATATTAACCCATTTCGGCCCGGCGGGCTTCCAAAAAATTTTGTATTTCCGATTTGTGTCCAATTTTACAAGGTGGTTTCGCAGTCGACAATAGAGTCTGGCACAAATTTTTGTTGAGTTCGGTTAACCCGTTTGGGCACGAGGGCGCAAAGAAGCTTTTTCAATGTTTTTGATTTCGAGTCAAAACCGTTTGACAAATTGACTTGAAATTTTGCACAAATGTTCCTCTTAGCAACCGCAATTAGTTTTATAAATTTGGTTGGAATAATTATACCCATTTCGGCCTGGCGGACTTTCAAAAAATTTAGTGTTTTCGATTTGTGTCCTGCAAAAAGTTTTAGTTGATTCGATTAACCCGTTTTCCACGACGACGCTATGAAGTTTTCTATAAATTTTATTTTCTTATACGATTAAAAGTATTTTATTGAAAATTTTGTACCAACATTTTAATTAAAACCCACATGGTTAATTTGGTTTTGACCTGTTTGTGCGTTTTGAACAAAGATTCAATGAAATTTTCAGTTTTCTTCAAATGAAATCTAAAAATCAAAAAATTCAATGTCTTATATATAATGCTTAAAAACATAGTATTTTAAAACAGTTTTTCCAAAAAATAAGCCTACATTTCTCTCATCAAATCATAAAAAAACGAGGAAGAGCGTATTACAACTTTCAGGTGAGTACTAAACAAATAAGTTGAAAAGCAAATTTTTAAATCTTTTCTAAACCATCGACTATATTTTATTCAAACGTTGGCAATTCAAGATAACTACTATTGACATAGTATAATGACATAATGGCAAACTTAGTATCCCCATTTGCCCAATAGTCATTTTAATTCAGTTAACATTATTCGCCGGGAACCTAACATCCTCAACTCTATCGTCAAGGAGCACCAAATTCTCAAGAAGCACCATGTATAGAAAAATTAGAGATAATCGTTCAAACTGTTTTTTAAAGTTTTTGTTTCGCAATCGGTTAAAAGAACTCGACAAAACATTTTTTTAAGCATTCCCCTAATTCAAAGAAGTTGTACCTACTTTCAGAAATTGGACGTAATTTACTTACAAATTTTTTTTTGAACAATCGTCGGGTCGACAGGGGTTAACAACTTCCAAGTCTGTTAGTAAATTGAACTTCATTTTCAAAGAAGAACAAATATACAAAATTTGAAGTTAATCGGTTAAATCATTTCTAATATATATAACAAAGCAACGAAAAAACCTATAAAAAGTTGTTGGGCCACGATGGGTTAACGGAACTCCACAAATATTTTTTTGTGGCTTCATTTATAAGCAAAGTAGTATTTTAAAAAATTGGCTGAAGCTTGCGTTTTTACAATTTGCAAGCTTCCGGGCAACGCCGGGTAAATCTGCTAGTATGTATATAAGATAAATCCTAACAAATATTTAAATATTTTATAATAATAAAATAAATAAATCAATTAAATTTTTCTGAAAACGGATAATAGATGGTGTACAATTAGTATTATAAGATATACTATCTAATAATATTGTGTCTTAGTTAAAGTTGATTATTAACGGTGAAAATTATGGATATGGAAATACTCTAGACATGTGACCCGACTTGGGACTAATCAATTACAATATGTATTTTTAAATAGATATTTTTTTTGAAACTTTGTAATTAATTACGTATTTAATTACAATTAATAGGAAATTGTAATTGAAAGTATTTGAATTGCTATTACAAGAAAATTGTTTGATTGAGAAAATTTCAAATACAGTTACCTAATTATAGTTTAATAGTATTTTTACTAATATTACACATAAAACTTAATAATCATTTAATTTGCAGTAATTTACTTACATCAAATGTATTTTATTAAAAAGAATACTAATAGTTTGAATTTATTTTAAACAGTAAATAATTTTTTTTTTAAATTTAGTTTCTGTTGCAGAATAGAGGTCCAAAATTTTTAAATCGCGGTGGAGCGACTTCTTGTTACAAAAGATACTAGATTTTCAAAAATGTTTATGATGTCTTTTAGATCAAACAAATGATTAAATAGCCAATTAATTAGCCAAGTACTTTTTTGTAATGACTGATTTTCAATTAGGTACTTTTTTAGCACATTTTCAAAAAATTTTGTAAAAATGTGCCTATATAGTTTCACTCTGTCCGTCCGTCTGTCCGTCCGTCTGTCTGTCTGTCCGTATGTTTACAAAAACTTTTACATCGTTTGAAGTAGAGAAAAGAAATTTTAACCGCGAGTAGGTATTACAAAAAAAATAATTTCGTAGAAGAATTTTTTTCTGTAGCCCCACCTGTTACGGGGCAGCAGCCCCCCAAAGTTGGTAAAAGCCCTATATTTAAATTGTTATAACAAGAGTTCTATTAAGTGTATTTTCAATTTTGGCAAAAGATAGCTGGTTTTATAAACTTTATAAATTTTTAAAAGACAAATATTTAGGGTTGCCATACGGTACTAAAATTTACCATTATGCAAAACTCAATTTTTGCAAAATTTTTGGCCCTACATATCTTCTAAACGGGTTAAGCTACGGTCTTGAAATTTTGGGAGTAGTTAAATCCTTAGAAATAAGTAATAGTCGTTTAACAATTTTTTTTTGTCACGACACCTGTATTGCAGCTATAAGGGCCCGAAAATTGAAATTTTGCTATTTTTAAACACCTGTAACTTGAATACCTGTTCAAATTTTTTTTTTTGTGATTTACAAAATTGAAAGCTCTTTAATTATATTTCAATATGTGTCAAAGGTTTTTTTTAATTTTGAAGGATGACGAAGCTGCAGCCCCGCAAATTCCAAAAAAGCCCTATATTTAAATTGGTATAATAAGAGTTCTGTTAGGTTTATTTTCAATCGAAAAACGGTAGAAGAGAGCTGCTTTTATAGGCTTTACAAAAATATGTCGCTGTACTGTATAGGGTTGCCATATGGTACTAAAATTTACCATTATGCAAAACTCAATTTTTGCAAAATTTTTGCCCCACATACATTCTAAACGGGCTAACTTAGGGTATTAAAATTTTGGGAGTAGTAAGATCCTTAGAAATAAGTAGAAGTCGGTTAACAAAATTTTTTTGTCACGTCCCCTGTTTAGGAGCTATAAGGGCTCGAAAGTTGAAATTTTGCTATTTTTAAACACCTGTAACTTGAATACCTGTTCAAATTTTTTTTTGTTAATATACAAAATTTGAAAGTCCAATATTATACTTTAACATATGTTAAAAGATTTTTTTAAATTTGAAAGCGGTTCTTTATATTGAAGAAAGTGTCTCTCAGGTTTAACCAGTTTTGCTTAAATAGCAAAATTTTAAGTAAAATTCCAAATTTTGGTACGATTTACAATTTAATTCCTTGAACCTAAAAAAGTTGTGGGAAGGGGAGTAGTGAGGATTATATCCTTGATAAATTGGGCAAGCTCCCCATAGAGGAGCTATTAGGACTTAAAAATTAAAAAATTTACTGTTTCTACAAGTAGTAACTTATTCACCAACGTATATATTTCTTAAATTAAACGTTAACATTGGAGTTTCAACATTATATTCCGACAAAATACTCAGTATGAAACACTATATTATTTTGAAAATGTGCTTTTTTAAAAACCCTTGGTTTTTTTCATCACTTGTTAAAACTGAAATCAATTTTTTCATAAACTAAAAAAACTTTTTTTTTGTTTATTTTTTTCTATTAAAAATTAATAAAATATTTTTTGGCCTGCTTACGATAATTTATGATATTTTATTTTCTAAAATAAAACACATTCAACAAAACATTAATATTTTATTTTTTAATAATTGAACACATCCAACAAAACACATTTAATTGAATGCGTTTGTTACACCTCATTCTAGACAAATATATTAATAAAACAAGTAAAGAAACAGTCAGTCGGTGCAACCGACTTAGAAATACCCTACACCTATTTGGTTCAAATTTAAGGACATATCCATAAGTCATTTTAACACCATAGAAGCTGTTATTAATTTGATCGTAAGACATAGCTAACCAAATTAACTGTATAATACTAAAAACATTTTCTAATCACCCTATCTATTAAAAAATACTACAAATTCTTACTAATTTATCTATTTAAAAATATTAAAAAACAAACAAACTTGAAATAAATGAAAATATATTTATTCCAACTCAATTACAAAATGAAAAAATTCTAATTATTAAATTTTGTGATAAAAAGATAATCAAAGCATAATATATTTAATAATACAAATTATGCAATAAATGTATTTCTAAAATACAATTAAAAGTTTACACCTTTTCATATAATTCATTTAAATATAAAAATAAATTTTACATAAATGCAGCAAGTACCATTGAACATAGCTGAACCACTACAATTAAGTCTAGATTTCGGAGACACATAGGACATAGGAAATATATTCTTTGGCTTCGAAATTAAACTCGACCACAACCAATTCCCATGGTACTTTCATTACTAGTAACCTACTGTTAAATTTCATCAAAATACCGGCATTATTTTTTGAGTTATGGTGTTTGTAAGATATATGTTTGTTAGTCCTTGAACTTTTCAAGGGTTCCAGGACCCGAAATTATGGTACGATTTCGCCCATATGCAGTCCCGTCATACTTTCAATACTAGTTAACCCTTGTACACAATTGAAACGCTCTATCTTAATTTTAAGTTACTAGTTTTATTAATTTCGATGATAAGCTTTTACACATTGGGGGGTATAAGAGAGGTTCTGAACCACCACTCCAATTGATCCCAAATTAGGGGGGCACGCAAGAAATAGTAAAGAACACCCTTGTGGCAAATTGGAAGCTTCTACATTTGTTTCAAGTTACTATCTTTATTAATTTCGAAAATATGCTTTAAGGGCCTAAGAACTGAGTGGCTGGTCCCCGATCCACTACTCCAATGGGGCCCAAATTTCAAAGACACTTACGAAATAGGAAGGGACACCCTGATACTAAATTTGGAGGTTCTATCTTCATTGGTTTCGGAATTATGCTCGTTTGGCCTAAATTCGATCAAAAAGTTCTAAGTTCCGAACCCATTGTCCAATCCTCACCGTACGTAATCACCGCCGTAGTTTCGCTGCCAATAACCTACAGCACAAATTTCATGAAGATAGCCTCATTAGTTGTTGAGTTATCGTGATTTTTTATATATGTTCCTTAGCCCTGACATCGATTAAAAGGTCCGGAATCCGAACCGTTGGGCTGATTTCGCCCTTATATAGTCCGCGCTGTACTTATAGTACTAGTTAACCCTTGTACACAATTTGAACGGTCTATCCTAATTTTAAGTAACTATTTTTAGTAATTTCGATTATAAGCCTTTAAAACTTGGGAGGTCTGAGAGGGGTACAGAACCACCACTCCAATTGATCCCAAATTAGGGGAACACGCAAGAGATAGTAAAGAACACCCTTGTGACAAATTGGAAGCTTCTACATTTTTTCAAGTTGTTATCTTTATTAATTTTAAAGATATGCTTTAAGGTCTTCGGAAATGTGTGGCTGGTCCCCGACCCACTACTACAATGGGACCCAAATTCACAAGACACTTAGGAAATAGGAAGGGACACCCTGATACTAAATTTGGAGGTTCTATCTTCATTGGTTTCGGAATTATGCTCGTTTGGCCTAAATTCGATCAAAAAGTTCTAAGTTCCGAACCCATTGTCCAATCCTCACCGTACGTAATCACCGCCGTAGTTTCGCTGCCAATAACCTACAGCACAAATTTCATGAAGATAGCCTCATTAGTTGTTGAGTTATCGTGATTTTTTTTATATGTTCCTTAGCCCTGAAACCGATTAAAAGGTCCAGAATCCGAACCCATGGGCCGATTTCGCCCATATGCAATCCCCGCCGTACTTTCAGTCCTAGTAACCTACAGTTAAAATTTCATCAAGATAGCTCCATTATTTTTTGAGTTATCGTGCCTACGGACGGACGGACGGACGGACGGACGGACATGGCTATATCGACTAAGCCGGTCACGCTGATCACAAATATATATACTTTTCCATATCTAGCTCGCTTCCTTTAGGTGGTTACAAACACCATACCAAAGTTAATATACCCCTTTACCTATTCTATAGGTGTAGGGTATAATAAAATAATAATAATTGTTATTTCAAAACAATTTTTATTTTTTTTTATACTGCAAAATAAAATAAATTTTTTATGAAATTTTAGTGATTTTAATTTGATTTTTTTATTTAATTGTATTTGTGTTCATATGCTACATCTTCACCTTCCGAACTAAAATTCGGCACTACGTTGCACATTAAAAATAAAACATTTACACTAATTGCAATAAATTATGTTGTGATTCAACATGAATACTTTTGTGAATAAAGTAATTAATAATTATTTGAATTAAGCTGCTCTATAAGTGTCAATTAATTCTGTGTACTTTTAAAACTTGTCATCACGCTTAGAAAACTGTAAGCATTTTTTAAAATCTAAAGATAAAAAATTTTTATGAAAATCTGTCAAAAAAAAAACAAAATCATTTTTAATTGAACTTACATTAACAAAAGTGGTTAAATTTATATCCAAAACGTATGCTCTCAGTTTAATCGTATTTGAAATAGCAAGTCCGTGTGCAATTATAAGATCTTTTCTTTGTCGTGGTTCAATTAAATACCATTTTCGATCATAAATTGCCGATGCAGTATCCAGGCTCTTAAATTATTAAAAATATTATTTTGGGTTTGTAACAAATACAGACATTTATTTGAAAAATTGACTATTTTATAAATAATTTTTGAAAACTAAACTCTATCACACCGTACTTTGTCTTGATTAAATAACTTTTTATTAATCTAATTCTAATATTTAATATTATAAATTTTTTTACTTACACTTGTAAGAATATAATCGCCTTCTCTATAAAAAATAAAACTAAAAATAATTAGTGCTAAAACGCATGAAAATAGAAACAAATAAGTTTCACCATCATCTCCCCACAATTTTGAACTCTATATTATGGAATATTTTTAATATATTAAAATTAAATTATTAAAGTTAAAATTAAATTTAAAATTTAAATTCATTTAAAACAAAAATATTACCATTGAATGAAATATTGAATAACATAATGTTAAACCCATCAAACAGTAATCGATAAAAACCGATAATTTAAGAACATCTTCTAAATTTTGCGCCTTCCTAAATTATAATTTAAAGTTGCTGTTAGTAAATTTCGAATTTAACATAAAGTTATGATTTTTCACTGTATCATACCTTAAAATTTCAACATGCAATTCAATTTGTGATTTTAGAAATTTTTTCCGTGTTATTATATTATCAGAAACTTTTTCATTGTAACGCCATCTACAATTAAGAATTTTCAATTGAAATTTAATATTTGATAGTAAATTAACAGTAAATGTATCTATAAATAGAAACGTTGCATAAACCCAAAAAGCAACGAATGAACTAATATATATAGCTTTTGTAGAATTTGTATCATTTAGAAATATTGGAAAAGTTTCAGCAACTTTACGTGAAATGTAACCTTTCGGAAAAAATATAGTATTCGTATTTATATAAATGAAATGGAAAAGAAATATTTTCATAAAGTTTTTTGTTAAATTCAATGAATAATTTTCAGTTTCTATTAACACTTCCTTTTCATAAGAATTTTCCTTATTTTTAATATGTTGAATAAAATCTGTACAATCATTAATCATTTTTATTATATCTAAAGAATGAATATTAAAGTATATTATATAAATTTTAATATTAAATCTAAATGTGGTGTCTTACCCTTCCGATAATAACAGAAAAATAAAATTTTAAATAAAGTTTTTATAGAAACTGTAGCCCCTGCAACACTTAATGTTAATTGCTTAATATTATAAATTGAATAGTGAATCTGCAGAGGAAATATTAAAAAATATTAAATTTTAAAAGTTGTTAGTCAAAATTTAAAAAAAAATTATTTTACCTGAATCAATGTATAACATGCGAATAATGTAATAAATAATAAACCTCTGATATAGGGAAAGCTAAATTTTTTTGAATTTACAAAACCAAAGAATTTCATTACAAATAAATGATATTTGAAAAATTGGTTGCAATTGAATTCTTCAGGAATTAATGAAAATTTTTTTAAATAATTCATTTTTGTAATAAAGTTCTTCTGAAAACCTTCGAACAAAGAAATTGTTACTTAACTAAAATTTTGCTTTTAATTTCCATTCATTTAAATATAAATTTTACATCATTAACAGTTAATATGCATCATTATTAATTAAAAAGCATTTTGTAATTAGTACCTACTTTACTAAATAGTAATGTGAAATAAAATATTAAATTTCTATTATAAAAACTTAATAATTTAATAATTTAAAAAGTGAAACAACTAAATAAAAAAATTTATCGATTTATAACAGTACTAGTAAAAAAGCCTGTCGGACGACAGGTATAATTTTAATTTCTCTTTTTATATATATTCTTTTTTCCTGCTATTGCGCTACTGAATCAATAAAAGGAAATTCGTTACCTAAACCGTATTTCCACACTATTCATCTTCACCCTTTTTGAATCTAGTTTTTTCATTACGTTTCGTCCTTCTTTAGTATAAACTGATTTTGTGGTTTTGAAATTTCTGTCTTCTTTTTTAAAACTAAAATTTTATGCGGTGAACCTGAGAATCTACAAATACAAAGAAAAAATTAAATAAAGAATTTTATGAGGGTCAGAAAAATTTTGTGTATTTTCACGTTTTATTAATTTTTTGAAATTTAAACGGAGAGGAAGAAATCGGAAAAAATTTAAAGAGGTTTAGAATAATTTTGTGTACCTACACATTTTATTCAGTTTTTAAAATTCAAACGGAGTGGTTAAAATCGGAAAATACTTTAAAGTGTATTTATTTAATAAAAAGAAGCTAAATTATTTTAAAATAAATTAATATAGGTAAGTATCATTAATAAATATAGATATATCAGTTAAATTTGTTAAATTACCTAACTAAATAAATAAAAAATTTACCAGAAAATATGGAAAAACCTAATTTGGACAATTGGAAAAAAAATCAAACTCTGATATTAATCAGAGAATTACAAAAACATGCTGAATTATATAATCCTTTGGATCAGCATTATACAAACAAAGTAAAAAAAAATAATGCATATCTGTCTATTTTGGAAGAAGTTAATAAAGTAAAGGAAAATGTAACGGTTCCAGATATAAAGAAGAAAATTAAAACGTTACAAACACAACTATCTAAGGAGAAAGCCAAAATAAGGAATTCCAAAAGAAGTGGCGCTGGAACGGACGAGGTTTTTGAACCAAAATTGTGGTGTTACAACGAGCTATGGTTTTTAAATAACATCACAGATTCTGAACCGAGCGAATCAACTATAGATTTAACAAAAGTAAGTTAACTCAACTTTATTTTAAATTTTTTATTTGTAATTTTTTTTTATGGATATGCTTTTATTTATATGATTTCAGTTTGGAATCGAATCTGCTGAAGAAGCAACAGAAAACATTAAAATACCAGAAAATATTAAAACACAAAAAGTAAGTTTTTAATAAGCAATTAAATATTTTTATTTTACTTCATAGTTTCTTAATAATTCTTTTACATCTTAAATATAAATACGAAAATTAGTTATTTAATTTTCCTTCATTGTTGAAATAATTTAATAATTCTTTTCTAACCGCTTCTCCATTTATAGAAATTTCATTTTCAATTAAAGTTTCATTATCAGTATCATTATCATGTACCGAAACATTTGCATCGACGTACCCGCGGTTTCTTGTAATTAAAAAATTATGTAGAACACAACAACATTGAACAATTTTTTTTACTTTATCTTCACGTAGATTAATAGGTTTTTTAAATATTAGAAATCGGTTGGATAATATACCGAAGGCACATTCTATAGTTTGACGGGCTCTACTTATCCTATAATTAAATGTTTTTTTGTTCGGATCTATCGAAGTAAACGGATAAGGTATTATTAGATTTGGTAGCAACGGAAATGCATTATCTCCTATAAATAAATGTGGTAGCATTCTATTGTTTCCAACAAACTTTTTTGGCGGCAAGAATTTTTCTGGTTGTTGCAGAACATACATAAATTTTGAACGGTTTAAAACACCACCGTCACTTATCCTACCGTTGCAACCCACATCAATAAAAATTAATTTTGAATTCGCATCTGCAAGACCCAGCAGGACAATACTGTTGTATCCTTTATAATTATGAAAAAGTGCAGCATTCTTTTTCGAAGGACGGAAAGCTATATGTTTCCCATCCAAAGCACCAAGACAATTAGGAAATTGCCATTTTAAAGCATAATCCTCAGCAATTTTTAACCAATCTTCTACTTTATTTTGAAACTAAAAGTATAAATATTTTCTCTAGTTAGAAATTAAAATGAAAAAAATATTTTATTAATTTCTTTAAATAAAAAGATTAAAAATAATTTTCGAATTTAATTTTGAGTTAAAATTTGAAATTAAATTTGTATTTTTTAAATGTAAAATAAAAACTAAATATTTATAATTTTCAGAAAAGACAAAGAGAAGAGGCTGAATCAAATTTGGACAAAAATATTGAAGATATCCTTCTAAGTGCAAAATGTTTGATAGATCAAAATAAAAAATCGGCAAAAACAAAAGAGGAACAATTTTGCGAATTACTTTGTACTATGTTGCAAACTTTAAAATCGGAAAATAGTTTTAACGAACTAACCGTTGAAATTTTTAACTTGGTAACAAATAAGGTTAAGGACGAAAAAGAGAAGCTGCAACAGAAAGAATTGTTTCAATTCAACAAACGTAGAATTCAAGCATCATCTACTCCTACTCCATCAACTTCTGCTTCATCAGATTTTTCACAATATCGTTATTTTATTATTCATCATCTGCGGAAAATGAAGATGATATTCAAAATAAAAATTTTAAGGAAAATGCCAAAAACTTTCCGAATAATAACATTCAAAATAAAAATTTTAAAGAAAATGATAAACATTTTGCGAATAAAAATGTTAAGGTTATTGATATGCAAGTAATAAAAGTAGCAGAAAATCAAATTCCCTCAACATCGAAAGAGATTTGGCAAGAAAAACAAATTCCATTGACACCAAAAGATTCAGTAGCAGACACATTGCAATTAGCACTGGAAGGTATTTTCGACAATTGTTACAGTAGTGACGAAGAAGACATTTTTTATTAACTTTATGTTATTTATTTTTTATTAAATTTATGTAAAATAACTTTTTATATTAGGAAATTTCATTAACAAATTAAATTTATGTAACGTAACTTTTTATATTAAAAAATTAAATTATGTAATGCAATTTTTTAAATTAAAAAATTTCATTAACAAATTATATACTTTTTTATTTTTACCTTTAAAAACTCGTCCTTTAAATTTTTATAAATGGCTTCACATACTTCTATGACTGCTTTAGCTAAAAAAGACTTTGAAAGTTTAGAAATGTAGTCCAACTCCATATATGTCTCGCCAGTTGCTAGAAACCTAAGCGTAATTGCTAGTTTTTCTTTAGGACTTACTTATTGCCTCTCTCAAAAGAGTATTTTGCTTTTGAATGTCCATTCGAATTGCTGTTAACAAAAAGTTAAAGCAATTTTCGTCCATCCTTAAAAAATTCTTATAATCTGCAGAATTTGGAATAAGTTCCTTCATTAAATGTTGTGTATTTCCAATGGCTTCTCTGGTTTTTCTATATTGCTTTATCCACAACTTTCTTTTTCGTTCTTTTTTTATTTTTTTCTTTTTCAAAAGCAATAAACCAGCAGCTGATGCCAATAAAGCTACTGCTACAACAGCGGAAGTATTTTTATCCCCCATTTTTTCCTGATTTAAGAATGTAATTATGTATGTAATTAAAAATCAATAATTCAAATTTAATTTTTAAATTCAATAACAAACTTACCTTTTAATATAATTTTTTTTTAAAATAGATTAATGTATGTAAATTTCAAACACAAATGTCATTTATTTTTTAAATTTTCCAAAAACCGACTACTGCAAAATAAACATAGTAGGTATAAATATTGAATAAAAAAAATTCAAACAAAAAAATGTATCCGCTTTTATTTTATACTCTTCTCTCTTAAAAATTTATTTTCAAATACACATACATATAAAAAAGGATCTACTTTTTGAAGACCAGTATGGAAATAAAGCAGTGTTAAAAAATTAAAAAGAATCTGAATCTAATGAATAGTGTGGAAATAGCCAAAGAACATTAAGTTAACATTATAATAGTTTGTTTTAGTTTTGTAAGTGATAATAAAATAGAAGTATGCATACTAAAGTGTAAAAATTATTAAAATATTCTGTATCTACCTGTTAACAGATTTCTTATACGTTTTGATTTTTTTTCTTTCTTTTGTTCATAATTTACATTTATCAGTTTCATTTTTTCTTTTTTTTTGTATATAAGTATTTGTTATTAGAAGTATTTTACATGTGTGAATAACACTTAACATAACATAGGGCACGTCAGTCAGCAGCAGCATTTAATAAAATTCATTGCATAATTTAAGGCGAAATTTATTGTTTTTTGAAAACATGGGCATAGAAATATATTTAAAAGTTTATAAAATAACTTTGGAAAATTTATTTAGATGCATACAGGGACTACCGGTTTAAACTTACAAATAATATTACCAGAGCTTATTATGTGATATTGTTGAAACTTAATAACTATTTTTAAATGTTGAATAATCTTGTTTCCGACTAATTGAGAATAAACTCCAATAAACTCCAATAAAAGGACTTAATATTTTCCCATTCCCAAGTTTTCGAAATTCATTCTAAATATATCATTTTCAAACTTTAAAGTTTTTTAAAGTCTATAAAATTTTTTAAATTTTATTTAAAATGGGAATGTCTAGAACACTAAATTTCATTCATATCTTCGATACAAAAATACTTTAATTAATAAGTATACATTGTACTAATTATGCTAATTAAAGACTTTAAAGGCTTATTATTGTATTAATATTTCAATAAAAGTTTTTTTTTTTATATTCTTGTTATTTTATTAAATAATCACACTTTCAATTTCACTCCGATTAATATGTTTTTCTGTGCACTTTAAATAGGGTAAATACATTTTGGTTTTAATAATGCAAAAAAATATTCAAAAAAAGTTAAAAAAAAAATGAGTTGATATCTAAAAGAAATTAAAACCTACTTAAGCATAGTTGAAACTTCAGATACTTGCTATGGGATTTAAAATCTCCTTGAATGAGCAGCTTGGAATCTTATAGTTCTTTTTTTTGATTCACTTTACGGGATCACTTAAGAAAGATAGAAAGCTTGAAAAGACATCTGGAAAACCTTAACTATTTAGAAGCATGTATTAGATTTTAATTAACTTCATTGTCGTAGCCAGACTACTGATATAAGAATTCAAAAAACTTGCGCATTACAATTACTGAGAAGTAGATATATTGGCAGGAATAATTTAGTTGGTATTTATAATACAAAGAAGCAGTCGCCTTTCCTCTTTCTATAGAGTTTATGGCATTCGAAAATATACTACACATTAAAAAACACTGTCTATATTGAAATAAATTATTTGTTTTTTTACCATATGAGGATTTTGAAAACTTTTTAATAATTATTTTTAGTAAACGTTTAAAAAGAATATTTGTCCCTATAGTGATATTAACCAAAGGTTAAAAAAAATTTTGTAAAAATGTGCCTATATAGTTTCACTCTGTCTGTCCGTATGTTTACAAATACTTTTACACCGTTTGATATAGAGAAAAGAAATTATAACCACGGGTAGATATTACGAAAAAAATAATTTCGTAGAAGAATTTTTTTCTGTAGCCCCACCCGTTGATGTTAATTGTTTGATAAATGTATAGCTAAGTGATTTTGATTTATATATACATATTTGCCTACAGTAGAAGTAACGTAGAATTGTTAGACAAATGGATTTGATTTTACTAAACTTAAATCTTACTTTTAATCAATTAAGCGAAAACTTTAAGTTAGCAAAGCATGGTGAAAAATAAAACCGTTGCCAGGCAACGAGCTAAGTTTTTCCAATTAGATTCTATTAAGTCTTTTTATTTCTCTCTGTTAAATTTAAAAAGGAGCAAACCGAAAGGTGCTTAAATATTTCGGGTGTTGTATCAAGTTATAGCTGAACTGGTTTGAAATTGCTAGTTAACACTAAATAGTTAAAACAGTGAACCTTCTTTAATTATCAAAACGTTCAAATCCGTTAGTTTCTTAAAAATTTCGAAAAAAATGTTCTTGTTCTAATTTTTATAAATTGAAAATATTCTAAATTTTGACACAGTCTTTACAAGGTTCGAATTTTTGTAAGGTCCTTTCATCAATAAATAAGACTTTAACTGTTCATCGAAATTGGTTTTTCGGAACTTGTTGAGTAGCCTCCAATTGAAACCAATTCAGTCTTTTCAGTCAACTTTAATACCAGCTACTAAACAGTTTAAATATATTCAACAGTTTCAAATACTAAGAGTTTACTGTAAATAATAACGGAGCTACAGACCCCCAAAGTTGGAAAAGCCCTATTTTTAAATTGTTATAACCGGAGTTCTGTTGGGTATATTTTCAATCTGAAAACGGACAAAGATAGCTGGTTTTATAAGCTTTATAACTAATTAAGAGTTATAAAGCAAATGTTTAGGGTTGCCATACGGTACTAAAATTTATAATTATGCAAAACTCAATTTTTGCAAAATTTTCGGCCACACATATCTTCTAAACTGTACAAGGTAGGTCCTTGAAAAATTTTGGGAGAAGTTTAACCTTTAGAAATTAGTAGGAGTCAATTAACAAAATTTTTTTGTCACGTCCCCAAGGGCTCGAAAATTGAAATTTTGCTATTTTTAAACACCTGTAACTTGAAAACCTGTTCAAATTTTTTTTTACAAATATACAAAATTTACAGCTGCAGCATTATGTTTCAACATATGTTAAAGGTTTTTCTTAAATATGAAAGGGTTTCTTTAATTTGAAGAAATTGTCTCTTAGTTTTAACTATTTTTGCTTAGATAATAAAATTTTAGGTAAAATTCCAAATTTTGGTGGACTTCAAAATTGATTTCCTAGAACCGAAAAAAATGGAAGGGTGAGAACAGGAGGGGGGTGGACAGATCCATCATAAGTTTACTAAGTAAAAATTTGGGAACCTTCCTCATTCAAGGGCTACTAGGTCTTAAAAATTAAAACTTTTATGTTTATATAAAACAGTTACTTATTCATTAGTATAAGTTTTTTCCAAAATTAAACGTTAACATTGAAGCTGCAACATTATTTTCCGCACTTATTAACAGGTTTCCTTGAGTGCATTGGGGTTATATTCTAAGAATTTCCTTATTAGTCATAATATAATTAATAAATTAATGAAATAACTAAGTTAATATTATCATTTATTTTTATATATATTTTTTATATATATTTTTATAAAAATAAATGATTCAGTAAGAAACCATATATAATTTTGAAAATGTTGCTTTTTAAAAACCCTTGGTTTTTTTTCTTACTTGTTTGAAATTTAGTTTACTATGCTTTAATCCAAGTTTGCGTGTAACTTAATATGCGATATTAAAATATTTTGATATTTTTCTTAATATCACATAAAATATCTAAAAATTATAAAAAATTCTTGTGTCCGGGTCATAATGCCGACTGAGAAAATGTCGACTGAAAATGTCGATATAGGAAATGTCCGTTGAGGAAATATGATTAATATTAACTGGACATTCTAATATTAAGTAATCTCGATTGTGAACAAATACATATTTTGAACTTAACTAGATACTGAGGATTGTTTAGAAGGATTTTTATGGAAAATAGTTTTGATTTTAATAAATTACTCATTGATTTTAGGGTTGATTAAAAACGACAAATAAAAAGATTAAGGTTCCTTAGCCTTTCTTATTTTTTAAGAAAAACTGACGCATTTAAACCTTAGATCCATTCATAATATGGGACTTCAAAGAAAGTTTTCTATATAATTAATGGAGGTGAAAAACTATAAATTTCATAAGAGAGCACCTTAGTATTAAAAATATTAGTTAGTGAAATAAATTATTAGAAATTATGTAATTATAAAAACCATGAAAGTAATTGAAAAAATTTGACGTATTGCCATGGTAGATAATATTCTTAAATATCAAAAATTTCCCTTATCCTATTGGCGAATTTAACTTTAAATCTTCAGATTTCTCTTTAATAAATTATATACTTTATCAAAATATTCAATTTATTCTCATTAACAATTGATTTATTAGAATTTTTTTGGCATTGGTGAAGATTATATTATCGTTCTATAATTTTAAGTCTTTCTACTTAAAAATGGTTTACCTGTGTGTTTATTATTTTCAAATTTCTCTTTAAATCAATGTTATTTATTCCTCAATATTAATTTTCAAGGTCTGGTCTAAAGCTTTATCGTTTACTTCCATTTTGTATTTTATAAGAAAGGTTGAAAGAGGAAAGAAAAAGAAATTAAAAAAAAATTTTTTTTATTCAAATTTCAAAATTTAATTTAATGATATTCAAAATTAAAGACAAAAAAACAATGTTGCGATAATATTTTTGATGTTATTATGATTGCAGTAGTTTGTTATTGTTTTAAAAATTTGTTTTAATCAAATGTCACTTATTATCTGTTCAATTTTAAAAACACTCACTGTACTTCAGATTTTATATTAGTACTCACAAAAACTAGAATCTCTACTATTGTGATTACTGAGAAGTTCAGAGGCATACCTGCAAACTCCTTCATAGGATGTTTTTCTTAAATTCTAGCACACACATGACGTCAAAGTAGCTTGGACTTTCAACTTTAAAGTATAAGACAAAATACTTTTATAATCTTTTAATTATGAAATTGATGTTTAAAACCTTACTATTATGTTAAATTAAACTTAAATGTTGTAACTAATGTTAAATTGCAAGTGAATTTAGAGATTAAGAGTATTAGAGACTATTCTAAGAGATTTATGTCGAGTATTAGCTTACAAATAAGAAGAACCGTAATAGTAAATTTTGGTTAGATCCACACTAATTTGTCAACTAAACTTTCTTTAGAATCTAAGAGTTTGATTCTGTTTTAGCCAATGGACTTATAGGAAAAAGTAAGGTTGAGTTCGAATAAAACAATTAATAATAAATTCAGAGTTTTATTTTAAATATCAAAATTTGAAAGTTATTATTATTTTAATTGTAACTTTTTTGGTTCAACCTTAAGTCTAATAGGTCTGGCTGTCTTATAGGTGCATATTGGTCTGGCTATCTTATAGGTGCACTAACCGAAATGCGGGTTTTCATTGAAACCATGGTGACCAAATATAATTTCAAATATACAAATATATAATGCAAACAAAATAAATAGTATTACTAATAAATTGATAGAAAGTATTGAAAGTGGGTACACAACGGGCCGCAAGGTTTATGTGTTAGTTTGGCGCATGCTATCCCCCATATCAAAATAAAATCCGGGAAAAATATAAAAAAAATATAAATATACATAAAAAGATTTTGAAATTTGAAATTTTGCTAATTCAAAAAAAAAAATCTGACCAATGACGTAGTGGTAAAGACGCCGCCTTTCATGTGGAAGGTCTCGGGTTCAAACCCCGGTCAGATCATATCTAATAAAAAAATATGCTAAAATTGTATAATTATATCGTAATAGTTTATATCGTAATATAAAATAAGATTTAATAAAAATATATAAATAATTCCTGTGTAAGATTATAGATGGCGCACAAAGTTAACATTTGCGCATTCATATTTCATAACCTTATACAATAGCTACAGCCGAGTAATCAACGGCTTAGTGAATATTATGATTAAAGAAACTGAAGCCTAGTTTAAATAAACTTGGTGAATGCCCTATACTCCTAAAAGGAGTGGAAAAGGAATAAAAAAAAAAAAAAATATTTTTAAATTTCGAATATCGATTGTCAAATGTGAAGTGTCAAATGTAAAATTAGCATTTTATATTTGTTTATGTTTTTAGATTTTGTTTACTAAAAAAGTAAACTTTTTTTTTTATTTATATCAAAAACTGTGTCTGTGCCATCTTTTGCAATTATACGTAAGTTTCTTTATACAAACCGCGACTACTGACCTACATATATATATGAATAAGATTGTTGTTGTTTTTATGTGTTATAAAGCAAATCTTGATTCTGAATCTAATGAAAATATACACACCTATTATAATTATTTTGAATTTGGATTATAAATATTTCTGTGAGTTATATCATCCAATTAAAATATTTGTTTATATTTTGAATTTGTTCATATATTATATTATCTTTATATACTCTTTATTATTGAGTGCGAGGCTAACAAATGTGAACTCAGAACTATTGTCCTTGTATCGCAAAAGTAAAAGTTACAAATTAAACTACTAAATAACAGATCTTCCTTTTAACCCTATATCCAACTAGTTTTTAAAAAGGAAGTTATTTCGGTCTTCAAATTAAATTATACCATATCTCCTTACACAAACCTAAAGATATTCAGCCTAACTGCTTTGAAGTACGAATTTGGAATGACATGGAAGATAAAATTTAACAAAGAAGGAAGGACAAATGCTTGTCCTGAATAATGTTACCTAAATCTTGTACATTAACTGTAAAAAATATTGGTTTTAAAGCCTACATTGAAAAAAAAAATTTAAAAAAAAAAAAGAAAAACAATAAAAATGAAAAATTAACTAAATAAATTTAAAAGAAAAATTTGGGATATCATGTCTTTTAAATGATCAATTTTGTTTTTTTTTATAAATTATTCCATTTATGTCCTATTCCTGGTTTTCTTGTTTTTGTTGTTGTTGTAATTTTTTTTTTTGTCATCATAAATGTATGAAGAACGAAAGAATGTCCTGTTGATTATGATAACGATTTCATGCAAATATTTTTTGGAATACATTTAAAAAAAAAATATTTATTTTTTATGTTTCCTTCTCATTATTATTTTTGTTGTTTTTGTTTTGTTTTTGTTTTTTTTTATTATTTATTATGTCCTGGCAAATACACGTGTATTTGATAGAAAAACAAAACATTCAGAAATTCTTAGAGAAATATTTGAATAATATTTTTGTAGTAGTATGTGTATGTATAGAAGTGTCAGAAGAAAACTACTTGTATGTATACATATATGCAATGCGTTAAAAATAAAATTTAAAGTTTAAAGTTTAAAAAATTATGTACGCAAATGTACACTTAAAGTACGAAATTACTATATAGGGATAAGAATAAGGGATCAAGGAATGCTGTACAGTCCAAAATGTTTTATTATTGGAAACTTTAGCAGGAAGCTCCTATCTGTTCGAGATAGTATTGAGGTCAATTTGAATATGATTTGATGGACATTATATCTCATCTTTATTCTTGAGCCTTTATACTTCGAAAGCAAATAGGGTGCTTATTCCTATTATTTTGAATACAAGAGGGGTTGTTTTTACTGAGTAGAAATTTTACACTCCCGGGAGGTTTAATATTTCAGATACCTTTTGAACCGTTTTTCCTCTTTTAGGAAGAAAAACAAGATTATTGAATTAATAGTAAACAGATGATTGAGTGGACGTAAGATTGAAGAGTTAGTTTCAAAATAATAGAATAAAATATTTCGAAATTGCGAAATAGCCCCAAAAACCTGAAATGAAATAATATCAAAAGATCATTTTTAGAAAAATAAGTTGTTTAATAAGTTTGACGAATAAATACATTGCATAAGTTCATCCAAAAATTGGAAAAACAAAAAAGGTATTTTATGAAAGATTTGATGCTTTAAAGATTTAACAAATAGTCTTTGAAATTACTCTTCGAAGATACTGCAATGCGAATTCATGGTGTTGTTGCGTGTAAGATCCTACCAGTTTTTTGGTAAAATAATCACATCTTTGATTTACTCTGATAATAAGAGCAAACTTAGAGATCATTATAGACGAGTTTATATAGAGTTATATGTATAATGAACAAGTAAAAGAAACTTTACTACACATCTTTTCAATGTGTAAGAGGTTCCGCGTTTTCCTAAAGTTTTCCCAGAAAAACTCCATTTTGTAAGATACCTGAAACACTGGAGATTTCAAGTATTTTTTCAAAAAAGTTTTGTAATATTGTACTATGAAAAAAATAATATACTTGCTGTTTATTGAAACATTTTGGTATATCTATACTTTGTTCTTGGAAACTATCGGATCATTTAAAATAATTTTTATAATTTACTCAGATTTGTAAATTAATAATAATCTTGGGCCTCGGTGGGTTATTGGGTAAGCTTTAATTTATTTGGCTTGCTAACCGAGAGAGTTAGGGTTTGATTCCATTACGAGTAATGAATTTGTTGAATTGAAATAAAATTATTAAAAATAATTTTTCTTAACAAATCCCCATGGTGACCAAATATAATTTAAAATATACAAATATATAATACAAATAAAATATATAATAATATTTATAAACTGGTAGAAAGTATTGAAAGCGGCTGCACAACGAGTCGCGAGTCCTACGTATTAGGACAGCACATGCTATTCCCCATATCAAAATAATGTAAATAACAACAACAACTGAATCATTTCATTTGTCATTTATCGAATTTTTGGCTTTGTGCCAAGTTTCTTAAGCATAAGTTATGTAATAAAAATTTAATAATAATCAAATACGACTTTGATGCAAAAATATAAATCGAAAAAATAATAGTTTGATTATTTGATTAACGATAAGTTGATAATGCCTAGGCCTTACTCTAGGTATTTAGTGATTTCGAAAGTTAATTGTAACACTTATCTATCAAAAATAAAGTATTTTTTACAAGATTTTGTAAAATTTTTCTATATTTTAATTAAAAATAAATTCTTTCATTTTAAAAATTCTTATTTTGATGAAAATTCAGAAAGAATTCAACATAAATTCTAAAATTTTACATGATAAGTTTAAATATGAGACATAATCAAAAAAAAAACCAAGTTATTCGATTTCAAAAAAAATATTTTTTAATTGACCCTCACTTGATCATAAAATTCACTTTGATTGTACAAAGTATCGCGAGATCATTATCACCCCTGAAGGTAAAAACAAACAAAATGAACATAATGCCATTTCTATTTTAATAGAAATTTATGCTTGTCAGACACCAGAACCACCATCTTTTTTTTATTATATAAATTTTTCTTTTTTTTTTTAATAAAGTTTGACTTTTTTTTTGGTGTCCATTATGTACTTAAAGAACTGGTACGTTTATGTATTCGTGCTATACAAAGTCTACAAAACTATTAAAAAAGTTGAAATACCATCTGGTGTTTAGCTCTTCAAGCATAATAATTTAGTTCAAAATATAACTTTTTTATGCTAGTGAAGGAAAAAAAAAAAAATTAAAAACAACAAAAACAAGAAGAAAAAATCATTCTTTAATAAAAGTTAAAAGTTTCTATACTGAAAGGTATTAAGAAATTTTATTCAAGTTTTTGATTCTATATTGTAGATATAAATCTGTTTCTCAGGGTTTTGTAATATAAAAACAGAATTTGATCTTAATAAACTGAGATTGTGTAGAGAGACAATGAACTTGTGGTCCATGAATTAGATGCTTAAATGATCCGAAAATTTATTGTCTGTGAGGTTAAAGGTATCTCTTCTTTCTTATACCCACATCTCAAAAGGAAGAGGGTTATGTAAGGATTACTTTGTTGGTCAGCGTCATACGCTGAGTTGATGTAATGATGACCGTTGGACCATAACAGCAAAATAAATGTTCTTAATGAAATCTATATTCCACAAGAACTAAATGGGACTGATGATTTAGTTGACTTCCACAACACATTTCCCGTAGCCAAACAAGCACATTTTTGTAAGAAAAATTTCGACTTTTTAATTTAGTACTAGATAGTTATACCACCTTTTCTTGATGTCCTGCAATTTGAGATAAATTGAATTGGCAATTCTGGTAGCTGTCAAAAGCTTCCTAAGACTAAAGCTCATATTTTTTTTAAACAAACCTTTACAACCTTTAAATATTGAAAGCAGGTTATACCGTTATGTTTACTTTATATTCGTAAAATCTGAGATGAAATTGAAAGGTAAACTACCACACACCTTCCAAAGCAACATATTTCCGTAACCTATATAAGTAAAAATAAAACAAGATTTCATCAAATAAGCAAGTGTGTTGGCTAGGTTAATATATTACACTACTCAGCAGAGCACTAACCTAAAAACAATCCATTGGTTCTTTATCATATGAATGGAAATGATTGTCAGTTACAACTCTGAAATAATTTACTTAATAATTTCATATTTTTTTTATTTTTTTGTTGTTTTATATTCTTCATCATTTAATACGACATTGTTGCTACTTTTTCTTCAAACAAATTTGTTTTTATCGCCCTTTTTAGAATATTGAGATTATTTGCAGGACAAAAAAAAAGTAAAAACAAAACAGAAAAACAAAAATTAGGAAAAAAATTTATAGAAAATTGTGGAAAATATTAGTGGGTAAATGAAAATATAAAAAAAATAAAAAAAACAAGAGTATTGTAAGAAGCTATCGATCGTTGCTGGAGTACTATGACCAAGCATAATATTATTTTCTTCTCTATCTGTACCAATAAACTGTTAAAAAGTTATAAAAAAAAATTTATAAAAGATAGATGGAAATAATTAAACAGACCATTTGAATAGTCTTATTAATAAAGACCTTATTCAAAATTTTATTTTAATATTTTTGTGATAGTAGTATTAATAAACAGTCATAGGGATTTTTTTCACATTGCCTAAAAGCTCTAGTAATGGACTTGTGTATACAAAGTTACTTCAACCTTTCATACAAAGTGGAAATGATTTGAGGTTAAATCGGATTACATTTGTAAAAATTTGGAAGGTTCCATATTAGTTGGAAGTATATTTCAAATTTAAGGGGGTTTCAAGGGGATTGATTTACTATGGACAGTTTTCCAATCACCTTAGAATTTTTAAGAAATATTTACTTAGCTATTCGAAATCTCCTCAGTGCTACGATGGAACTATTTAAACTTTAAAGCCATCATTTTTGATTTCAGTACATTAAAAAGCTTTGTTGTCTACAAGATGTTAATGAAGTATAGCGGAAAAGAGAACCCAAACATATGTTATCATAGTTATACACAAAATATTTTAAAGCTGAAAGAGCTCTAAAGCAGTTTTAGAGATTTAGATGCATCAGTAATATTTTAAGACATTCGAACCGTCGTTATTTTTCCCCTCGCAGAGTAGTTTTCTTTCTTTGGGTTCAGTAAATTTTGACCTCTAAAAGAATTGGGCTTGACTTTTTTTTTCTAACCCTAGTAGATCTGATTATAGATACAAAAAACTTTAGGCTGTTTGGTTTCTTTAATTTTCTGTTTATTTTCAGATATGGAATCCTTGATTTTCCTAGACTCGCTTGCTGGCTGCGAGTCTGAGGTGTAATTGTGATTTAGTCAAGATTGAATGAAATTTGCCAAACAAAATGGCTTCTAAAAGTTACAAAGCTTCGAAATGTACACAACAGCTTCTAACTTAAAAAAGGACTACTAATAAATGAGGATTCTTAGCCAGGATTGGAATCCCGGTAATATAAAACTTTGGTCACCTTAATAAAATCAACGCAATGAAAGAAAAAAACAACATAAAAATAAAGTTTTCTTTAATTCTTTTTGTTGTTGTTGCTTTTCTTTCACTTGGACAATGAGAATTTATGAAGCTTATAGGGATATCCTACTTAAAGTAAATTTTTTTTAATGCAGCTTATTAGCTTTTAATGCTGATTTGATAATGATAAACGTAAATTAAGCAGATGAAACTTTATTTTTTCCGTGAAATTTGTTTTTGTAAATTGTTATTGTTGTTGTTGCTTTTTTTATGACTAAATTTTTGTGCTCAGGTTTTGTCCCCTCAATTTTATATATATATATATATATATTTAATTTGTACTTTTAGCATTAAAAAGTTTCAAAAAAAATATTATGAGCACATAAAAATAAACAGTAATTGTGTGTATGCTATCTTTTTCTATTTTTTTTTGATTAACTATGTATATATATATAATATATAAAAATTTTGAATTTAGATCTGACAGTTTATGAAAGTACCCTGATGTCCATAAAGCAACTGTCATATAAAAAATAAAAACAAAATAAATATTAAAGTATGTACATTAAAATAATAAAATATATTTGTTAATTGATTTTTATAAAACTTTCATAATTTTTTATGCTTTTCTAACAGTATTTTGATGTTTTTATTAAAAATGAAGAGAAGATAATTAAAATTTTTTTTTTTTATGTGTGTTGCCTACTTATAGGCGATAAATAAATTTTAATAATCCATATAATGATGAAAAAGTTTTGGATGGCTATTTCAAAAGTTGGGATATCAATTAGATATTATGGTATTTTGGTTTTGTTTTGGATTATGCATTAATAATAGAAAAATTAAAATGTTGCTGGTATTTTGTTTTAGAACTTATAAGAAAAATTTTAATGAAAGCCTTTCCGGTGTATAAATTTTAAAGCTGTTTCTACTATTGACAAAATTAGTAAGTGTACTCGCATGCTGTATCCTTTCATTAATAGACCAGCCACTCTGACTACAGAAAATAGATTAATTTTCATTAAAACAATTTTTCAGCCAATTATTCTGTATGCAGCACCAGTCTGGGGTGATTGTGCTGCAACTCACATTAAAAAATTACAATTTGCGAAAAATAAACTCCTAAAACTCGTATTCAATCTGCCTAGATGGTTTCCAACCAGTAGACTGCATAACAAAGACAAGATTAATACTGTTACAGAAAAAATTTCATATTTAACCGAAAAGTTCAACTCAGAATTAATCCTTGGTAAGGGATTTATATTAATTAATTTTAATAGGTTAGTTTAGTTTTAATTTATTATTAGGTTAGCTTTAAGTAATTTTAAAATAAAACAAGCTTTAAAAAAAGGGTTTTGCAATTTTCCTTTAAAATAACCTTACCATATAATGCAAGAATGCAGTTATTTAAACAAAAATTTTTAAATTAACTGTAGTAAAGATATATAAAAGTGAAAAATTTATAAAAAAAAAAAAAATTGTATTTGAAATTATGGAGCAAAATAAATGAAATGAAAATAAAGCAGTTTCTGCCATTTGTTCACTTTAAGTTCGTTGGTATTTAGATTTAAGAAAATGTACTTGTAAATTTATTAAAATTGCTCGCAAATACTCAAACATTTGTTATTGAATTCTAAGTTTAACTAAAGCTTACCTTGTTTGCATAACGTATTAATATGGCTTTATCATGACGTCACAAACGACCTAATGTTTTTAAGTCACTTCCGAAATATAAGAGTTGCTTGGCTGTTCTATAAATATATTTTAGGAAAGACTTTTGAAGAAATTAAATTATTATGCAAAAATTCTAAACATGTCGACGTAATAAACGCTTACCAGCTTAATCACATATGTATACTGTGGAGCTTTTTCAAACTAGAACTCTGAAATATAGGAACTCTTTTAAAAATCGCACCTTGATTGAAATTATTTCTCAACGTTTCAGTCATTATATTGCGGAAGCAGGTAGGGAGCTTTTTTCATTATTCTGGCTAAGAGTGGTTGTTTTTTCCGTGAGTAAAAGTCTTACACTACCAAGGGGTGTAGTTTTTTAGGTGCCTTTTGAAAGTTTTTGACTTCCTAAGGAAAGCTAAAAAAATAAATTTACATTTGATGAAATAGACTTAAGAATTCAGTTCATTAAAATCAGTTCAATAAAAAACAACATGTACAAATAAATTGTATTCAAATTAGATATATTCAGCTTATTGGATGAAAGCTAATATACAGTTTTTTTGAACTATTTAAACACTTTTTAAACTAAAGCTATCAGTTTATTATAAAAAAAAATTAATAAACCAACTCAATATTCAACCCAATATGAAAATACAATTTCATTGGACTTTAGGTAGGTGTATTAGAGTATGAAATATTTCCTTAAAATTCCAAAATCAATGAAAATCAATCTTCTATATGGTAATCCTATTCTAAAGAATATTTTAAAGCTATATAATACTTCTACTGTATCACAACATGAATTCCAATATTAAAAACAAATCTTCCATACAATAACAAGCAGTTTAATTACATATGAATTTATTAGTAGAAATTTAAAATGATTGAATTTTCATTTACACTAGGAACATGAATACGAGAAGGAGCATAATTATGTGTTTATAAACAAATTATAAAGAGAGAAAATTGAGAATAAAAAAAAAAAAGGAAAATATGAAAGGATTCTAAGGATTACTAAAATTTATTTAAACATTATTGACCGCAAATTATCCCTTTAAATTTATGAAAAAAGGATGAAAATTCAGGATACGAGTCTATAAATCTATCTATGAATATAGGAAATTCTATTACGAGACTGTAAAAATTACAGTGGTAGTACAATTTAAATTGAGTCCAGATTAATTTGAAAGCGAGTTAATCAAGTGAAGAAGCCATCTGTTATGAAAAACTTAGGTGAATAAGATTTTTTGTGAATTGAGTGAATTAATAAATCTAAAATCAATTTGGTAGCAAACAATTAAATTTAAGAATTTACTCAAAGAAGTGTGAATCCCTCGTCCTTAAATTCTTTTGCAATAAGTCGAATAGTAATTTTAGTATTTTTAATGCATATTCTAAATTTTACCTAATTTTTATCATTATCATTTATTAAGAGATGACTTTTAGGCTATATGAAGTTCCATATAATTGAAGTGTAGATAGATTCACGGAATGACCAGTCCTGTGAAATATATTTAAAATAGAAGACTTTTAAGAACTGTTTATTTAATTTGACTCCGACCTTTTATTTAATGGCTCCAATGCTTTCCCTACCCTCTTATTACTCTTGTTTAAAAAAAATCCAGCTATCTTCCAGGATACCAAAAAAACCTTGAACAAAATCTTCCTTAAATTTTTAATAGTCCTTTATAAATGTTGCTACTAATATCTGCTTTAGATATTGTTAATAAAATTTTATTTATCTAACTTTAATCCTGTGTTATTTATCCCTTTGTTTCTCATAATTTACATGCGAATATTTTCTAATAATTTATTTTTGTGTGCGTGTGTGTATAGGAAAAAAGATTCCTTTTTATTATCTGGTTTTTGCATTCAAATTTTTTAATTCAGGATCTCTATGTGTTCCTTTTTCTTTGTGTTGTGTGTCCTTTTTATTATTGTTTTTAGAAAACTTAAAAGAAAATTGCCTTGCAGACATTTATTGCTCTCAAATTAGGTTGAATAATTTACAAACAAAATGTATATAAGTATGCAAAAGAGGTAACATACAAATGTACATTTGCTGCGTTATTTTTCTACGCTATTTGTTTGTTTTAGATTCTTAATTTGTTGTTATTTTTTTCGCTTACATCCCTTTTGTAAATTTTATTTTTGAAGTTATACACAAGGTGACTCACTTTAACAGTTCCTGAAAAAGTTTTAAGCTAATAATAGTTCCCCAAGGCCTCCAAATTAAACATAATAAAGTTACGATACTTTTGGAGGAAAACCCGTTATTTTTAGAAAATTTTTTTAGTTTTCAAGCCTAGTTAAATCAACAAATTCTTTAGATTTTGCCAGATGAAAGGTTGAAGCACGTGCTTTCAAATAAATCAATCAAGGAATTGGTCTCAAGGATTATAGAGCTTGTGGGTGAAAAGTTTTCCAGTAATTCGAACATTCAACAAAAAAAAAAAAACAAATGAGTCCTTAGGATTTCGAAAACCACAAAAAATATACCTTCTTTTGCTTTAAATATTCTTCTAGTTAAAGTATCATGTACAACCTCCTGAAATATCAAGCACTCTTATACGGAGCACCCTATATATAATATGAAACCGAAACAATGGTAAAAAAAAATCCCTATTTAATATTGTTTAACTAAAAACTGAAAACACTCAAATGATTATATTCTTTGTATATTTTTATCTCTTTCTTTCACTTTGATTACCTTTTTACCAAATTATACCTCAATTGTTGTTTTTGAATGTATATATATATATATAAAAAAAATTAGTGGTCTATTTTTCCTCTGGTGGTCCTAACAACCGCCAACTGTTGTCGTTACATTCTTTTGTTTAGTAACATATCCTTTTTTTATTATCCTTTCTATTATCCTTTCTATTTTCCCTGTTTTGTATTTTATTTATATTGTATATATGTATGTATTAAAAAAATGAAACCAAAACCATTATGTACAAATTCAACAAAACGAATAACAGTAGCAATAAAATAAATTTTCTAAAAAAAAAAAAATTAAAAGAAAATGAATGAAAATTGTAAAAAAAGGAAAAACCAAAATAACAAAAAATTAAGTGGAAAAATTTGTTTTGTATTATAATTGTAGGGTTGACACATGTATTCTTTAAAATATTTTTAGGTTTAAAGTATTAAGCCTGTATTTTGAAATTATATATTACAGTAACCTTTTTAAATGCCAATCCTGGCCTGTAATTACTTGGGAGTAGTTTGAAATGTCACTTCTCTTCTTATCGTATTCAGACTCATCCCTCCAGGACTTTAAAATTATACATTTAATACATACATTGTTGTTATATTATTTTTAATATTGGAGCAATCTTTTAAATATCGATCCTGGCCTGTAATCGCTTGGAATGGCTTAAAATGTCACTCCCGTTCTTATCGTATTGAGACTCTTCCCACTAGGACAGAGGAGTCTATTTCAGATATTTTTAAATTTCCATTTGATTTTTGAAATAATTTGAGTAATTTATAGTGTACTATTGAAATATTATAATTGAGTGATTTTGAAATTAGATCAAATGTCATTTAGATGAAATATCACTAATCCTATTTTGAATTTTGTTTCTGTTTTTGATTATATTTTAGCCATTAAAGACCACGAACTTTTGTATATACATTACCATATTACCACCAATAGTATCATCACCAGTATTCTCCGTGGGGTACTGTGGTCTTCTTAAATATTTAAGATTTTTCTTTGATTATTGTTTTGGATCTAAGTTTCTATTTAGTGTTGTACTAAATTTGTTCATTTAGCTGTTGATGTTGTTGAGGGTGTTGTGAGTTAAATAACTATATTTAAGTAGATTGAAATTTATTTGTTGTTGTTCTTCTTATATTGTGAGTTTTTCTTTGTTGGATTTTAAAAAATTATTTAAAAATGAAAATATATGTTAAGAATCAAAGATATTTTAAAGAAAATGGTAAAAAGATGTGCTGCGGATTCTTCAAAAATCGAAAAACTTTTGTGATTTGTTGTTTTTAGGCTGTGGCAGTTCAGAATTAATGTATATGTAAATACATCAGCAAATTCTACTAGAAGAGTCTCAAATTGAAGAAGTAGAGCTGTTCAATTATTTAGGAAGCATGGTGACATCAAATGAGGGAACGGCAATTCTGCTGTTGACAGCAGAATAAATAAGCTAGAGCTGATTTAATTAAGTCATAATCTACAGCTGTAAGGCCCGGACTTATACTTATCATTCATCTCATATATAAAATACAAAGAGAATACGATGGCAAAAGAAAAGCAAAAGAGAGGTTAAATAACGGTAATCAAGTTTGAAGAAGACCCAGTGGCAGCTCTAGAGTCTTGTGAAGTGATAATTGAATGTGTTTTAACTTTAACAAAAGACATCGATCATGATATCTGGAATATATGGAAGGGCACAACAACGAAAGAAAAGCTTAATTATTAAGCGTACTTGGCAAAAAGCTGGAAGAAGAACATTTAATGATTTTTTTACCTCTATTGCAGTTTTTTCTGCGTTTTGCGGTCTGTTGCCTTGCCAATCTTAAAGGTACATAAAGGACCATATTAATTTCGACATTCACATAAATTCCAAATTAAAAATTTAAGTTAAAGAAAATTTTTAACATAAAAGTACAATTATTGTATGTAGAAAACATTTTATGCAATAATACCAAATTATTCCTTATTGGGAACATTCTCTTTAAATTTTTTATTTGAAAAATTTTCGTCAAGGTCCGGAAAATAAAATAAAAAAATTTAAAACAATAATGAAATTAGGATCATTTGTAGCATAAAATCACAAATGTTCTATTTTTATTTCCCTTAAAAAATAATATTTGTTTTTCTAGGCTCGTTATTTCAAAATTCTACCTAATTTTTTCTTCTATCTTTGTTTTTTTTTATATTGAATTTGAATAAATTTACATGAATTCGAATCCTGGTTAAAATTTGTAAGAAATAAACCTGGAAATAAAAAAATTTAGATATCTATACATATCCTGTTTTTTTTTACAAATGTGTATTTTTTTATATGGAACTGTAAATTACTCCTATAGGGATCTAAACAACACGCAATTTATAATGTATGTGCATACTCTAGCAAGGTTATAGATTCGCAAAACAAAATTATATTCGTGGGGATTCAACTGAAAAGGCAACTCAGATACGGGAAAAGTTGATGTGTGCGTATAGTCCAACATGGGTCATAAAGTTCATAGGCAGGATTTGAATAAAATTAAAACTATTGAATAGTTTCAAATAAGTTTTTTTTTAAATTGAATATCGACTATTGGCTAATTGTATTTTAGTACAAGTTCTCCACCTTTCAATTAAAAGGTATTTGAACTTGACCTCTGAACAGATCATATCCAACGCTCAGTGGTAATATTTATAGACATAAATAGATGGCGTACAAAATATAGAAGTTATTTTTCATAATCTTGTTTAAAAGCTCAGAGTTGTAAAAAACGAACTCAAATGCAAAGCTTAACTCAAACTTAACTTGAAAATTGAACAGGTTCATACTTTGAGCTATACTCATAAGTTGGACAAGTTGGACTGACTCTGAGCTTATTAAATTCTGAACTGTTTTGAGTGGGTTGAAGTTGTTTAAATTTCATTTAATTAGAAAAATTTTAATTTGTACAACCCTACAATAGCTATACTGATATACTGAGTAATCCAAAGTTTAGGTAAAATATAAATGGATTAAGTTAAATTTAAATTCGAGATTGATTTGTTGATATCTCAAGTTCCTAAAAGTTTAAAAGAAAATAAAAATGTGGTACATTAATAATAAAATACAACCGTTTTTGAAATTATAACAGATTCGCAATCCACTTTTCCCATTTAATTTGATTCAGGCCTTGACATGCAAAAGCTTTTCCCAACACAGAATTTAGGTAAATTTAAAGTGATTTACTTACAAGATCTCAATCATCCTCACTTCTAAAATGTTTAGTAAAATTAAATATTAGTGAATAAAATATCTCATATTCTCGATATTCAATTCAAATTTATGTCGAAGTTTCAATTTAAATCTTAAATTATTTTTTAAATAGGAAATACACCTCAAAAATAAATACAAAAAATTATGACACTGAATCCATCTCATAAATAAATTTCAAGGAAATTTACATTAGTTCTCAATATATTTTCAATTTATATAATTTCAATTTTGTATAATAAATAACAAATCAATGTAATTCAAACTTGTTCGAATTTAATGATAAACTTCGAACTTGGAAGATATTTTTTTTTATTTTTCTATACTTCCTTCATTCAACAATTTTCTAAATTATAGAACATCTTCTATTACATCTTCTATATTCTAAAAATAATCTTTTATTTTTTATTTAACAATTATCTTGAAATTTCCATACCAATGAATATTGAATTGAATTGAAAGAAAAAAATTTGTCACGTTCTTAATAATGTAATACTCAAAAAATTATTTTCTAGAAATCAAATTTTCATCAATTTTTTATTTTAAATAGAAATTAAGCTCTAAAAATAAAATCATTTTATTGTTTTAATAATGGTTGTCGTTACATAAATTAGGTGTGATGAATTGTTCTATATGGATTAAGCGATTTCCTAGTCAGTTGATCCACCAACTGATCTGTTCTTTTAATAATATAATGCTTATTACAGATTTAATCATGGAAAATGATGTAAATAGACAATTAAGAGTAAACCCAAGTTTAGATAAGTAACTTGTAAACTCTGTTTACATGAAATCCCGAAGCATCGGCTCAGGAATGCTATGGTACCAGACTTTAGTAACGCTTAGTCTTTTTATTAGAACAAAATTCGTCAAACAATTTAAATGCATTTTAATTTTAAAACTTTAGAAATACAAAAGATTTTCTCAGAAGTATTTTGCGCCAGTTAAATTTTCTGTAAACTTTCCGAGAACAAATCGAAGACTTTTATGGCATTTATAAGTAGGAAAGTTTTAAATAAATAACTAGAACTTATTTAAATAATGGAACTATATGTAAGAACAATATTATACGTCTTTAGAAACTCATAAATACTTTCTAAGAACTAAATTTTCCAAGAACTTTTCCAAAAGAGCGATTGCAAAAACTTGAGTATATATCATTTATAGGAAGTCTTTACTCAAAATATTGCAATTCATTTTAATATTTGAACTGTATGGACAGTATCTTGCAAATACTATTTCCAAGGGCTAAATTTTCCGGGAACTTTTCGAGATAATTCAAAATCGTGAATATAGCCCTTATTAATAGGCAGTCCTTAAAATATTGAAATTCATTTTAAATCTTGAACTGTGATGTCTTCAGAAGCTCGTAAAGATGTTTTTAGAAGCTCAAAGAAGTACTTCCCAAGAATTAAATTTCCTGGGAACTTTCCCAGAATAAATTACAAAAATCAGTCATATGCATACATATATATACATTCATACATTCCCGGTATAAAATCTTTATTTAGTAGACACATGTTAAAACTGACTGACTTCCAGATGTTAGATTTTGAAATAATAGACAACTACCTTTAACTTATCGATAAAACCAATCATTTTACAATAAAAAAAATTTCCAACTTTATACGGTATCAATAGGAAAATCTTATAACAAATCAATCAAGATAAAAAATATTTAATTTTGAAAAAAAATAATAAATAAAAAATTACAAAATGGCAAATAAAAGAGAAAAGAATATAAAAAAAAATTAAAGAACTGCTGTGGGAATTAAACAAATCGGTAAATGGAGATTTTACCCAATTTTTTTTTTTTTTTTTTGTGAAAATCCAGAAACGCAAAAGAAAAACCAAAGGAAAAATAAAAAAAAAAAATTAAATAAAATGAAAATTAGAATATAAAAATTAAGAGTACTAAAAAGACGGTATAAATTTCAAAAATATTTTTTTTTTCATTTTCTTTGAAAATAAGATTTTAAATTTTCGTACGTTGGTGGGTGGTAAAAGATGATAGGTAAAAAAAAATACACGGGTGGTAGTTGTTAAATAATAAATTTTACAAAGAGCAGATAAAGTATTTGAAAGGATGTAAGAATAAAATGAACAAAATCAAATCATTTGGGTTTACCCAATACACAAATTAAATCTGGTTACATTCCTTACAATAATTTTAATGTTTTTTATTAAGATTTTTTTTGAAATTCTATCAAATACAAGAAATTGAAGCATTTTTGAAGCAATTGATACAATGACAGGTCTAAAAAAATCTAAAAAAAACGAGGAAGATTATAGTTGCCCTTGTCAACTTTTAGATACCCGTGCAAGTATTAAATAAATAAGAAATTCTTATATTGCAATTGAACTGTTTGATAAAAAATTCTAAAATATGCTCTCAACGAGATTCGAACCCACACTTTTCAATTAAAATGTCGACGTCGTAACCACTAAGCCATCGACAATTTTTTCTTCATCTCAATTTTTTTTTTAAATTATTATAGTTGCGATGGTATCAATTGTTTGTTTTGAATAACTGTTTTGAATTTCTTTAAAAATGTATTAAAAAAAATAAATAATTTATAAATGAGAATTTTAAGATGAATTTAAAAAAAAAAAAAATTTTGCCCCAGCCAGGAATCGAACCGAAACGTTTCGACCAGTAGTCCCATTTCCTATCCACTATACCATAGAACAATTAATAATTTTTCTACAAAACGAGTTTTTATTTATCTCATTATTTTTTTTTTTAATTGTAGTTGCCATGGTATCAATTGTTTGTTTTAAATAATCGTAGTTGCTAGGGTATCAATTGTTTGTTTTAAATAACAGTTTTGAATTTTTTTATAGAAATATTAAAAAAAATTAATAATTTGTAATATAAATGAGAGTCTTCTGTCAAATTTTCTATAAAATAAAATTTTTTCAAACATAAAATAAATACATATATTTTATTAAAAAAAAAATAGATAAAAAAAAATGAATTTAAAAAAAAAAAAAATTTTCCGTAGCCTGAATTCGAACCGAGACATTTTTGCTACAAGTAACATGTCCTAACCACTACACCATGAATCGATTAATAATTTAACAACAATTTGTTTGTTTTTATATTTGGTTTCTATTTCGTTAATAATTTAGAAAATACTCAAAAAATATCGAAAAATTTGTATGGCAGCTACCCGAAGCCTTTCTCCGATTTTAACCAAAAACAATAGGGAACCTACAAATTGTCTAAAAATTACTTTGTGAAAGTTTCAGAACTCTAGCTCTTATAGTTTTTGAGTTATCGTGCTGACGGACGGACGGACGGACGGACACACATAGCTAGATCGATTCACTTTTCGATGCTGATTCGATACGTACCCTTGACACTATATCTAGCTCTTATATTTCGATGCGTTACAAACGAAGGAGTAATTTTAATATACCCGATGTTCATATATGTATGCACGGGTATAAAAATAAAGGTAAATTTTAAATGGAAAAAAGCATAAGGGAAAAATAAATTAGACCTTGATGATTCAATGTGCATTTGGGAAATTAAAATTAAATAAAAATAAAATTTACAGGTATTTCGGAATTTTTGTTTGAAATTTTTATTAAATTTCAAATAAAATTGTTTTTAATTTCAAACTTAGTACGCACGGAACTAGAATTTCGTAAAGCTTTTAGAGAACGAATGTTTAGTTTGCCCAATCTTCTTCCACGAAAACATAACTCTATAATTCACTCTCTAATCGGACTTAAGAGAAGTTTTGTATATGTGTAGATTTCACAGATTTCAGTAAGCAGTCGCTAGACACTTTCTATATAGAGCAGTTGACTTTACTTTGTCTTTTAAATACGATATACGCATTTTTATGGCAAGATAGGATTAGTTTTTGCTTTAAAAATTAAGTTTAAAACAACTGAAGCTGGAATAAGTAAAATTTTTGTCCAAACGCCTGGGTGGCACAGTTGTTAGAGTGCCGACCTTGCATGCGAAAGACGCGGGTTCGAATCCCAGTGAAAACAAAAAAACTTTTCAGATTTTCGACTCAACACAGCTACTATTCGCCATTGGGTTCAAATTAATGGCTCAATCAATAAACAATAATTATATATCTTTAATACAAAAATACATTAATATACAATATAAACGTATGCAAAATATAAACAAATAATTTAATTGAATAATATAACTCACAGATATTTCTAATACCATATACATAACTCAAATACAAATGATTACATTATTAACAAAAATGGAATTGTATATATTGAAAATCTAAGACATTTCTACATGTTGTACGAGTATGACCTTAAATTCTATATGAAATTCATAAAGATTAATTCTAATAACACGACCCCCTGTTCCTACATGTATCTATGGATGTCTATACCATTTGACCTAATAGTTGAACAGTTAGCGCTTAAAAAAAAAAAAAATCAGTAATAAAAGAATCCAAAATCATTAAAGAACGGAAATCAGAATCTTCTAAAGCGTTTGTTGTACAAACGTATGACCAAATGATTATGTCTCAAAGTTAGTATTGCCAGCTTTTGAAAATATATATATCCTTAATGACACATATTATTCTTTAAGGATGAAAAATTCATTTAGAAGTGTCCTTGTCGGTTCGGTCCTCTTGTATATAAACCGCTATATCTGACAATCTGTTATTTAGGTAACAATCTGCAAAATATTTGAAAATTTACTTGATGGAGATAGGTGCTGCTGTTTTGAAAATGTTGTAGTTCGAAGTTTAAATCTTAGGAAAAAATTAAAATGTTTGTCATCTTTCGCCTGGAAATCCAGTAAATATTTTTAAGTCGTTGGAAAGCTATTGTTTTCATTTTAAAATTAAATTTATTAACTGTCAAGAACGTTTGTCTGAAAAATATTAAAGTGCGTAAAATCTATATATATAAAAGCGAATGTTTGTTTGTATGTTTGTTTTTTTGTATGTAGCGAATAGACTCCTAAACTGCCCAGCCGATTTTCATGAAAATTTGTATATAGGGGTTTTTGGGTACGGAAAGAAATCGTGGCCCAAAAATTTTACTCTAACGGACCGCCAAGTTGGGGCTGTGCTGCAAGTATTTAAGCTTCTTTGTTCTAAAATGAAAAGGTTTGACCGATTGACTTCAAATTTTGTATACGTGATGCTCCTTGAGAATTGAGTTGACACTATTACCAGTTTTGGAATTTGTTAACCCATGTCGGGTTGACGGATGGTCAAAAAAAATTTTGGGTCCAAATTTTGTCCGATTTTACGAAATTCTGCTTTGACTAAAAAGAAAGCCCCAAAAAAATTTTGTTGAGTTCCATTAACCCATTGCGGCCCAACAGCTTTTTGTAGGTTTTTTCAATACTTTGCTCTAAATTAGAAACGGTTTGACCAATTGACTTCAAATTTTGTATACGTGATCATCTGTGAGAATTGAGTTGACACTATTAAAAGATTTGGAATTTGTTAACCCATGTCGGCCCGACGGTTGGTCAAAATAATTTTGGAAGCTAATATAGTCAAAATTTGCGAAGTACTGCTTTGGCTAAAAGGAAAGCCTCAAAAAAATTTTGTTTAGTTCCATTAACCCATTGCGGCCCAACAGCTTTTTATAAAGTTTTTGGTTACTTTACTCTAAATTAGAAACGGTTTAACCGTTGTGTGAAGCAACTTGAAAATAGAGTTGAGTCTGTTAACAGTCGGTCCTACGATTTAACCGATGTGTGAAGCAACTTGAAAATAGAGTTGAGTCTGTTAACAGTCGGTCCTACTATTAGTCGCCAAAAAAATTTTTTGAAGTAAATTACGTCAAATTTTGGAAAGCAGTTTGTACTGCTTTGAATTACAGAAAGTTTCAAAAATTGCTAGAATAATCTTAGAAAAATCGTTTTAAAAAAATTGCTTTCATACATTTTAAAATTTACATGTGAAATTTTTGTGTTAAAATTTTGCAGTAACATCAACTTCAATTAAAACTCCATTGAGAGGCGCAGCAACGCGCACCGGGTATTAGCTAGTATTATAAATATAATAAATATTTTCGGAAAGTTCGATTAGTTTTCTTTTTCTTTAGTGCTAGTTGCAAGTGTATGTGTGATATATTCGATAACATCTTCAATAAGAAAACTCATGTTTACAAAATAAACTTCATATTGAATTGTCATTTTTAATTACCCGCTACAAAAAAAAATTCTTTGGTTGTCAAATATCTTTTAAAAATCTTCTTTAAAAATTTTCCTAAAAATAAAATTAATTTTATAAGAAAATTTTTTAATTTTGATATGTTATTTGCTTAATTTTTTGTTTTCGTAATAATTAAAATAATAATAAAAAGAAAATCTAAAAGATTGAGATTTTTTGCAAGGTAAGATTTTTATCCAAAATCTTTTCTTCACCTTGATATTTAGTATTTCTTATTATTAAAATATCCCAACAAAATAAAATACACTTGCTTTTTATTACCTATGTTTACCTTTGGGATAAAAATGATTTGAATATTTTGTATTATTTTTTTTTATTTAATTGCAGAAAGAAAATACGAAAACAGCTGAATATTATTGTTTTTTTTTTTTTTTGAACATGTAATTATGAAATTTTTGCAAATTTAATTAAAATAAAATTAATTTTTGATTTTTTTTTGCATATTTTCAGGGGTTTTAATTTTTTTTTTCATATTATAGTACGATAGTTGTAATATTTAATTTAAACATGCCCATAATAAAATAAATTAAAAATATTTTAAGATTATTCGAGATTTTAAGATATTCGACGGTAAAGCACTCTTTGTAGTTTGGGTCACGGGTGTTGAATCATTTGTATTTCAAGTGCCTGCCAATGATTACAGTACATTTCAATTTTTTTTTGAAAAGATTCATTAGTTATTATACCATATTGGCAAATGGTATAAATATACTACGTAATACAATTTGTAAAATAAAAGTATATAGAAAAGTATAGTACAGTTAAATTAATTAATAACAATACTTCTTCCAAATTTTCTATCATAAGTGTATTTGAAAAACTGATAAATATCAAAATTAAAAGTACCTAGTGTACAAAACTTTGACAGATATGTCAAAATCCCATTGTATTAATTTGGTAATAAATATTTTGAATTTTGTCATTTTAAAACTCTTTCAATGCTATTGATAAATAAATGAACTATAAAATGTTTTTTTAAATCATTCACAAACTATTACTATTTCATTTTTTGACACTGCCATAAAAGCTTTTATGAAGAAATGAGAGTTTTCGAAATAATATAACATGAAATGAATAACAAGCACAAATTCATTCACAATAAAATTTTAAAACCAAATTCATTCACAATAGATAAAATCTGTAATCGATTTAAAGTAAAAATTAATTAATTATAATTTGAAATGATGTTAGTAAATAAATTAAAATACTTTTTTAAATAAAGTATATGTTAATATAAGAATGTATTAAATTAACAATTATAAATTCCTATTAAAATATAAAAGACATTTGTTTGCAAAAGACATTTTGTTTGAATCGATTATTTTAAAATATCGATTTCATTATATTGAAAATTTATATTTATAAATAATAGAAATATAGTTAGTTATATATAAAAAGATATTTTAAAAATCATTTGTAAAATTAACAAAATTTAAACAAATTATTTTCAAAATGAGTAATCGCCCCAGAAGTTTACTGGAAGTATAAAAGAGTTAAGAACTAATTTTGTTGAAGAAAATAAATACAATACATATTATAAATATTTCATTTTAAAAACTTCTTTTATCATCTAAAATTCTTTTTATTATAAGAAAAATAATATAAATAGAATTGAATCTTTAATTATCAAATCTATTTTGAAAAACTATTGTAAATAATAAAACATTGTAAATTGCTTAAAGATATTAAATTATATATTTTTCTTTCATATTCTTAATTTCATTAATTAAAATCGATTAAATGTTAGAATTTCTAAAATGACCTGCATCTGATGTTTTTAGAAACCTCAGAAAAAATTGTGGTCTTAAGTCATATAAGTATTTGATGTCAATAAAGAACTTGTATATTTACTATGTATATATTTTATATGTCAGTTTAATTATCAATCAAAATGAATGTCAAATTTTTTTATTCCTTATTTTTATAGTCTTAATCTACTATATGGATCTCCTTCATTTTTTTTTTGAAGGTACTATTAATTCTATATACGTTCTTATTATTTATGATTTATTTAGACATTTCTTTATATCCAACTAAATATGATTTAAAAATAAAAATTCTTTTGTAAGACAAATGTTAGGGTATAGTGTAAGATGGATGTAATTTTTTTTCGTGTTTCAGGAGCTCCAGAAGTTATATTGTGTATTTGTCGATTATTTCGAAAAGTAGTTAGAGATTTTTAAAAAAAAATTGTGCTGTCACACATGCAAGGTCTGCATAAGCTTAATCCAAGAAAACTATACTCGTTCGAAAATTTCTTTAATTTTAGGATTGGATTGAAATTGTTAATTCAAATTGGGAATGCCTTACACTATCCTCTGCAGGAGACGTAAACGAAAGTGGAATTATTAAGCAATTTCTTTGCAGATGTCCTAGCCATCGCCAGACTCCTCACACTCAGACAACCGTTCTTTTACAATAATAACGAGCTTTCGAATCATGAAATCAAAGAACTGATTTTTTTATCTAAACTCGGGTTGAATATCAAAATGGCGCATTATAGTGCTAACCTACACAAAGGACACCTTACCTGTACATAGAATTTAATTATATTCTAGTTTAAATATTAATTTTGGTACTAAGCTGTTTTTTCATAAGCTAATTCATTCAATTCTGTATAAAAATGGTATTTGAGTTAACTATACCTTATACGGTCTATAATTCTTAAAACGCACTTTCAGAGAACTAGCAGCTATATGCTGCTAGGATTATAATGAATTTAAAAGACCTTCTATTAAACCAATTTCTGTTTACAAAATTTCATATAATTGATTCAAGATAGATGACGAATGTATATAATACCCCAAAGATTTTATAATCTATGATTTAGAATTATTTATTGATTTAGATGTTGTTAAGATTATTGGATTTATGTCTAGATTTCATCTTGATGTTTAACATATTGATCTTTGTTTATTCAGAAAAGTTTGGGTTCGGATTGTTTTGACTTCTCTAATATTTAGAACGAAATTACTAGATCAGAAGAATCAATACTTAAATGCCTTCATTTTTGTTTATTGTTTATTTTATTTTTTCGTTGAAAAATTTTTTTGGTTTCTAAAATAGTGGTTGTGTTTGTTTGTCAATATGTGTGTGTTCTCAAAGGACTTAAAAAAACAATAAAATCATTTGACTGACAAGTGTAATATCCTTTGTAAATAAGAATACATATATGAAAATAAATTATAATTTTTTTTTTTCGGTTTTTCTAGAGGAAAATTTATATGAAGAGAAAATTCTTATAAGGGTTTGTTTTTCCATTTTCCATTTTTTGTTTTGTTTTTCTTTTCAATATAAAGTTGGAAAATTTAATATGACTTATAAAATAAGAGAGCAAACAAGAACTCTTGGCGTTTTATTAAATTTTTATTTATTTTTATTTATATTTTCCATTTTTAGTAACTGGGTTTTTCCAAGGTTTTCTTAGGTTTGATTTGTTGACTAGTTATTTTTAGGTAAAAGGAAGAGGTTTTGTTGAAAGATACTTTTAATAACAAGTTGATCCTGTAGTTTGAGATGCTCGCAAGTTAATATTAAAATTTATGCCTCTTAGGTTTTTCTTTGAAGTAAAATTGTTTAATTTATTATTAAGATTTTTGTGAAATTAGTTAATATTAAATGGTTTTTGATTTGATTAGATTAAGATGCGTTGTAGAGAGGATTAGGTGATTGATTTGTTAAGAAAAGTTGAAAATTTTCGGACATCGAACAATTAAAGATATTTTAAAAAAATTAAAAACTTATTTTCCGCATCACAGCTTAATTGTGGCTCAGCAAAGTTCCCATTGAGTAGGTAAAGCTCAGACCTTTTTATTAGCGATTAAATGTATAACACAACGACCATATTACTATTGTTAATTTTTTTTTCTTTGAGGAAGAGCTAGTAATAGATAATCATACAAGTCTAAAGATGCTAAAATTCCTTCGAGTGTAGCAAGTGTAGCAGGAAGTTAGGTACCATGTTCGAATCTTGAACTCAAATTTCTACATAATTCGGATTTATATAAGCTATATGTGATGAGCTTAAAAGAAGTGCTTCCTGTGAGATGAGCTTAAAAAGGGTGCTTTATGAAGGGCTTGTCTTTAAGAAGGTATTTAAAAAAGGGTTTTCATTTATGATTTCCTATAGCTTAAAAAAATGTAAAAAAATATAATTTATTTAAAAAAATGTGGTAAAAATGGCTGAAAGTAAATAAGAAATAAAATTGCTTTTAAGAACATCTTATTTTAAGTGAATTGAATGGTTTATCAAGGATTCATGTATTTTAAATAAAAAGTTTCATCTGTTGCTGCATTATGTGGTCAAAAAAATGAAAACATACAAATTATTTTCATTTTATCTTAATTAAATTAAGCTTTTAAATTAAATTTTTGCATTAAATAACCTTTTGTAACTTTATTTTAAATATTTTTTAAATAAATTTTTATTAAATTTTATATTAAAAGCAATAGTTAAAAAATATTCAAGAATTTTGGCTTCAAAAAATTTGACAGTCATTTATTTGTAAAATAATATAAATATCTAAAGTGTATTTAGAAGAAATTATAAGTTAAATCAAATTATACAGCGGCTTTGTAGATTGGTTTTCAGGTCAATTATGATAGGTTCGTAGAGCAGCTATAAAATTGAAAAATTAATGGTCTGATAATCAACCTATGCTTCTGAAAGTTTTGTACTAAAAACTTCTGTAAAATTTATTTGATCTGGTAAAACAGGTTCGATTTGTATCATACAACTGTTAAATGTTGACACTTTTTTTTATACCCGTGCATACAAATAAGGGCACGGGTATATTAAAATTGTTCTTCCGTTTGTAACGCATCGATCTAGACAAGCTAGATATAGTGTCAAGGGTTCGTATCGGATCAGCATCGAAAAATAAATCTAGCTAGCTATGTGTGTCTGTCCGCCCGTCCGTCCGTGTGTCAGCACGATAACTCAAAAACAAAAAGGGCTAGAGTTTTGAAATTCACACAAAGTAATTTTTAGAAAATTTCTAGGTTCCCTATTGTTTTTGGTTAAAATCGGACCAAGACTTCGGAGAGTTGCCATGCAACATTTTTGCTCCAATATGAGTTTCTTCAAAACTAATTACACTACGAGGATGAAAACTACACAAATTTAGTTTTATAATGAATCAAGCATTTATATGGAGTTTGAAAATGTTACGGACCCATTTTCGGGGGGCTGCCATACAAAGTTTTCAATTCAATAACTGTGAATCTAATGAAGCTACGAGGTAAAAATTAAAATTGGGCAGGTATAGTAATATGGCAAGTTACTTGGCAAAGTTGGACATCAGACAGATTTTTTCTATAATTTTTTTTAAGCTAAAATTATTGGATAAAATTTTTTTTTTGGTTTTTTTTTTTTGTGTTTTTATTTTTTTTGGTTTTATCTTTTTTTTTAAGCAAAAATTATGGGATAATGAGTTAAATTTATTTTTGTAATATATACAATAGCATAAGGGAAATAAATAACGGTTTACTTTATTGTATACATCATAGTAAGTTTGCACGGGTATCTAAAAGTTGACAACGGCAACTAAAATCTTCCTCGTTTAAACTGTATTTTAAAACTTTGTTTTCCATGTTTATATTGTGAATTGTGTCCATTCCTTCTAATTTTATTCAGTAATTAGATTCATTCGGGGCCTCGGTGGGTAAGTGGGTAATTTAACTTACTAACCAAGTGGGTGCGGGTTCGATTCCCATAAATGTCATGAAATTTTTAATTGAAAAAAAAATTTCAAAAAATAATTTTCTTTTACAAATCGCCTTGGTAACCAAATATAATTTAAAACATACAAATATATAACATAAACAAAATAAATTAAATTACTCATAAATTGACAGAAAGTATTGAAAGCAGGATGCACAACGGATGCAAGGCCTACGTGTAAGGATGACACATGTTTTCCCCCACAACAAACAACATATCTTTATAGGCTCTAATTTATTTGCCTAAATATTAATTCATTTAAAACTAAGTTGAATATAAAAATACTTATTTATACAATTATAATTATTAACAACCCAAATATTTAATTTCTCTTGCGTGCAATAATCTTTAAAATTTAATTTTAAATTAAAATTCTACTTAAGTAGAATTTCACTTGAACTATGATCATATTAGCTTCGAATCTTCTTAAAATTTTATTCAATATTTATTGATTTTAAATAAATTTATTAATGTTAATATTTATATACATAATTTTTTATAAGTCCCAAAAGTAATTTTGTATTATGTCTAATAATTTTATTAAATATTTAAATATTGTTTTATTGATAAATTGCTAAAATTATTAAATGAACATTAAATTATATTAAAGATTTAAATATACAAAAATTTAAAATTTAATAATATTCAAACTTCAATGATTTTCAATTAATTTTTAAAATTTATTATTATAAAATGTATTTATATGATATATAGTATTATAATGTATGTTACATATGAAAATTTTAAAAAATTTTTAAATTTCTTAAGGTATTTATAATATTGTATATTTCAATTTAAAAGTAAATCGAATGAATAATTTTTAATATTTCTTAGTTTCCAGTAAAATAAAAATTTAAGAATTAAATTTTATTTGGAATAATTTAAGAAATTTCTTACAATTTGAATTTACGTAGGAAAGTCCAAAGAATTTTTTTATTTATCACCCCAATTGAAGGTGTAGCATACAGTATCAAAAAAGTGATGACTGGCTATTCATGAAGGCTCAAAAGTGAATTTGACGCCCGATTGTCATTTTGACGTAATGTCAGTTGGAGAAAAAAAAACTCGTTTGGCTATTTTTGAAGGCGTTGCATAAGAAGTGATAGCAATTTGGTATCACTTCGAAATTTGCCTACGAATAGTTTATTCTAATTTTTTTATTTTAATTTTAAATGTTAAAAAACTAAAATGAAAAAACTAGAAATTAATTTAAATGCAATAGCATTTCTTTTATTTGAAAGATTAGTGTATTTTTAAGTTGTATGTTTTTATAAAAAATTGTACATATAAACATTTAAGTTAAGGTACCTGAAAACTTTCATATGTTTTAAAAAAAAATAAAGAATTTCATAAATTTTATATCAGTTACTTGTATTGTAGGTTAAAACAAAAAATATGTTGATTAAACTTATTGATCAGCAAAAATAAATCATACACCATTTTTACTTATAAAGTATAGGTAATTCAAAAGGATTTAAAATTTTTCTCATACTTCTTCTAAAATTCTTCTAAAATTCAGAAGAATCATATAAATAAAAAAAAAATTCATTCATAATTATTATTATAAATTTGACATATTATGACAACAACAAAAACTCAAAAGTAAAAACAAAAAAATTGTAATGTCTACCAACTTTACAAAAATTACATCACCTCAAAAAAAAGTCTTCAAGAATAGTCAGATATGATAATTTTTTTTAGAAGAGATGCGCTAACAAGCATCGTATGAAGTGATGATTCTTCTAGAATCATGGTGTATGTATTTCTTCCGAATCTTTCCAATCAAAATTAAAAATATTTTGCTTGAAGAAGCTGAATAATCAGCTGAAAAAAAAAAATAATCATTTTTTGATAAGTTTTGTTGTACAACCACTTTATTTGATAATAACTGAATAAAATTTGATTAGAAAAAATATATTCATCTTCTCCTTAGCCTAGGTGGTTAGAGCGCAATAATTAATACTGAATAAACAATAACCTATATGTAATTGAGCGACAATGTAATTGCAACTGTCATATGCAATTACAATGGCAGTACGCACCTAAATGACACGGTTTCTCTACTTGACCGATAGATGACACTAGGGAAAAAATTAAGAAGCGACATCTTGTAGATAGATTACAGTAGACCAATCATTTACTTAATTGGAAAAAGGAAAAAACGATTCGAAACACAAGGCAAAGCCTCGGATAAAAAAAAAAAGCAGATGGAGATGCCTAGTAGATATCCTATGCTCCCAACAGGAGTAATAAGGACAAAAAAAAAAAAAAAAAAAATAAAAGAAAAAAAATATTAACTTATCAATAAATGATTATCCGATTATTTAATTTGTCATAAGTAGTATTTGGAGTTAGACCCTCATGAAATTATACTCAAAATAAAATTTTTAAAATAAGGAATATCAACTTGTACTAAATATGACTACTAATCAAATGGATGCATGAGCTTGCTTTAAGTTATATATAATTTTACAATTTTCTTAAATAAGTTTATGAAACCTATATATAGTATGGAAATAAGTCTCACATCTAGCAAATATTTTCTTGTGTAATTGTTGTTTTATTAAACACTTGGGCCTAATTGTACTTAGTACTTATGACAATCATTATTTAAGAGTAAGTCCTTTTTACAAAACAAAAGCAACAAGAGTTTATCAAAAAAAATTATTATTTAATTTGTGATAAGTTGTTGGTGCAATAGGGTCATGCTACTTGGGCACGTAATTAAATGTACTTTTTTTCATTTTGAACTAAGGTGGGTTAATTTATTCTCAAGTTGCAAGACCTACCCAAACTATACCAAACATCTTAAAAATCCACAAAATTGTTTACCCAATCTATGTATCTTGTATCTCTACAAATATAAATTTTAATAAAATCATCAAGTTAAATGAAAATTTATTTCAATAACTAATCACAAAGGATTTCCATAGATTAATTTAATATCGTAAAATTTTATTATATGTAATTTTTTTAAATTTTATTCTCCAATATTGATTTTGTTTATACGAGTATATGAAAAATTTAGTTAGCATAGAATTAATTATTAAAAATTGTGTTAAGCTATGTAATATTGCAGAGATTTTAAAATATTTAAAGATTTATTTATAATGATTAATAAGCTCATATGTATTAATTAGAATTTTGTTATTTCTAAAGTTTATATTTAAATTCGTATAAGCTAAGAAATTTATTTGGAGTTTAGAAATTAAAGAAATTTAATATATGTTTGTTTTTGAAACTTATCCGCAATGAAATTTCAACATTTTAAATGAAAGTTATTTTATATAACATTGATTAAAATAGGGAAAATTAATTAAAATAAGGATTGTGTGGTATACTGTTATATAATTTATAAATTAAAAATAAAATGCGCAAATATCTCTTTTTTGGATTTGCTACACTATGTATTAGGTCAAAATCTTATGTGATAAAATCTTTTTTCCAAAATCTACTTGAACAAAATCTTGCCCTAAAATTACACCCAAAAAATAAATATTAAATTTATAGAAAACTTTAAAAAAAAGTTAATGTAGTAGCATTTACTCTTGACATCAGGGAATGCCGCTCCAAACCCCCGATAACAAAATCATTGAAGCTCGTACCCCACACTAAATCAAAAGGTGTGTAAATTCGGCAACACTGCTTTTGAATCCAACTCTGAAATCCCTCCTTAATTATTTGTTTATACATATTTTAAAAACAAAGCAACAAACTATTTTAATTTAAAAAAATTTTGCTGGATTTTGTCTGTTATAGATTTTGTAATCAAAGTTTTAAGGAAGCTAGATTTTTAAATGCAAGATAAAAATGATAGAGCAAGATTTTGTCGCAAGTTTATTTTAACGTGTACGATTATATGACCCACTCCCATCTTTTTGGGATAAAAGTTTATCTCAAGAGATCTTATGATTTTTAACAAAAAGATTGAATGCTGGAATTGAAACATATTTTGGCTATAGAATAACAATTTATAAAAATCTTATTTCAAACTTACAGAACTGACGGTTATTGTATTCGTTCAAACATCAAGTCAAATCTTTTCAAACTCTAGTACTTTATTAAGTTCAAACAACCAATTTTTTGTTGATTGGAGCCGCACGTGATGAACAAAATTGATGTTAACGGATATAATCCTTTAGCATCTCCTCTTAGTTAGTTTCTCCTATCTCAACCATTTTTTAGTTCTTCTCTATCTTACTCTCTAGGCAGTTATTTTGATAAATCTAATATTTCTAATAATGGATGAAACTAAGAAGTTCTTATCGATTTTAACTTATCCCATTTTTTTCAGGATAATAAATATTTTAAAAAAATTTGACCTCAAAAGTTCTACAAATTCATGTAATAATTGATATATTTCCAGATATCTCTTAAACTGCAATTATAATAAAATTTTATGAAATGAATACAGAGTGTTTTCTAATAAACTATACTTTAATGTTATTTTGAATTGATCTTACAAGCAAACATTATTTTACAGTGATAAAAACGAGGCTCTTCTAGTTATAAGATAGAAACTTAAATAAATCCATAATGTAATGTATTAAAATCATCATAATAACAGATTCTGCTGACATATCAGTGCATTAAATTTGAAGCACTCTGTATAAATATAGAATTTATTAATTTTTCAATATAATTTACAATTGCCAAAAATATTTTTAATCATATATCTTATAAATGAAAAATACTTTTCATCCCATTTACTATATTTTACTGGCAATTTCTTTTAATTTTTTCCAAATTTGTTTTAACTTTTTTTTTAAGATATCGGTTGTAAATTATTATATCTGTAGTTTTTGTATGTGTTCCAATACCGGTTTTTATACCCGTACAACTAAAAGTCAAAAGGGTATACTTAATTTGCCATTACGTTTGTGATGCAGAGAAGGAGGAGGTGTATATAGACTCAAAGGTATGGATCGTATCAGAAACGAAAAGTAAACCGATCTAGCTATGTACGGATCCGTCAGTCATAATAACTCTAAAAAATAAGGAGCTAGAATTTTGAAATTTTCACAAATTCTATAATATGCAAAAGCCGTCATCGTAATTGAAATCCAGTCAGTTTCATCCACGGGCTCGAGTAACTATCATACACCTTCTTGTTTTATATGAAAATAACTCAATAACTGTTAATGCTGGATATTTGTAATTTTGCCAAATGTAGTTTAGTTTTATGACCAAAGTTTGTACAAAATTTAGTTGAGGTAATGAAGTGGATTCGAGTAGCCTTCATACAACTTCTTCTTTTATGTAAGCATTTTTTTTTTTTTTTTTTTTTTCCTTATTACTCCTCTTGGGAGCAACACCGAAATCGTTCGCCTCCAGGTGTTATTAGGGCGGCCTCGTCTTCGGGTTCCTTGTGGGTTCCATTCTAGTGCTTCCCTTGCTATGTTATCTTGCGGGTTTCTCAGTGTGTGCCCTATCCATTTCCACTTCTTCCTTTTGATCTCTTGCCCAATTGGTTCTGCTTTGGCAAGTTTCCATAGGTCCTGGTTACTTATTGTGTTCGGTCAGTATATTCTGCATATTATCCTTAGAAATTTGTTAATGAAAACCTGTAGTTTCCGTGTGATGTTGTTCGTAACTAACCAGGTTTCACTTCCATATGTTAAGGTGGTCTTTACGCAGGTTCCAAATATCCTCAATTTTGTCCCCCTGGACATTTGTGCGCTTTTCCATACTGGCTGCAGACGACCGAACATTGCCCTGGCCTTTTTGATCCTGCTTTTGATGTCGGCGTTTATGTTATTTATGATGCAGCCTAAGTAGTGGAAATTATCTACATAGTCGATTGGTGTGTTCTTTATCACCGGACGGCGTGGGTTGTTGATGTTAATGGCCATCGCTTTCGTCTTTTCGATATTTATTTCCAGGCCCACACTTCGAGCTAATGTTGCTAGATGGTCTATTTTAGCTTGCATATTATTTATTGTGTGTGATAGCAGGCAGACATATAAGCATTACTCTATACCTAATAAAGCTGGACGTCTGAAATTTTGTCAAAAGTAGTTGACTTTAATGTCCAACTTCTGAATAAAATATACTCGGTGTAGTGGAAGAGGTTCGAAAGAGAGCTGCCTTTCAACTTATATTATCTTTTTTTTTTCATATCTAAAAGCCTACTCTATATTATGGTCATACGGATATCCCATAGTTGACATAGTCTACTCTCCTACACTTTTACTCGTTTTTTTTTAAATTTTAGTACTATAATAGTTTTAATATTGAATTCCAAGTTCTCAGATCCTATAAATAAAATATAGTATATAAATAGACATTAATTTGAAAAAAAACTAAGTATAATATTTCTCTAAAAAAACTCTTTTATCTGAGAAAAATCATCATCATTATTAAAAATAAAAATTGAAACTTCATTTTCTATCTTCATTTTATATAAGTAACTTATCATAAACCCCAATAAAATAAAACACAAGAAGAAAAAAAAAAATTGGAAATAATCATAAAAAATAAAGTGAGAAAGAAAAGAATAAAACTATAATGATTCTATCTTACTCTCTATTTATTATCTCTTCGATAACTTCTTTTTTGTTTTTTTTTTTAAAGAAATATGTTTCCACTTGAATGGAATTTTACTGGCAAATAAAAACAATTTTTTTTTTTTTGTAAGCCTTTTTAGAATTGTAAAATAATTTATTTTTTAATCTTCTGTCTCACTCTTTTGAATTTTGATCTTTTACTAAATTTTTTACGAATATTTTAAGTTTTTATTTAATAAATGACACTTAAAACTTTGGCAGAAAATAAAGTTAGAAACTGTTTAGAAATGTCCAGTACCATGTCAAATGTTTAGTACAATTACATAATTTATTGTAAACATGGGCTGGGTGATATAATTTATTAGCCAAAGATGTGCTAGGTAAATGGGGATCCTTTATTTAAAATTTCTTATGTAAAAGGTGCATGATGTGAACGTCTAAAATATAAGGCTTTACGAAAACGACTTAGAAGTTTAATTATCTTATACAAGGAGTTTTTGAAATATAGATAGGTTATGTGATATTGATAAGTTTCAACTTCATAAAATTGATATGTTTTAAGTGTAACTAATATTTTATAACTTCATTGCGTTAATTTAATAATTAGTTTTACATATTTCATGCAGAGATAATATGCGTTCTGCATGCAAATACAATTTTTGTACACATGTAGCACCACCTTAAAACAATATTGAAGAATTTTATGAAATATCAACCTTTTGATCTTACTGAAAGTCAAAAATTAAAATCATTTGAAAAGGTCGTTTTAGATTATAAATTTTTAAGAACATTGGGAAGTTTCTTTAGATTTCAATTAATATTTTAGAGTTTAATTTCAAATTAAATGTCTATAGTTAAGAACTTTCTTTTTTGCCTGTTTGGTATTAATTTCGTACAAGATATTTCCTTTATCTTGTATTAGCTATATATAGCTCGGGACTGCATTAAAATACAGTATTTAATTCACTTTACATTTGTTTCTTATAAATGATAAAGCAATTTTTTGAAACCATAGGCTATTGAAACCTATTATAATATTAAAAGCCAGAGGCTATTGAAACCTACATAATATTATGTTATACTATTATTATATTTTGTCGCAAGGGAGAATTGTAATGTAAATAATACTTATGATCTGAGCAGTGATCAACCATAATTTCCTTGATTAGTACCTAACTATCACAGAATCAAGACTCTCTGCTGGCTTCTTGTTATTTTCAAAATGCTGTCAACAACTTTAACTATTTTTTTGCATACTTTTAGGATTATCTTAGGATTTTTTTAACTTTTGTTTTTCAATTTAACTTTTATATTTCATTATAATTTTGAAATTTAACTTGAATTTTAACTTGAAAATTGAATCAAAAATTGTCTTTCAAATTCACAGACAATTGAATAAATAATTCTGAAGGTTAAAACAATATTTTTCAACATACAAAATTTTTCAAAATAAAAAAAATATTAAAATTTTTTTAAAAAACTTTCTAATAAATTTTTGGGAAATTTGTTTCGGGCAATTACATTTGTAAAATTGAATTTATATTTCATTTTAAAATTTTATATGCGATCAAATATTAGAAAAGCTTTTAAAAGAAATATTTCAAAATTTTCGACCTTTTTGTGTTTTTTTTGCTTTCAATTTCTGTAAAGGCAAGACCTTCCAAAAATTCAAAAAAAAAAAAATATGATCTGTTTTTTTTTTTACCCAACTTTTTCAAATAAAAGAAATCTTATTTTCAGATCAGTTTTTATATACACGTACATATATATGGAATAAGAAAATAAATTTTTTACAAATTCATCATATATAAAAGGTCTTTCAACTCATTCCATTGAAGGTATTCTCCTTCTTTCTCAGTTTATCTGAATAAAATTTATATTTGCTTTATGCTGTAAATATATATGTACAAATGTATATATACAAGTAAATGTGTTAAAAATATACCATAAAAATTTTAGATGATTTGCCAAAAAGAAAAAAACAAAAATATAAAACAAAAAAATAATCCTATAGATATTTTATATTGTATTTAATATACGTGTACAATATTCATCTTATAGATACTAGGGCAGAAAATAATAATAATAATAAAACAAACCACAATTTTTAATATAAAGGGATTTCAAAGTGCGAAAGAGATGATATACATCCTATTATTCCTGTCTAGAAGTTATATACATATATGTATTTTATATATACATATTATTTATAAATAGTAATATAATATTAAAGTATTTACTACTACTTTTATCTGTATATATGCTGAAAAAAAGGATTCAATATTGAAACTAAAAGTAGTTTACAAATTTCTATGAAAAAATTTATAATATTCTATGAAAAACAAATTGTAAAAATATTTATGTGGTTTCATTTTTCTAATTTTAATTTACAAAATATGCGATATAATGTATGCATATAAAGTACGTATATAAACAAAAATATATAGATTATAAGATAAATGTATATTTATCTGTTTATATATATATATAAGTATAGTGATTATATATATTCTATTCTGTAGAATTTTGTAATAATCAGAATAATGTTACAATATTAATACATTATTTGTACATGTACAGACATGTACAGACTGTGTAGTTTCCAATAATTATATTTGTGATTGTTGGACTTGTATATGTGGGCCATACACTTTGGGTATGGCTCTAAAACAAATTTCCAAAAATGTTTTAAAATCAAGCCATAAATATCTATCTATTCATACAACAATCAAAATATTTTTTTTTTATTTTGACAAATATGTCAAATGTCAGAAATGTCAAAAAAATTTTCATTTCAATGTAAAAATACAAATTACAAAACAAATGAATTTTTATTTATTTGTTTATATGTAATCTCCAGCCGCATACAATGTGATAAGTAAGTCAAGGATAGCCTTTCGTTTATAGTGTGCTAAATACACTACATATTTATTAATTTTAAAAATTATATTATTTATTTACTTTATATCACACATATTATATTTTATTTTTTACTTTATATTTAGCTAATTAACTACTATATCTTTCTAATGACACTAAGTTGTTAAAGGTTTAAAACTATATATTATCGTAACATTGTACAAGTCAATATTCACTTAAATTTTTTTTACATAATTACAAAATGTGCTCCTGTTATACTGTATAAATCTTGGACCACCTGAAAGAACAAACATATAATATAGTACAAACAAATAATAAATTTGAAAAAATGTTTACACTAATTTTTTAAAATACAAATTTTAAATTGAAAGTTATACCCTTTTAAACTATAATTTCTCTGAAATTTGTGTATGTTTCTAAAACTGTTATATCTATAATATGATACTAGTAATTTTTACATACTTTATGAAAGTTTTTTTTGTACTTTTTTAAAAAACAACATATTTCTAAGGTTAATATAATGTATGTTTGATTTGCATACCTAAATGACTTTTGAATTAAGTAGCCAGAGGGAGGGATCTTAACATTACTGTTCTAAGTAATAAAAATAAAAAGAGGGTTAATGAAAGCATTCAAAATTATTCTAGACATTGTAATTGAACTTTAAATGTTTTTTACAAATGGATATTTCAGTACAAAATACTTTTTTTGAATTAAATTTACTCAACCATTTGTTTAAAATAGATTACTATCAATATTTTGAATGGATACATATGTTTTTATAAACTTTAATAGTCACTAGTCTAGTCTCATGAATTTTGTTTAAAAAATTTCAATTGGATGAGAGTAATCAATGTTTTTTATATTCATATTCTACTTTTCATTAACCTATGAGATTGTTCCAGTTTGTTCTGTATTACAAAAACATCGACATTATATTTTACAAAACTGACTAAATATTTTAAATGACATACAAACTTTTCAAAAATTTAATTTGATTAAATTTTTAGGAGACTTTGCCTCGCTTCTCAAAATCTCAGTATTTTAAATATTGATTTAGGTACTGCAAATCTTTATTCTTAAATCACTGAAGTCTAAATGCACCTTTGATTAGTCAATTAAAACCATTTATTTTATTTATTATTTTAATCCGAAAAAGTAGGTTTTAACTCTCCTACAAGTTGTACAATTGCAAAATTTTTAAAATAGTATTTTGAATTAATTTTCAGAAACGGGATTATTTGGGAAAGATCTTCGAGTTAAACTTCGAAAAAAAAGTATTATTTACTAAAACTTAAAGTTTTAAATGCTTTCTCATGCACCCTATTCACCAGATTTAGCCCCCTCAGATTATTTTCTATTTCCAAACTTGAAAAAATGGCTTGGTGGTAAAAGATTTACTACAAATGAAGTGGTAGAGTCTGTGGTTGATGGCTTTTTTGCGTAGTTCGATGGTTCTTACTATAAACAAGGTATCGAAGCAATTGAACATCGCTGAGAAAAGTTCATTGAGCTAAAAAGGGACAATGAGAAATAAAAATAAATTTTTTCAAAAATTTTGCCTTTTCTTTGTTAGGCTGGATAATTCTGGGACAGCCCTCGTGTCTTTATACAATAGATATGTGTAATCCCACATATTTAATATAAAACGAGGAAGAGTGTAGTAGAGTAGACTGTGTCAACTCTGGGATACCCGTATGACCGTAACATATACATTATATCATCCGGTTAATTACTTTTGGCAAAATTTCAAACATTCAGCTTTATTAGGGGTAGAGTAATGCTCATATAAAAGAAGGAGTTGTATGGCAGCTACTCGAACCCTTTGCAGTAGACCAACCAAATTTTGCAGTAACTTTGGCCATTATACTAAACTACTTTTGGCAAAATTTCAGACACGCAGCTTCCATAGGTATAGAGTAATGCTCATATAAAATTAGAAGTTGTATGGCAGGTACTCGAACCCGTGGACCAAAATGGCTGAATTTAAAACTAGATTCCGTTTTTTGCATAAAAACGAATTTGTGAAAATTTCATAATCCTAGCTCCTTTACTTTTTGAGTTATCGTGATGACGGACGGACGGACGGACGGACGGACGGACGGACGGACGGACAGACGGACAGACGGACGGACGGACATACATAGCTAAATCGATTTATTTTCCGATTTTGATCCGATCCATACACTTGAGTCTATATCTACCCCCCCTCCTTCTCTGCGTCACAAACGTAAAAGAGCGTCATACGGGTATAAAAAAAACTGAAGTAAAAAAGCACAGAAGGACATAAAACTTCATAAAATTGATTTGTTTTAAGTGTAGCTAATATTTTATAACTTCATTGCGTTAATTAAATTATTTGTTTTACATATTTCATACAGAAATAATATGCGTTCTGCATGCAAATACAGTTTTTGTACACATGTAGCACCATGACATAAAAAGTTTTACGTATATTGTATTTTATCCGCATGTATTCAAAAATTCGTTATTTACTTTACACTTTTTAATATGGTCTTTGTAAATGTAATTTAAATACCGTAATCACCTTGAAATACATTACAACTGTAACAAGGTACTTAAAAACAGATTCAAAATCAAACATTCCGTTAATAAAAGCAACTGCTTTGAAATAATTTAAAAAAATAACTAAGTAATTGCATAAATCTCATGAATTTATAAATACAAAACTTTATTCAGTAGTTTAAAATTAATTTTTAGTTCATCAAAATAACATAAAAGATATGGAGGATATAGTAATTTTGTAAAGTCCAATGATTTTATGTACTGTATAAAGCAATCTAATTATCTTGACTAAACCAAAAATACGTTCTGTATTATAATTTCGTTATCCTGTTTATAATTCACAATGATTATGCAGTATTAATATATATATATGTACATATAAATATTTTTTAAATAATGGTGGGTGCAAATAATTTCAGGGCACCATGAATAGCTTCAACTAATCAAAACCAACCTCTTTATTAAAATAAAACTCTTGCATCGGTTTTAGGTACAAAATTGGAAGAGGCCCAACTAATGTAGATAAAAAATCATGGATTTTGCAAAATAAAGAAGGAAATTCGGGGGATGAGATGGAGACAGATGATACAGTTTTTTTCTAAATATTTTGAAGTATTGCATATATGAATTAAAAACTTAAAAGCTCCAAAGGGTTATGTCGGATAAAATATGGTTCCAAAATCGCAACGCACGCATAACAGCAAATTGCTACAAGCTTTTTAGTTCATCATACATATTCTACGGTGTGGGGATAAGGACCTCGTTAGACGTTAGAAATCTTTGGACAAAAAAATTATTTATTTAATTTCTTCGTCATAGGTGATCGTTAGGTATTGATAAAACAATTAAATCAGCAAAAGGAATGTAGACTCTTGCACAGATGCCTGGTTGGTCGTCTATGAAAGGAAAGGTGTTATTTTATACTTAAAATTGATATCCCATAGCTAATTAAGGGACTCCTGTGTAAATATGTCCATGTATAAAAGAATATCAATCTAATTATGTGGATTTAGGACTATGTATGCTTAAATTGATCTGAAGCAGATTGGATGTAAAAAAAGAAAACTATATTCAGCGATCTAAAAACTTTCTATTAAGCATCTTTAGATTACAAAACTATGACTTACCCAGTCAAAATCAATATCCAGAATGTTTAAGTAACTTGACTATTGTAAAATTCTCCTTGAAATAATAGGATGGGATTAGTGTTGGTATAGGTTTTGTTTATTAGGTCTGACTATCTTCTGATTATTTCAAATTAAAGGGATAACCTGTGTATTCAAAATCAGGACTAATATATATATTATATAATCCCTGTATATTTTACAAATTGTAATTTAAAAATATTCTTTTTATGAATTTTAAAATTCTGCGAAAAATTTTATTGCTATTTAAAAATATTCGGACCCTCATCTAAAGTTTAACACACCTACAAATATACATTATATAAGTAAGGTTACAAATTTTGTAGTTTTTCTTTACAAAATAAATTCGAGGAAATAAAAAATGATGATGATTTAAGCTGAATAAACCTTTCAATATTAAGTTTATAAATTCATAAGGGTTTCTTTTTTGGTTATATGTTAATATATATAACTGTGAATACTTGTATTTTTTTTTTTAGCCAAGTTAATAATGCGGCAGGAAAGCCCTTTAATATGGTGTTGTTTTTTTTATTTTGTAGTTTTTTGAAATAAAATGAGAAAAAATGTTGAATAAATTTAAACGAGGTTCGATTATGCTAATTTAATTGCCTCATAGGAATGCAAACACACAAAAATATAAAAATCCCAAAAAGGATTAGACCAAAACAAATTGCAAAGAATGAACCTAAAAAAAAATGAGGAAAATGGAAAAGTTGAGGGAAATGAGTAAAATATGTTTAAGGGAATAATGAAAGGACGAAAATTTAGGAGATATAAAAAAAATTGAAAAAAATTTTCTTTCATAATTATCCAAAAAAAGAAAAAAACTATTATGAAAAATTGGGGAAATTTAAAATAATGATTTGAATGTATTGTGTGTACATGTGTTTGTTTTTATAGGAATAAAAAGTTTTTCGCATCAACTGTTATTTTGCATTTTTTAGGAGGAAAAATTTTTAGATTTATATTTCTTGGAATTTTATTTTTTAAATTAAGTGGAACTGATTTTACAGGGCACTTTATTTTGTAAGATGAAGAGACTTAATTATTTATTAGTATGAAGCTTCCGTTAGCTCCAGCGTAAACACGTACAACACTTGGTAATTTGTTATGTGGTGTCTCAATTATCAACGCGGCTATCATATTGATCAGAGTCGGAGTGATTTGAGATTGAACCTTGTAGGGCTTTTTCAAGATACTCTCATTAAAAAGAACTAACTTATTATTTCAATTTTTGATGACAGATCAAAGTTTGTACGAAGTCTGAACACAAAATGTACAAGACAGCTAAACAAAAGTATAGCCATAGGTATTAAAGAGTTAACTTTCATTTCAATTTTAAGAATAAAAGCTTATTTAAAGTTAATTTAAAGTTGAATGTAATGAGATGCTGGTATTAACATTAATTATCAACTTTGGTTTCCATGGCAACCCACTATCAATTGAATTTTTGTTTAAAGCATTATTACGAGATTTAAGAATATTTATTAGTGCTAATAACTTAAAAATCAAATATTTGAAATATTTAAAATCTTAGAAAGTCTAAAAGTTATACAGACTTGATTGTGATGATCATATAAGCAATTCTTTTATTATTTAGGAAAATAAATTTAAAGTTAAATACAGAAAGCAATGTTCCGAAATCTTATAATATGAAAGGAAATCAGTTGTTCTTTTAAAACTTTTAGAAATATATATTCTGAATATTTCAACAATTCAAACTTAAAAATTTTTCTTTTTTTAAATATTTTTCTTTTTTTTTTTTGAAAAAAGCGAAGAAATTTTTTTCTTAATTTCCCATGGGAAATACATTTTTTTTCTTGCATACATTTCTTTCTATGTTTTCTATCATTTTTTCTGTTATATTATTTTTCCAAAAGGAATATTAAAAGTTTAAAATTCTTTCTGTCATTTTTAAAAGACTGCCATTTCAAAACTTCTTTTATATTATTATAAAAAATCAAAACTTAAATAATCTTGATTTTTATTTTGAATTTGAGTTTTGCTTTTTTAGCTTCAAATTTGTTTATTAAGCTTTTTAATCTTTTAAATATTTAATACATAGATGGTTTTTTTGACATCTTGTACAATAAATATTTGGTTAACAAAGTTTTGGGATTTGTTTTTTATCAATAGTAAAATTTAAAGAGAATGGTGCTTAAAAGTTCCAATAGTTGGCTTTTGAGGCTTTCCACTTCCCTCGTAAAAAAAAAAACAAATAAACGAATATAAAAATCGACCTATTTTTGATTCTGCGCTGATTTATGTCCTTTAGCCTATGTCTATATTTTTTACACCATCACAAAAGGTATGGCAAACCCACTCCTAAGACTCCGTACAAGTACAACTTATTTTAATTAATCTGTTATGTTTAAACGTCAAAGTGACAATGCAATCTATGCCCAGTATTGTAATACCACCTTAAAAATTCATAATAGAGTTGCCAGAACCTTTCACAACCTATCTGACTCAAAAAATTGACATTTCTTCATTATACCTAGGTAGTATGTACCTTTAGAATTTTTTTTTGTAAAATAATAATGAAGATTGATAGACTCAATAAAATTTTTGCAAAAAAACCTATGTATAGATTGTATTTGAAATTTTTTTTTGACCATTCCAAATTCTTTTGGTCAGAAAGTTTTCTTTTTATTTGATGTCACACGTGACTTTATGTATTTTATTTTTATTAGAAAAAATATAAGAATTTGCAAATTACAATACAATTATCCCATTCTAAAAAAATAAAAAAATCTGAGCCTTTATGAAAAGAATTTTTTTTTTACACTTAAAAGTAAATTAAGAGGAAACGGGATATTAAGGAAAAAATATCGCTTCATCATTTCAAATATTCATTTATCAAATAATTTTGTTTGGAAATGGGCATTTTTGATTGAATCTTTATAAAAAGAATAATTTTTTTTTCCGTATATGTTAACAAAAGTATCTAAGAATGGATGAATAAAGAAAGTAAACCTTTACATTGTAGAAAAACTGAAAGAAAATTTTGGAAAAAGAAAAACTTAAGAGTTTTCCATTATATTGAAGTATCCACGTTTTAACTCTATTGTGAGCTTTTTGGTATTCTTATTTTATTTTACAGCATGTTTCTTAGTTTACTATTAAATGATGTTAATGATATTTATGAAATTTATAATATCACATTCTAAGAACTTATAATTCATTTAATTTTAGATTCGCTAATAATCGAATGAGTGCCATAAAGGAAAAAATTTCAACTTCTCATTTAAGAGGAACATGTTTGAATTCGGATAAAACGGACACTTTAAGTGAATTTGGATAAAATTCATTGAAAAAATCTATTAGAACCCATACATTATAAAGATATAATAAAACCTAAATACATAATTTAATTATTATACTTATAACTCACATATATGCAAGAATGGTTTGGATTTTTTACAACAGATTTTTAGGGCTCAGATTTTTTTAACAGCTTTTATAAGTATCTTAAGCTGGGTATTTGAAATTAATAAAATATATATATTTATACACAAATAGAGCTGGATCAATTACAATTTAAGATATGTACCTGCTTTAAGGTTTTCTTCCGTCTTTTGTTGGATGTGAATTTCATTAACTCCAAATTTATTAATATTAACATTTATTTCAAGTTCATTCCCTGCTGTTCTAACTATTATTTGATTAATTCAAAAATTAAAACGAGTTTAACAATTAGCAAATCTGTTAAGTGTAAAAAGCTAGTGGTGCACTTAAATATTAATGTTCTAATTTATAATTAAATTTTAAGCTTCATTTCAAATTTAAGAAAGCTTTAAAAGATTAAAATCCAAAATTATACCCTTTAAAGTAAGAAACTGTTTTCTTCTATAAGTTGCAATTAAATTTGAAACCCATTAATGCTTCAAGTGCCAGTCGAATATAAGCGACAAATGTAAGTATTATCTTCAAAAATAAGCATTGAAAACCTTTCAAATTAACAGTTAAAAACTTTAATTAACACAACTTTTACAACAACAAACCTCTTAATACTATCACATATAATATTGATCAAAAATTGTCAAATTTTCAAATAATTTTGAACCAAAAAACAAAATGAGAAGTTGAACTGTACATATTACATTTCTTGCATCCTAGTTTGTAACTAAAGTACCCATTTCGAAAAAAAACCTCAAACCAAGGGGGAAAAAAAACAGAATTTGAAGCTTTTACGAAAAGAATAGAAAATTATTGATCACTAGTTTATATGTACCTTTTTTTCTCTAAAGCATAACCTCTACCCTCTGTTTTGTCATTTTTTGCCCCTAAACAATAAAGATAAAATTTAGAATGCGACAGAAAAATTTTCAAGGATTCGTTTTTCAAAAAAAGAAAGAAAAAACCAAATTAAATTTGAAAATACAATACATGTAAATTAAATTTTCTGCTAATAAGAATAAAAAGACAGAGAAAGGAATAATATTGTATTTTTTTTTTTCTGAGAAGATAGAAATAATATACAAGTAGGTATTCTAGGCACGAAAGCAACAAGTCCCTAATATTGGAAAATAATAAAGAAAAATGAGATAAATCCTTTTATTCTCATACTTTTGCTGAATAATTGCAAATTAAGAGTATAAAAGCAAAAAAAATGTATTATACAAATAGAATTTACTTAGGACTGAAGTTGCCTAGTGTTTGAAGTAGATAATAGGGTATTAAGGTGACCATTTTATATTATGAAAATAAAAAGTTAAAATCATAACAATTAAAATAAATAAATACGTTTTATAAGACACTTTACGGATTTGTGAGCTGATTAAAAATATTTAATATTTTTTAAACAGAAATATAACTGCTAGAAGGCACATTGGTTAGAGTTATGACCTCTCATTAGCGATCCACGGATTGGAATCCAAATTAAAGCAAAAAAAAACATTTTTTATTTGGTTTTCGACTCGACGCAGCTCCCATTCACCAATTTTGGGTTCAAATTATTGGCTTAACCAGTAATTAATTATTTCTTTATATATAACTAGCTAATACCCGGTGCGCGTTGCTGCGCCTCTCAATGGAGGTTTAATTGAAGTTGATGTTACTGCAAAAAGTTAACACAAAAATTACACTCGGTTTACACATGTAAATTTTAAAATGAATGAAAGCAATCTTTTTAAAACCATTTTTCTAGGTTTTAAAAAGAATAATGTTCTAGTAATTTTTGAAACTTTCTGTAATTCAAAGCAGTACAAACTACTTTCAAAATTTTGACGTAATTTACTTCCAAAAAATTTTTTTTGAACAATCGTAGGACCGACTGTTAGCAGATTCAACTCTATTTTCAAGTTGTTTCACACATATAAAATTTGAGGAAAACCGGTCAAATCGTTTCTAATTTAGAGTTAAGTAACGCAAAAATCTATTAAAAGCCACTGTGCCCCACTGGGTTAACGGAACTACACTTTCTCTTTGGGCAAAGCAGTATTACGCAAAAATGGACGTAATTTGCTTCCAAATCACTCAACAAAATTTTTTGAAGCTTTCTTTTTAGTCAAAGCAGTACTTCGCAAATTTTGACAATATTATCTTCCAAAATTATTTTGACCAACCGTCGGGCCGACATGGGTTAACAAATTCCACATCTGTTAATAGTGTCAACTCAATTCTCACAGGGGAGCACGTATACAAAATTTGAAGAAAATCGGTCAAACCGTTTTTAATTTAGAGTTACGTATTGAAAAAACCTATAAAAAGCTGTTGGGCCCTAATGGGTTAATGCAAGTCAATAAAATTTTTTTGTGGGTTTTCTTTTTAGCCAAAGCAGAATTTCATAAAATCGGACAAAATTTGAACCCAAATTTTTTTTTGACCACCCGTCGGCCCGGCATGGGTTAATAAATTCCAAAACTGTTAATAGTGTCTACTCAATTCTCAAGGAGCATCACGTATACAAAATTTGAAATCAATTGGTCAAACCGTTTCGAATTTAGAGTAAAGTATTGAAAAAACCTATAAAAAGCTGTTGGGCCGCAATGGGTTAATGGAACTCAACAAAATTTTTTTTGGGGCTTTCTTTAAAGCCAAAGCAGAATTCCGTAAAATCGGACAAAATTTGGACCCAAAATTTTTTTTGACCACCCGTCGGCCCGACATGGGTTAACAAATTCCAAAACTGTTAATAGCGTCTACTCAATTCTCAAAGAGCATCACGTATACAAAATTTGAAGTCAATCGGTCAAACCGTTTCGAATTTAGAGTAAAGTATTGAAAAAACCTATAAAAAGCTGTTGGGCCGCAATGGGTTAATGGAACTCACCAAAATTTTTTTTGGGGTTTGCTTTTAAGCCAAAGCTGAATTTCATAAAATCGGACAAAATCTGGACCCAAAATTTTTTTTGACCACCCGTCGGCCCGACATGGGTTAACAAATTCCAAAACTGTTAATAGTGTCTACTCAATTCTCAAAGAGCATCACGTATACAAAATTTGAAGTCAATCGGTCAAACCGTTTTCATTTTAGAACAAAGAAGTTTAAATACTTGCACCACAGCCCCAACTTGGCGGTCCGTTAGAGCAAAATTTTTGGGCCACGATATCCTTCCGTACCCAAAAACCCCTATATATACAAATTTTCATGAAAATCGGCTGGGCAGTTTAGGAGTCTATTCGCTACAAACAAACATACAAACAAACAAACAAACAAACAAACAAACAAATAAACAAACTTTCATTTTTATATATATAGATATATATATCATGTAAACATTTAATAAAGACTACATTAATAACAATATTAACAAATACAAAATATAAACAAAAAATTTAATTGAATACTATAATTCACAGAAACACCTACTTAAATATAATTGCATGAACACACAATTGTTAGGAAAATAAAGTTGAAAAAGTTGCTTAACCATCTTGCACCGTGGCGAATTACGGAAAAAGATTTGATTAAAGGGTTTTTTTCAACAAAATCGTATATCGAGGTCATCTTTTGAATCGAGGCAGTCTTATGTCCAATTCAAAAAAACTAATCATCGAAAATCATGCCACGGAGGATTAAAAAATTTCAACTTCTGCTTACGTAATAATAGTCAACTCTATTGCCAAGAAGCAAAAATAAACAAATTTAAAGTCATTCCATCAAGAACTTTTTATTTATAAGTGGATTACAAAAAAATACATAAAAAGACCAACAAATTCAAAAATCGTGTACCCCATCTCTTCCTACTTGAACCTTGTAGGATTGTTTGATCGCCTTTTCTCAGTAAAAGGGACTAACTTATGGTTAATAAGATTCAAATTTTTGGTGACACATCCAATTTATTTATGCACATGTTTGTACGATGTCTGAACCCAAAATGGGCGCGAGAGCTAAACAAAAGCATATGCCATAGGTATTACAGAGTTAACTTTCAGTCATCAAATTTTAAGAATATAACCTTATTTTAACTTAATTTGAAGATGAATGTATTGAGATGCTACCATTAACACCAATTATTAAATTTGGTTTCCATAGCAACTCACATTCAATTGAAGTTTGAATTTAAAGCATTATTACGAGATTTCAAAATATTTGTTAGTGTCAAGACATTAAAATCAAAAACTTAGGAAGTCTAAAAGTTATACAGACTTGATTATCATATAAGCAATTCATTAATATTAATTAAAATTCTATAATAAAATGTTTTCATTTTTAAGATATAAAACAAATATGATATGGTCACTTTAATTTAAACGATTCTTTTAAATTTTTTTATAAGTTTCGACCCAGATGAATGACGAATCTATTTATCCTGACAAGTTTTATATTATGCTTCTTACCCAATTTCCTTTCGTTTATTTTCCCCCATGTCGTGACTATCCACTTAACATTGCCACATTTTGAATGGCAAATTCTTGGAGGCATGTTATAAAATGAATAAAATCCTAAATCAATATAAGAAATAGGTATCCAAAAAAAAAACAAAAGGATTTTAACATATCATATGTTGTATTTACCTGCAAGTCATATTGAAACTCAAAATATTGTTTTACATGGCAAAAAAAATAACAGAGAGAAAATTAGAGATTCTATCAACAATGATGATAGAGGATTTTTATTTTATATTATATATATATAAGTATCTAAATGTATACATATATTTATATCAATAAAATTGAAAATTGGCTTTGATTCTTTACTAAAGCATTCTATTTAAGATTTTTCCAATTTTTTTTTGATACTCAAACCATACAAAATGTTAACCAACCAAATGTATGAAGAGATTCTTTGCTTTTTGTCTCACTCTAACCAAAATAAAGTAGACAATTTTTGGGACAATATTGAATGCTATTTCTTCTGTCATCTTCTATTGTATGTATAATAGGTATAGGTTGTTAGATCTTCATTACAATTCATATAAACATGTAAAGAATATTGTATGTATATATATATTTAAAAAAACATAAGCGTACTTGACGTTAAACGAAAAAAAATTCAATTGAATTTCAATGAAACGTTTTTTTTGTTGTTGTTGTTTTTTTAAAAATAAAAAAAAAATTTCAATTTTGTCATATGAAAATTTAAAATTTAAAGAGACTAGAATTTAAAGGTCGAAAAACAGTTACTAAATTCAAAATAATAAAATATTTATAAGATACTCGTAGTATCTATCGAATACAAATTAACATTAGACAGACTGTATCTTTTAGTTTTATTTTTATCTGAGCCTAAATTTTTAAATCAAATCAACAGTTATATGAATAGTATGTAAGCCATATCTTAATGCTAATACATCGTGCGCGTTGCTGCGTCTATTAATGGGTTTTCAATTGAATGTTAATTTTACTTTGTAAAAAGACTCAGTATGAATCATAACTAAAAAATTTAAGCCTTACATCGTCATTTTGAAAATGTGTTGATACACTACGCCGGTTAGTAAAATTTAAATCATTAAACTTGAACTGTTACTAACTAACTAACTATTAAAATAAAATAAAAAATTTTATTTTGGCAATATATACTTTTATAAAAGTAAAACTAGCCCCCTAAAATTTAGAAAATAAAAAATTTATGGTAGATCTTGAGATTTTATTACTGTTTAATGAAGGTAAATTGCTGGTATAAGAAACAGTTCTTTTAATGCTTGTAAATTTTTAAGTTTAAAATATTGAAAATTTTGTTTAGAAAAGTAAATTGCTGAACTAAGGTTAATGGGAAGAAGAACAATTTTCATTATTTATATTAAAACATTTTAAATGCAAAAGATCTACCATAAATGTTTCGTTAATGAAAATTTTCAATATATTAAAGTTAAAAGTTTACAATACAGCCTTGCTACATTAAAATAAGAAATTGAGAAAATTATTAAAATAAGAATAAGGCTAAATAGAATTTTAAGTTTATTTTATTGTAATTGGCTTATTGCGCTCACGGATAGTCCAGTGATCGCTGATATTAAGCAATGCAAAAAATCTAACAATATTCGAATTTTCAGGAATATTCGAAAATTCCTTTAATTAATCTTTTCCAAAAAACTTTTTCTGGACAAATTCAACCTGGATGGGGATGGAGATGGGGAATTTTAATATAGGTCTTTTTTTTTTTTGTTAAGCGCTTACTGTTCAACTGTTAGGCTAATAAGTCTGTCTATACCATAGGTACATGTTGGAACTGGGGGTCATATTGTATTCGTGTTATTAGAATTGGTCTTATTGAATTCCACATACAATTTAAACATGAGATAGTACTAGGCCTTATAACGTGTAGAAACGTCTTAGATTTTCAATATTTACAACTCTATTTTTTGTTTATATTGTAATATTTTGTATTTGAGTTAAATGGTATTCTATATCTGCGAGTTATATTATTCAATTAAATTATTTGTTTATATTTTGCATTTGTTTTTATTTTTATATTAAAGTATTTTTTATTAAAGATATATAATTATTAATTATTAATAATGCCATTAATTTGAACCCAGTGGCGAATGGAAAATCAGAAAAGTTTTTTCACTTTCACTAGGATTCGAACCCGGGCCCTTCCGCATGAAAGGTCGGCACTCAACCCCTGTGCCACACAGCCATTTAAGATCTTACTGAAACTGTATAAGTGTACTAAGTTATGTATGGATCCAACAACTTATAAAGTTCAGATATTTTTGGTAACCCTTGCTTTGCTGTTTTAGTTAAAAATTTTTAAAGAAAGGATTAATGCAATACATCATAGTCACACAAAAGCCCTTTTAAGTGCATCATTTAAAGTGAAATAAATCCGTAATGCTATAATAATTCAAGTGAAACAGTTGTAAGCCTATTTTATAATAGCCTTTGAAATGATGAAAATTAAAATATTTTTAAAAATTCAAATGAAGTTTATGTTGGCACGATAGTAGATTAAATTGTAATGATCTGTCAATATTGGTTTTAAACTTCATATTCACTAGAAGAACATGAATATTTATATTTGTTTTTTTCTATAAGTAACCATTGTTTGAAATAATAATAATAGAATTAAATTTCTGGAGTGTTAAAAATCTATTTAATATTGTTCCATTAACAATCTGATACTTTTTATTATAAATTTAAAGGCATTTAGAATGTAAAATAAAAAAATATATTTATTGAATAAAATTAATCTGATAATAATGTTTCAAATATCATTATATAGTAAGAAAATACAAAATAACACATTAGTTCCCATCTGGTTTTTGGACTTAAGATAAAGCTCATTATTGATAAAAGCTAATCAAAAGAATTGTTTTTTTTTTTTAATTTTGTTCACCAATCACCAATGTGTTGCTCAGGGTACATAGGATTTTATTATATTTAGAAATATAATTGGTAATTTTTCTTTCTGTTGTAATATGAGCTCATCTTCTTTAAAACTTTTTGGAAAATTTTATATTAGGATTGACAAGGGTACATTGTCAAGCTGTTCTATTGTGTAGGCGCTAAACATGATTTCTATGTAAAATGGTTTAAATAATGGAACATTATCAACTTATGGTATAATTTTAAGTCAAATACTTATTGTAACGATTTTATGTAAACAATTGTAAAGAAGGGGCAATCTATATATAATTTCGTAAGCCCGAGTTTTTTTTTTTTGATATATAGCGCGGAAACTTATAAGCCCTATTTTCAAAAGTGATACCTTAATTTAAAGGTTGAAATGATCCGGAGTCGGGAAAACCGTTTCTGTAGCGCCGATATTTTTAGAAATATATCAATGTATAACATTAACAATGACCACATAGTTGCCCCGCAATTACGCGTACAGACTAATCTAGTTTTGTATAGAATTTAAGTTTGAAGTTATTTAATAATCTTTCTTACAGGACACTAATCTGGACCCCTATGTTTTCAACGTCATATTTTTTATTTCCTTGCAGTCAAAATCCAGCCCTGTTCGTACAAATTTGGTTTAAAGTCATTTCTTAAAATATTTGCATATTTATAGGGGCAAATTTATAATAATTCCATTTTACTCTTCCTACTGTTACCAATTCAACGGTAACGGTTAACTTTCATAATGTACATTGTTTTTTTTTTACTATTTTAATTTTCCGAATTTTCTCTTTAGCACTCTTTGGTTCATTTATTACAATTCAAAAAAAAATAAAATAATGAAGAAATTTGAAACCATTTTAAAATATAAAAAAGCGATAATTGAACCAGTGGAAGAAAAAAAAAACTCTTAAAATCCATAAAAAATTATAGTTAATCCACTAAAAAAGTAGAAGGAACATATTTTTACAGTTGTTGGTCGTACTTAAAAATTTTTTTTTAAGTAAAAATAACGAATAACTGTTTTTTTAAATTTTATCATGAAAAATAAAACGGAGCCCGAAAAAATAAGAAAATTGCCAATGGAAAATAAAAAAAAAATTCGAATTTTTCTGAAATTTGTTTGTGTCTTGATATGCAATATGAGATCATTAGCCACAATGGACACAATTGGGAACAATGAATGAGAATGAAAGCAGAATAAAAAAATCATTACTTACATTTGATAAAGATATTGGATAAGAAGAACAAAAGAAGAATTAATTCTTTTGATAGAAGCTATCAAAATGTTTAAAAAAAATTACTTTATTTTTTTATTCATTTATTTTTCAAAAAAAAAAACTGAAAAAATTGAATAAACTGACATTTGGATTGTATATTGTGTTCAAATAAAATGATTCGTGACTCGTAAAAAAAATGTTGTAACCGCATTTTTTTTGGTTTTATAATTTTTATTCTTTAATTTTGATATTCTTAGTATTGGAACTTTAATATTGGCGGAGTGATAACTACTATTAACCGTAAGTTTTATTATAGTACTTGAAATTCCTATATTCCATAATCAAATTTTAAAGATAATGTCACTTACTGTACTTACTTTTAGTTAAGGGAAAGATATGACATAAAGTTATGGTTTTCTTTAAATTCCCCTGGCAAGGCCAGCAAAGTTTCCTCTTTCAGGGTGAAAAAATTGAAATATTCTGACTTGCTTGCTGTTTTAAAAGTTTAGACAATCATCCGGTATAATAATTATGTGAATTATAAAATTGTGGATTAAATAGTGTTAAAATTTAAATATTTATTTAATTTAAAAATGTGTTAAGGGTATATAAGAGTTGAACGTAATCACATGGTTTATCAACCAAAGAGTCCAAGGATCTAAGATAGAATCTCGCGTAGACTATAATTTTATAATTCAAAAGCAATTGTCATGAGGCAATCTCTATATTTCAATAATAATAAATAAATAAAATGAAATAGAATCACGAGTTTGTACAAAATTTAGCAGACTCTAAAGATCATATTTCTTGAAATTGGGCAAACTTTTTATTTTCCCTTAATTGCACACTTTGTACATGCACTGTAAAAGTTTTGATCTTTGCTAGCCTGCAATCATAAAAGTTTGCATCCATTTGTTATTTTAATCAGATTCGCTTTTATTTTGACAGAATGCGATATAATCCCTGAATTTTTAGGACAACATTAATGGTTTTCATAAAATGGTTACAAAAATTTACTCCATATTAGTAAAAACACTTTAATCATTAAAGCAGCTTAAACTAATATAGGCTTTTATTCATTTGTTATTATGTTATTTGAAGTTTAATTGAATCTCCATTTCCTAAGGTCTTAAGTCCCTTTTCGCTCACTCTCAGTTGTAATAAGGGACTGATGATTAAGGGAGACCACCCTTATTCATCCTTTAAACATATGTGGAATTTCAAATTTTTTTCATAAATATTGGGATTTTGCTTACAGATTTTATTTAAAATTATAAATTCCGATTTTAGTAAATTTTTCCAAACTATTTCGCCAGGAGTCATTTTTTTCAATCACTTCCATGGTTAAAAGGCTAAAAACACAGAACAGACACAACAGCTTTGTAAGAAACGAAAAAAGCAACTTTTGATGAAAACGTTTTTAATAAAAGTAAACAATATGAGATTTAAATTGAAATGACGTTTGTTGAATAAAACAGCAAAAAAGAAACATTACCAACATTTATGTCCTTAATTTAAAAATGTAAAATGTATTTAAGTTCCTTTCCCTTACTTTGATTTTTCATTTAGAATAAAAAGAACAAGGATTGAAAATTTCTTTTATTTGGTTTTTTTTTTATCTGACATTTCTTTTTATCTGATTTCGGTTTAAAAAAAAAAACTGTTTGGCCGAAGGAAATCAATTTAAAAATTTATCACAAATATTAAAAAATTAGCTAGCTAGAAATTAAATTGACTTGATGGTTGACTATATAAACGTGACTCATTTGGTAGCCAACTATAAAGGAAGCCCCAATTTAAACTAGGTGAGTTTCTCCTCTAAAGGCGTTTATGTAACATACCTAAAAAATCTTTGGGTTTGTGTAAGAAGGAAGCTCCTTGCTTCGTTCAAGTCTTTCTGTTATAATTTAATTTTCTAAGTGCCGTAGCGCAACTTCAAAATTCAAAAAAAATTATAATACATTGTTTTTAATTCGGAATAATTTTAATTACTGAACTTAATACTGGAGTACATAGCATTCAAAACAATTCAATTACAAATACCCCAAGTTTAATTTATAAATTTCCAGTTTGGCGAAAGTATTTTATGTTTTTGTTTCTTAAACCCCATTTTTATCATATAAGTAATGTCAGTTTACATTATGTGTACATACAGGCAACATACCTACATACAATTTTAATATTTTGCAGACACGTTTTACAAGGCTAATGTTAATTAAAAGAAATTACGTATTTTTTTTACACATTATTTTTACTTTATAATGATAACCGACAAACATAGAAAAAGAAAATTTCTTCCATAGACAAAGGGCTTGTCGTTTTCTCTTATGCGAGCATAAATTTTCTATACGGTTTGTAAAAATACAATTTTTTTTTATTTTGTTTTAAATAGTAGACATTTCCTCAAGAGTTCTATCAATTCTAATTTGTATTGGTATTACAAAACATAACATCAATATGTTATACAAGTAGATATTAGATTAGAAGCCCAACATTTGAGTTGATTAAATGTGCGAATTTTTATTCCACCAGAACGCATGTATCCATGTAGAGTTAATTTGTTGCGTGTAGCTTTAAAAAAAATATGTCAAAATGATTTTAAACTTAGACTGCATTTGTTACTTTATAAGGTATTGGGATAACCTAATTTCATTCCATATTAATACAGAATCAGGAAAATAATCACTTTATTACTTTTTTTATATAAAATAATACCAATGCTGCCATTGCAACAGAATACATCGCATGAGTCAATAAACTACGTTTAGTATCAGTTCAGTTACAATAAAGCCTGTATATCCAAATTTTGACGTGCGATAAAGCGAATTGAAGTTTACTATAGCATCTTATTTCACATCAATTACATTTTTGTGGAAATATATTTAATTGAGATTTTAAAATATGAATAATGTTAATAGTCTTTAGACCTCATCCAATCATTCTGTGGTTTATTGAGCAATCAAATGTCACGCTTATTTTATATTTGACAGTCCTTTGGAACTAAAGGAAAACCTATATGCAAACTTACTTTAACCAAAAATTGTGTATCAAAATCAGAGAACATTTTCGGTACACAAAATGGTAAAACAAGAAGAATATACCTAACATTTATTTCAATACTAGATTTATTAATTAGTCGCATTATAAATCCAATTTAATCTTCAAATATTTCCTAGTATTACCTAATTTGATTTTTCAATCTTATAAGAATTGTTAGTTAGAAGTTTATTATACTTCTGTCTAACATTTTTATACCCGTGCATACATATATGAACATCGGGTATATTAAAATTACTCCTCCGTTTGTAACGCATCGATCTAGACGAGCTAGATATAGTGTCAAGGGTACGTATCGGCTCAGAATCGAAAAATTAGTCGATCTAGCTATGTGTGTCTGTCCGTTCGTCCGTGTGTCAGCACGATAACTCAAAAACTAAAAGAGCTAGAGTCTTGAAATTCACACAAAGTCATTTTTAGACAATTTCTAGGTTCCCTATTGTTTTTGGTTAAAATCGGACCAAGGCTTCGGGGAGCTGCCACACAACTTTTTTGCACCAATATGAATTTCTTCAAAACTATTTATACTACGGGGATGAAAATTACACACGGTTAGTTATACAATGAATCGAGTACTTATATGAAGTTTCAAAATGTTAGGGCCCCATTTTCGGGGGGCTGCCATACAAAGTTTTCGATTCAATAACTTTGAATCTAATGAAGCTACAAGGTTAAAATTAAAATTGGGCAGATAAATTAATAGGGCAAGTTACTTGGCAAAGTTGGACATCACTCGGACCATCAGACTTTTAGGGTGGGCCAATTTTTTTTTTTTTATTTTTTTTTTTTTTTTAAGTTAAAGTTATGGGACAATGAATGAAAACTTTTTTTGTATTTGTTTTTTTTTTGTTAATTTTTTTTTTTTTTTTAAGCTAAAGTTATGGGACAATGAATGAAAATTTTGTTTTTTGTTTTGTGATTTTTTTTTTTTTTTGTTATTTTTTTTTTTTTTTTTTACGTCAAAATTATGGGGTAATGAGTTAAATGTATAAGGGAAGTAAATTACGGTTTATTTTATACACCATAGTGGGTATGCACGGGTATCTAAAAGTTGACAAGGGCAACTATAATCTTCCTCGTTAATTATCATATATATACCTATTATTTTATTTTCCTTTCGTTTTAATTATAAGAAAAAACCTCATTTCATTCAATATCATAATTGAAATGAAACCATATAATTAACCAGGCCAACTAAATTTTTATTACTGTTTTACTTTTTCTAATAATATGAAAACTTTTGCGTTGAAAAATTGCGTTCCTCATTCAGAAAACGTCAGATGTTTTTCATATTCTATAATACTCGTGTATAAATGTGTATGATTATTTTTTAATAAGTATTTCTTCATTTTTTTTTTTCTATCTCTTTCTCTTTCCATTTCATTGTATTATATTTATATTATTTTTTTTCTTTACCTAATTTTAATTAAAAATCAACAGAAACTGGTGAAAGAATGAATGATCTAAATATGAATGTTGATATTAATATAGAGAATATATCATGTATTCATTTTTAATTTTCTTATTAGATTTTTTGATCATTTGGATCGTGATTTGTTATGATTATATGATGGCATTGTTTTTGAAAGATAAGTTGTGATAGTAATGAAAATGATAAAATTAGATTGACAGATATTTTCATTGCATATAGATATATATATATACAGTGTGGCGCAAATCGACCGATATGATTTGAATGTTTAATAACTTTTTGTTTTAATGGTTAATTATTATTATTATTTTGTTTTACAATATATTAATGGGGAATATTTTTAGCTTAAGTAGAAAAATGGTCACCATTCCCGCAAGTGGTGACCATTTTCGGCTTTGCACATTCGTGCTCTTTCCAGTACAAATTCCATAACTTTTCGTAATTTTTGATCGCTGTTCTGTTGTGTACTGTTCCATTTTCAATTCTCCAAGTTTTCTACACAAAATTCTATTATTAAATAAATTTAAAAAGTTATTAAACATTCAAACCATATAGGTCGTTTTGCGCCACCCTGAAAAACATTTAGAAACGTCTTAAATTTTTATATTTTTCATAGCTTTTCGTAATTTTTGATCGCTGTTCTGTTGTGTACTGTTCCATTTCCAATTCCCCAAGTTTTTTTCACAAAATTCTGAAATAAAAATAAAAAATATAAATAAATTTAAAAAGTTATTAAACATTCAAACAATATCGGTGGTTTTGCTCCACCCTATATTTAAAAATTACACGCGAGTTTATCACAAATTTAAAAAAAACAAAGAAGAGTGTGGTAGAGTAGACTGTGTCAACTCTGGGATACCCGTATGACCGTTATATAAACATTATATCATTATTATTATAAACATTACTTACTTTTGGCAAAATTTTAAACATACCAGCTTTATTAGGTGTAGTGTAATGCTCATATAATAAACCAACCAAATTTTGCTGTAACTTTGGCCATTACATTAAACTATTTTTGGCAAAATTTAAAACACCCATCTTCTATAGGAATAGAGCAATGCTCATATAAACTAAGAAGTTGTATGGCAGCTACTCGAACCCTTTGCAGTAGACCAACCAAATTTTGCAGTAACTTTGGTCATTTCAGTAAACGGTCTTTGGCAAAATTTCAGACACCCAGCTTCATTAGGTGTAGAGTAATGCTTATATAAAAAAAGGAGTTGTATGGCAGCTACTCGACCCCACTGCAGTAGACCAACCAAATTTTGCAGAAACTTTGGCCATAAAACTAAACTACTTTTGGCAAAATTTCAGACACGCAGCTGTAATAGGTACAGAGTAATATTTAAATAAAAAAAAAAAGTTGTATGGCAGCTACCCGAAACCATTGACCAAAATGGCTGGATTTAAATAGCGATGACGGCTATTGCAAAAAAACGAATTTGTCAAAATTTCAAGATCCTAGCTCCTTTAGTTTTTGAGTTATCGTGGTGACGGACGGACAAACGGACGGACAGACGGACAGACGGACGGACAGACGGACGGACGGACATACATAGCTAAATCGATTTATTTTTCGATTCTGATCCGATCCATACACTTGAGTCTATATCTACCCCCCCTCCTTCTCTGCGTCACAAACGTAATGGCAAATTTATTATACCCTTGGACTATATAGTCATACGGGTATAAAAAGTAATTTTTTATGAGGAACAATGGAAAACATCGAAAGTTTCTTCATGGAACCTTACAGAGTTCTTTGGTATTAGACTTTTATTAATTCAAACCACATCGTTTTAGATTCAAAATTTGGGATAGAAGCTGTAACACAAATATACATTTAAGTTTCAAGTACAAGCATATGAAAGGATTTTAGAGAATATAAATACAAATGAGAGTTTAGTTTGCATTAGGATTGAAAAATAAATTAATAAAGCAACTAAGCAAAATACTGTAGGCGTTTGTAGAGCTTGAAACTATTCGAAGTTATTGTTAGGCTATAGCTATCTTGGACATTTTTGGATCTTGTCAATGTACAATGGGTTAAATATCTCGAAAATGGTAAGAGATATGATAAAAAAGTTGGAACTTAAACAGAAGCTCAAGAATACAATAATAATGGCTTTTAATGCAAAATTTACAGTTAATTAATAAAAACAGTGAAAAATATCGATATTTTTAAAGTCCTTGTGACTCTTCACCAGTGAGATATTTTTAGCATATTATTATGAAAGCCGTTAACTGAAGCTAATTACTCACACTTAAATAAATTTTCTAAGTTGTTTAGGAGGGAAAATGTTGTTTTTTCTTTGAAAAGTTTACGAAATTAGTTTGAAAGACATTATCTCGGAAACGGTTAGAAATAGAATCCCTCCTTCCTCTAACAGAACATGATATATTATGGCTCTCTAAAATTTTAATAAAATAAATGCACACAGAAGAAGCGAAAAGGTTATTGTAATGGCGTTTTCGAGATATTTAACCCAATTCCATTCGGAAATATGCTGACGGAACATCCTGATTAACTTATCAACAGAAAGTTCCCTCTAATTTGCTTTTTACTTAAATAAATACAAATAAGAATAATTTACAAATAAAGAAATTTTTGAAAAATGCTTCGTTGAAGAGGGTCACTGTATTTGATTTTAAAACTTCAACTCTTATATTCTTTTATATTCTTAAATGTATAGTATGTAAATTTAACATACGCCTTTTTCATTATATGATTATGACATTATTTAATAATGGTATCGCTATAGTGTAATATGTAGTATAAAGTGATTTTGGGCGTGAAATCATTTTTAAAACGTGACTAAATTTAATAATTTATCTATTAATATTGATTGTTTTTTGATTTTTTTTTTTTTTTGGTTTGTTATTATATTGCTGTCAGAAATTGAGGCTATAATAATTTATTTTTACTATAATTACATCATTACTGAGGCTTAATATATGTTCTAGTCCTTGCACACGCACATTAGTATCAAGTATGTATATAAGGATATGTTACAAGTAAATATATGCTTAATTATTTGGTTTCAATGGCCATAAATATATTTTGGTAAAAAAATCATTTCATGTTTTTTTCTTGTAATTCAATTTATAAAATAATTAAAATTTATTGAAATTATATCAATTTTGATGTGAAATGTGTTTTATGTTGTGTTTCTAAATGACAGAAAAAAAAAATTTTTAAATGGAAAATCTGTGACAATCAAATTTTTGATAATTTTGTATTTATTTTGAAAGATGTGGGTATTCAGGAAATTGAGTATTGTTAAAGTTTAAATTGTAAATATGGAATGAAAATTAGATGGAAATTAAATAAAATTTGAAATTATCTGAGCAATATGTCTTATTGGAATGTGTGAAGGGAATTTAAAATTTGATTGAAAACACGTAGTGACAATTTTTTTCCACATATTTAGAAAGTTATTTTGCTCATGAAATTTAAATGATATTTCCAAAAATAAGAATGTAAGTTATTTTAAGAATGTAATATGAACGGATTGCTAATATTAAGATTTGTATTACAATTAGATTTTATGGAAATGATGATTCAAATTAAAAATAATTATTCTTTAATCAGTTTAATTTTTAATTGTTTAAATGTGAATATCATTAATATTTACATACCACGAATCATTTGCAATAGATTTTGTTCTGTGAACTTTGTACTTATTTTAATTGCTGGATATGTATTCTTAATGTACACTTAGAACCTTTTTTTCCCTTTCCTTACTTATCTTAAGGGCATAAGAGAGTCTCCACTAGACATATCTATATAACTCGGCTAGGTTCATTTTAATTCCTTTATATGGATCATTAATTTACCTTTACTTTTTTTTTCCTCCTCGTCGAAGAATAGGGACTCCACTAGACATTTCCATACAACTCTGTTAGGTTCTTCGGTTTTTGCACTCTCCCAACTTATATCTATTAAATTCAGCACTTATTGTTCTGTATCAGGTGTGACTCAGTAGACCACGTCTTCTGGAATACTATGGATTCCATTCAAAGGCTATTTTCGCCAAAGATCGTTGGTGTTTTCAAAACATGTGCCGAATTCACCTCCAAGTCTATTTCTTTTTTTTTTTATTTTATATGCCAGTTTCTTTGCTATCTAGTAAGGCTCTATTCACGACTGTTCTAGGGCAGAAAGTCCTACACATTATGCTAAGGCATTTATTTATGAACATCTGTAGCCTGTTGTTTATAGTACTAGAAGTTAGCCAGGTTTTGCTGCCATACATTAGGATGCTTTTTACTTATATCCGAAAAATCTGCAGCTTGGTTTTTCTTACGGCTTAGTAGCCAGTAATTTTCTTTATATATGTAATTGGTTATTAACACAACCACGTTGCCAACTAGCTAGGGCCTTTCTTTTAAAACAAATTTGATTTATATTTATTTTAAAATTGGATCAAAATAAAATCTAAAAGTTCGTTAAACCAGAAATTCAATTGTATAGCACAAAGCTATTTTAAATCTTATAGTTATTCTGAATTTTATTGAAAAAATTACTTAGCCTACATAATTTTAAAATTACTAAAAGATATTAAATATTTAAATACAATTTTAAGGTCATCGGAACTTTAGATAAAATAAATTTATTCGAAAACTTCTTATTAGAGTACAATATCATCAATTCTTGTAAAGTTTTCAAGAAACTTAATTACCATAAGGTTAAAAACGTTTCTTGACTTTAATAAATTTTGAAAAACATTATTAGATTTAGCATCTAATTCAAAATTAAAACTTTGTTCTCCTCCCATGTAAAATTGATTGAACCTATACAAGAAAAAAAATGTTTTTATTTCTCGAAAATAATCTTAATACATAATACGCATGTAATAGATTTAAATGTTTAATAAAATTTTAAAATACAAATTTAGTTATTCTAATTTTAAAGATTGTTATAATAATTAAAACCATCTATTAATGTAAATATAACGCGGAAACTTTAAAAAGATCCGGAATTCAACGAAAATAAAAAATTTACATAAATTAGAATACTTTCTAACTACACAGATCTTTCACACATATATATTCAACTTATATTATCCAAAACTTCTATGCTAATTTTATTTGAAAAATTTTTGAAATATTTTTAAAAGTTATATTTTTAATTTTTTCTTTTTCTGTTGTTGTTTTTTTTTTTTTTGTATTAAAGTAATTTCCGTCTATCTGTTGATTTATACAGTTTTTATGTGCACTCATATTAAATTTTGTTTTTAAAATCCTTCAAAACTCAAGCACTGAAAATTGTTCACTTCTTCTTCATGATATAAAACAAAAAAAAAAAATGGTTTAAAATAAAAAAAAAGACAAAAATAAAAGAAAAAATAAAATTTTTTGGAGGTTTTTATTATTTTAATTACGTTAAAACCAAAAAAATTTCCTTAAAATTTTCCCACCCTTCGTTCTTGTTTTTTAGTCTATCTCTTTTTATCACTTAAAAAAAATTTTCAAACACATTAAATTTTTACAAAAGATTTCAAGACAATTTTTCGACAATCATTTGTTCTAATATTCATAAAAGTTCTATAATTGTGAAATTATCTAAAGTTTAAGAGGCCATTGTCTACCATGACTATTCTTTTTAAAGGCCATTCCTTGCTGAATGAATGGTTAAATAATTGATGGAAATTAATGGAAATTAATGGAAATTAATTAATTATCCCTGTTATTTATTAATTTGGTAAATAAATAAATAACAGGGATAATAAGTGTAAATAATATTTAATTTTAGTTTGCAACCTCATTTTAAAAGGCCTTTACCCTTTGTTCACTTTAAAGCAAGTGATGAAAACTTATTGTAAAGGCAACACGATTTGGGTCGGATGGTTGAAGGCTGGATGATTGCTCTTGGAGTTATATTTTAAAAATTTTTAAATTCAATCAACTACTAAAGCTCAATAGTGAACTGCCGTGAAAAAAATATCTTGTTTAAATGCAATTCACTCTTGCTAGGGAAAAACATCTGATTAAACATTGTTGCGCTGACATTTCGTTTCAACCTAAGCGGTAAACACAGCGAAATGCCTCCCATTTCCTTTTAATTAATTTAGTTGAAATTAATACAAATCTTTTTCACAAAAATATATCAACTACCGCCCATCACAATAATTCTTTTTATCTTTAGAATATCTGACTGTAACATAACTGATCCTTTGTACTAGAATCAAATTCAGATCTACAAGTAAATTTAAATTTGGAAATTAAAAAACATGTACTCTTGTTTATGCTTTACGATGACCTTCCTTTTTTCTAGGTTTGTTTTATAGAAATGTTTTCTACTATATGTTTTAAAAATTTTATAACATTGTGTACATATACTATTTAATATAAACATATATATATAAATAAAGTATATATATACAAGCAATAAATATAAACTGTTATAAATGTTGTTAGTACACAAAAACCAAGTTCCTTAATGTGAATTTTTAAAGATTACAGGATTTACGATCAATTAAAATGTTCTTATACCATTTTTAAATAAAAAAAAAAAACACAGAAAATTTATATATGGTTGGAATAATTATTTTATAAATATATATATGATTATATGTATATGTATATGTTATAAAAATTTATGTTTGTACTAAATGACTTAATTTTTCTTTTTGTCAAACAAAAAAAAAACCAAAACAGCTAAAAATAAAAAATAAAATATCATCTCTCTTCTTTTTCAGTTATACTCTTATTCTATTTTAACTGTTTATCTCTTCAACATTTCACAGTTATTATAACAAAAAAGGAAAAACAAAAAAAAAAAAAATTATAACGGAAATTTTCATTTAATGTGAATATTTACATTTGTGCTGTGTGACATTTAAAATTAGACCATCTTTTTTTTTCATTTAATTTCGTTTTTTTATTGTTGTTGTTGTTGTTTTTTTTTTTTAATTTTATGTCATGTCATAAGCCAAAATCAAATATGCTTGACATTTAAAATAAAATAAGCAAGATGAGATATAAAGATAGTAACGTCATATAACGGATTAAAAAAAGCATGTATGTAAAAGTAGGGTTTTTAAATGGTGTACGTTTCAAAAGTGATTGTAAAATTTTAATTTGGAGTGGGTTCATTTTGATTTTTGACATTTTGTCTTTCAGATTATTGACTAAATGTAACTTTGCACTTCGTATTATGTTTGAATTTGATCGTATTGCAAGCCGACTTAAAATTTGATCGAATATCACAAGCCGACTTTTAAGTAAAAATGACAGTGGAAAGGGTTTAAAAATGACATTTGAGACGACTCATATGAAAAATCAATTGAGCTTCAGAGAATTAACATTGGTGTCGCTATTTCAAATTTTAAAATTGACAATGAAAAAATCGATTACGGCCATTACAACAAAATCAAAATTATACCAAAATATTTATTTTAAATAAAATGCAAGAGTAGAAGAAATTTCAAAACATAAGTAGAAATTTCAAACATCTAATCCAAACCAACGCATTTCTGATGCCAATATTTAGGAATAAAGATGCCACGTTTATACTAACACATTTGAATACCGGAAATAAAATTTTAATTTCCTCTTAATTTTATTTTATTTATTTTTTTCAGTTTATTTTTCATTTTATCCTTTCCGTTATTTTTTTATGTATGTAAGTATGTAATGAATATCTCAATAACAAGGGTTTAAGCTCATGCTTTTGTCACAATAATAAAATAAAATAAAAAACAGAATAAAATCAAAAATATTATTTAAAATCCAAAAAAAAGCTCGTCTCGTTCTCATTTTTACATTATTAAAAGATTATTTTTGGTTCCTTATTATTTTTTTAACTTTTTTAATGATTTAAAAAAAAAAATTTTAATTTGAAAACCAATATGTTTATTTAATTTGATTGGTTTATCTGCCTGTTCGTCCGTCAGTTCAAATTTCTATGCGTTTTGACATAAGATCATAAGACTTATTGTTACATACTAACCGTTCAATAGTTAGACTAACAAGGCTGTCTGTGTACCATACTGGAACCGGAGATAATTAATTGGCATTTTATATTCCTATAATGAATTGATTTCATTTTATGAATAGATTTTTCATGAATAGATACAAATTTTATTTTGTTATATATATTTTGTAATAATTTTTTGAATTATACTGTATATCTTAATCTGTGAGTTATATTATTCAATTAAAATTTTTTTTATATATTATTGTATTAATTTCATTTCTGGTTCGTGATATAGAATTATTTATTATTTTTAAATCAATTAATTTGACTCAAATAACTCCGCTGGATCGAGTCAAAAACTTAATACTTTCAATTTTACTAGAACTCAAGTCTGACCTCACTTACTACGATACCATCCAACTGTATAAGATATATCTCATATTTGATACTAAAAGTGAATGAAATGTGTGAATTTTTAAAAGTCCTCGATTTTAAAAACTACTTCACTTTGCATTTGTTTTTTGATTTTGGCTGTTAATATTGGTATATAATAACTGTTTTATATAGAGATAATCGCTAACACTACAATGTACAAATTTTTCAAAAATTTTAACAAAACAAGTGTATAATAAAAAAAATTCAGTGACTATTTTATATTGTTTAAAACAGAATATCTTATAGCTATAAAATAAAATGCGAGTGAACCCAAAAAAAGAATGAATGAAAAGTAAAACCCAAAAATTATATTTTTGGGAATAAATATATAAAAATTTGTATTTCATTTTCATTTAATTATTTTAATTTTTATTTTTTTGTATGTTTTATGTAAAACATGCAGATTGTGTTGATTGTTTCAGAAAACTTAATACAAGATGTCCCACAAGATTATAATGCTAAACCAAATTAGTATGATATTAAAAATTTAAAAAGTAGGTTTTTAATGTGCATTTCGTAAAGTCGACTATAAAAATTTTTAAATACCGGATTATACCTTAAAAGTTAATTTTTCGTTCAAAGCGTAATACATTGTTGTATAAATTTTTGTGCCACTCTTCTTCGCTTCCTTCCGTTAATAATGTTATTACATGTGGTTTACACCTCTTTTCCAATATGGATTCCATTCAAGCACCAATTACGGACTGTTCTCTGATGCGTTTCAATGGTTCTGTTTCCTATCTCCATTTTAACCGAATTCTTTATTTAACCGAATATAGTTATCTTAGCAATTTAGATTAGATTTTATTAAATTAGATCAATATTACACTGTTGTATTGAACTTTAATTACTATACACTTAAAACTTATAACGCTTGTTCATTCCGTGATACCTTGTAAAAAATATCTTAATTAAAGTAATATAAAACAACGAATTTTTATTTTATAACTTTAGACTAAAAACAATTAAAATTTAAAAACCCCAGACATGAAATGAAAAATTGAAGAGGAAATGATAAAGAGTTTATGATTTCCTTTTTTAGTTGTAGGAGTTTAATTGGCGCAAATTTATTTCCTAATATACAGTTACACTGGAAATAAAAATTGTAAATATTTTATATCTGAGAATTCTATTTGATAAGATTCGGTAAGATAAATATCAAATGGCTTCAAATTGTTTGATCTTACACCTAATTTTAATTGTTTTGGAGGTTAAAGGATTTTCTTTAAGTTTGAAGCTCTGTGATTTATTTCAATATTGGAGTCCAGTGTAGGCTTTGTGAGTTCCAGCCAGTAAAGTCGTCACAGTTTAAATGTTTTGGCTATATCAAAGTTACCTAACATTTTAGTAAAACTTTCATATCTATTTAATAATCCGCGACTGTATACTTCATATGAAAATATTATTTTTAAATATTGGAAGGATTAAATTAAAAATTTCATTGTTTAATTTGGAAATTTTTTTGAATAAATTTTTTGAATTTAACCCCTTGTGTACTCTTTAAATTTTGAAATAAAATTATATTTAAATTTTTAGAGTTTGTTCAAAAGCATTTTTGCAATATTAAATTTGTCCAATTTGTCTTTTTTTTATTTTTTCAAAATTGGAAGAATGAAAATTAAAGACTTCAATTTAATATTTTAGAATTTTTGTATTTTGGAAACCCCATCTAATCTCTGTTCTTTGTTTCCGGTTCAATATCTTTGTTCCAATTTAAAAAATTTATTTAAAATATCAATATTGTTCTTCCATTAGAAAATGAACAAATGGCCAATTAAATAGATAAAATTACAAATATTCTAAATAAATTATTGTATTCTTACAAGTTATGGATTATGATTGTGATAATTATATTGTTATAAAATCGAATAATTAAAGAGTAATTTGGGAATAGTAAAATATTTTAGGAAATTTTTAGAAAAACGAATATGTCATGTCTGCACTGAATGAAAATGACATTTTTTTTATAACTCTCTAGAGAAAATTTAAATTTATAAAATGATGTAGTAATTGTCTAATAAGGGAAATATTTTTTTTATCGTGTAATAGATTCCCAAGTTGGGATTTTATTATTTAGGAAGTAATCAAAACAACGAAGTATTTTTAAAAAAGTACATAATACAAAAATGAAACAATTTTCAATAAAAAATCTTAAGCTTTAATTTTTTTTATATCACTTGTACGGATATTCCACTTATAGGTATTAAAAAATTACAAAAAATTCAGCTTTTAACCCTTTATAGGTAGGTGGGTTAATAAACAGTAGGTCATACAAAAAGTTCTATTAGAAGGCTCATATTTATTTTTTAAAATTTCTAGTTCATAACTCAAACCGTTTATAAGGGTGGGGTTAAAAGTTTCGAATAACGGTAAATTAAAGAACCTTATGGAAACTCTATATACTTGTGTTGAGTAAAATATTTATACTGTTAGAAAACAGATTGAAAGTATACTTGATAAAAATTTTCTTTTCAAAATTAAAATATAGGGGTTTCCCGCACACTTTGAAGCTCTGGAGCTACCAAAAAAAACTTTCTAATACCTACTGGTAGTCAAAATTTATTTTCTTTATTTCAAACCGAGTAAAACTCGTGTCAACGCACGGGTAGTTGGATCGACGGTCGGACAGAGTCAAACTATACAGGCACATTATTTTTCCAAACTTTGTGCTAAAAATTGTAAAAAAACAATTTTACAATTAATAGGGCAGCATATTGATTATATATTTTGTAATAACGATTGAATATAAGGAATTTCCAATTTTTAGGGCATTTTATATACATTAATATGTTGTTTTAAAATTCAAATTAGAAAATCAAATTCAAAATAGTTTTTATTAATGAAACTGAAATCAAATTTGAAAAAAAAAAACTAAATCGCGATATGTTAACTAAGTAGACCGGTAGAAGAAAACACATTAATTTCCAACCAATTAACAAACTTCCCGTTATAAATTAGACATCTTGAAAAAATTACGTAAGAAAAAATCCTGCGATAAAATAAAAAACAACATAACAATGATCCTTTTATGACGACTTCTATATATTTGGTCAGTATTTTTTTATATAAACGGTCAGTATTTTTTTAAATAAATTATCAGTATAAAATAATATTTTGGTCAGTATAGATAATTAACGGTCAGTAAAATTTTGTATATTTGGTCAGGATAGTTTTATTTATTGGTAAGTAAATTATTTTTCTTTAATCAGTATAATTAAAAAACAAAGCAGTATTTTTTTTTAATTTAAAATTTTTCTTACACAAAAAAAGATTATTTAAGTAATATGTACATACATATATAAAAAAAAACAACAAAATATTAAATTTTTATTCTTATTCAATTAAAAGAGCACGGGTTGCTAACTTTGGCCTTCCTCTTGCACATTTCTGCCCTATGGGAACTTTTTTAGCTGGGAGGTTTAACATATTTCAGTCTAATAGCTAAACCTATGATATGCTCGCATATAAATTTTTTTAAATATGTTGGACAAGTGCAACAACCATGCATCTAATTTTCTATTTCCGCTGGCAGATTTGCAATCCAAACTTTAAATGCTTTAGTTTTCCATTGGTCAAATGTATTCCAACGCATTTCTAATATATTTGATATTTCCTCTTCTGAAACATTTAATTGCTGATCGGCTGGACAAAAATATCTTTTTGTATGGCTGAAAACTGCTGAGAAAATATTCGCGTTTTTTTTTGCCCACTGGTAACCTTTGTTCCATTGAGATAATTCAATTGTTGTTGAAGTGTTGAATACTTGACAGTTTGATAAATATTCATTTGACCACTTTTGTACAGATTTGTTAATTAATTCCATATATCTTGAGAGTGGTATTTGCTCACGGAACGTTTCTTCTTTTTTATTACCAAATTAAAAGATTCCAATGTGTTATTTGTAGATGGTGAATGATGCGCAGCTCCTTCGTACCAATACTGATGTGATGTAAACCATTGCAGCTTCATATATTCAATGAATTCTGTTTGCTTTTTTTTAAACCATTTCTTCACAAACAAAGGTAAAGCTTTATCAAATATTTCTTTACTTGCAGCCAACTGTAGTGTATCGATGTCACCTAATATTTCTTTTCTCATACTTTTTTCAACAAATAACTCAACCTTTTTTGCGACATTGCGTCGCATATGAGCCCAACACATGATTAACCGCTTATTTTTGCCAAATACTTGAACAAATGCATTACGAATAGCGTTTGATGCATCAGAAACTACTTAACCCTAGTTTAGAAACTAAACTAGGGTTTTTTCATAATTCATATTTTAATTAATGAAATATAAAAACTGATAAGTTTTTTATTATATACTGATATTTAATTTTAATTACTGATAATTTATTTAAAATACTGACCATTTATTTTATCTACCAACATTTTAATTAAAATACTGATCGTTTTTATATTAGCCGGCGACATACTGATCATTTATTTTACCTACTGACATGTTATTTCAAATACTGACCATTTATTTAAAATACTGACCAAAAATATATATACATGACCCATTTATAACTTCTTAATTAACTCACCTCAAATTTGGTCGTAATAAGTAGAGTAAAAAATTAAAAATACACAAATCATTATACATATTAGAATTTTTAATTCATTTACATTATTATTTAAAAATAATTTCAAACGATGAAGTCATATTATTTTCTAGATAATTTGAAATAAAATTTGATTGTCAACAATGTCAACTAGTATGTCAACTTTCAAAAAAAAAACACAAAAACTCCGATAAGTTTATAAAAAAACTTTTCTTATTCTCAGTTAAAACTTATCGAATATACAAGGAAGAGTAAAATGATTCAGAAAAAAAAAAACATTGACAAGTTATAACAAGTTTTTTTTTTCAATTTAAAATAGACTTAAAACTAATTTTGTGAGTGTCAATTCGTAATGAATTTAAATAATTTGTTTAGTTGTTAACTTTTCACAATAAATTTATTGAGTGCTAAAGTTTATATAAATTTTCCATTTTTTTTTGTGTACATAACAAAGTTTTAAAAAAATTTTTTTTTTTCAGTATTTGTTTTTTATTTAAAAATGTTTGTATGGATTTGTTATGAATGACAGCACATTATAATATTTAATAGAAAAAATCGACAAAAAAAATTTATATAATATGTATAAATCGAATAAATTTTTTGTTTTTATTCCATTCCAAATTCATAAAAAGTTGTTTTCAAAGAATTTTTTATTTTAAAAATATGATGAACAGTTGAACGCTTCCTTTCGTACATCATTTTTTTGTATTATTTACAGTCAAGGCTAAAAAATTAAACTATATTAGATTAATAGATAATTTAACAAATAATTAGTCAAAGAAAAAATTAATGCTTATACTGAGGGTGTTTAACAAGAAATAAATTAGTTGTGAAAAAAAGTGTTCACACTAAACAAATGGCCAAATTTTGACAGTAAATGACATAAAATTTAATATTTTTGTTCTGTTAAAGATATTCTATGCCTGTCAATGCTTATATCAATGCTTCTATATGGCAGTGAAACCTGGTACACAAATCAGAAATATATTAATAAGATTCAGGTACTTCTGAACAATTAATGCTTAAGATCTATCTGTAAAATCTTCTGGCCTAAAATAATTAGTAATGAAGAACTATGGCAAATAAGAAAAGAGCTACCTGTGATAGTGCATATAAGAAGACAAAACTGTTGATGGATTGGTTATACCATAAGAACACCTACCGAAAACAATTACCCAACAAGCGCTAGACTTCCATTCAAAGAAAACTAAGTTTCGGAAGACCCAGCATAATATGGCGCTGAACGGTAGGATAAGCAATAATAGATAGCGGGAAAACTTAGGTTTAAATAAAGCAGATGTCTAATAATAGAGTAAGGTGAAGATATTATGTGGAAGCCGTATGCTCCCAAAGGGGATAAGAGAAAGAAAAAATAATGTAAAAAATTTAAAACTGCTTCAAAAGAAAACCTTCTTAAGAAATGTCAAAATTTTTACAGAATATTTACTTGATTAATAATTAAACTGGTTTTTGAGCTTAACATATTTAGCTCTAATTGTACGAAAATGATATAAACTTTCCCAAAGTAACTACCTTGAAAAATACTAAACCATAAATGATTAATTAATTTTAAATAATTTCTTTTTTACTTATTATATGTTTAACTTTTAAGCTACACAGACTCTAATAGTATTGGTATCAACAATTAAGCCTTCCTATAAACCCTCACATTTCAATGAAGCTCTTTTGTTTTTTAGATGTATATAATAATAATTTTGTATTTTAAATTCGAATTTAACTACTGGAAAATGTTTGCCTTTATTTTTGTGTATCTGTGAGTTATAAAGTACAAATTAAATAATTCGTTTATATTTTGTAATAAAACTTATAAATTATTTGCTTGCATATTCTTATAAAGTTTAAATTAAGCGAAAAAAGGAAAATATTTTTATTTTATTTTTTGGAAATTGAATCTGGACTGGACGGTGTCGCAAGTTTTATGTCTTTCTATGTATAATTTCCAAACAGAGATTGCAAAATTGGCTTCATTTTTACTTGACATCATATATGTCCCGAAGCAATTTCAAAACATTTGCATCTTAGTGGTTCCTTTATAATTTTAATTCACTGTGATTCAGTTTATATTATTCTAATCCATTTTCCAATTGAATTTGTATTCAGTTATTTTACTTACTTTTCTTAAATTTCTCATATAATATAAGAATTATTGAATGTCCGAATTTCAAAAATGTCCTCTGAAAATTTTTACAAGTAAAATTCATTTTGTATTCAAAAATAACAAGAGTTTCTAAGTAAATATTACTTTTAAAATGAAATTTTTACTTATTATACCCGTATGACTACAAGCCAAAAGGGTATACTAAATTTTCCATTACGTTTGTGACGCAAAGAAGAAGGGTGGGTAGATATAGACTAAAAGGTATGGATCGGATTTGAATCAAAAAGTAAATCGATTTAGCTATGTTTGTTCGTCCGTCTGTCCGTCCGTACGCAAGATAACTCAAATAAAGGAGCTAGGATTTTGAAATTTTCACAAATTCGTTTTTATGCAACAGGCGTCATCGCTATCGAAATCCAGCCATTTTACTCCACGGGTTCGAGTAGCTGCCATTCAACTTCATTTTTTATATGAAAATAACTCAATACTTGTTGAAGCTGGGGTATCTGAAATTTTGCCAAAAATAGATTAGTGTTATGGCTAAAGTTTGTGCAAAATTTGGTTGGTTTACTGCGGTGGGTTCGAGTAGTTGCCATACAACTTCATATTTTACATGACTATTACTTTATACATAATAAAGCTGGATGATTGAAATTTTGTCAACAGTAGTTAACTTTAATAGCCAAAGTCCGAAAAAAAATAAGGTTTGTGTAGTGGAAGAGGTTCGAAAAGCTGCCTTTCAACTTATATTTTCTTTTGTTCATAACTGAAAGCCTAATAAGCAGTGTAATTAAAATTTTGCCAAATCTATATCATACGGGTATCCCAGAATTGACACAGTCTACTCTACTATACTCTTCCTCGTTGTTTGCTAAGAATCAGCCAGAATAATTTTAAAATATAAACAAAAACCAAATATAATACAAATACTATCTGTGAGTCCTGTCTCATATCTGTGAGTCCTTAAAAAACAACAACAAAAACCTTTATATGATTCGAATTTCATAAATAAAAAATTCTTATATTACAAATGATTCTTATTGAAAAGTTCAACAAATTGATTGAATAAGACAAAAAAACTTTAAAATTGTATAATTTCATTCCAAAAAATGTTCGTGATCTGTTTTAAGGTCATCATATGAAGTCTGAGAATATAAAATCAGAAATCAGAATTTTACTTTTGTTCAAATAAAATCATGAATTCATTCATTTTGTAACTAAATAAACAATTGTTAGAGTCAAAATATTTTTTTAAAAAAAAAAATCATTGCAAAAATATTGGTTTAAGCTCATGACAGCTTTTCCATAATATATATTTCTTTCAAAAGGGGTTTCTCTCTATATCCTTTTAGCCAATTATTGGAATAAATCTTTTGTTAATCTGGCAACGTCATAAATAGATTATTTAATATTCATATTGTATAAATATTGTTATCTCTTTCTTTTATTAATTACATAATACTGTATTATATTTTTATACTCACTTCTCAATAAATCATTGAATAGTTCACATGGGTTATGGGCCCAGGCACACGAGAAGTAAATAAAATATTTTGAAAAATAAATCTTAAAATATTTTAATCATCAAAGATTAAAAAATAAAAATTTGGAGACAATTATAATTATATTGTTTAGTTAAACTGCTGCTCAGAAATATTTCATCATAAAAATGACATGCAGTTATAACTCCATTAAGTTAGAACTTCTAACCTCAGAGAACTATGACACGTGGAAAGTGTACATAGAATCGCTGATGATCAAAAACGACCTTTGGGATTATGTGTGCGGAACAGTACCAAAACCAACCGAGACAGAAAAAATTGTAACGTGGGAAAAATTTGACAGAAAGGCAAAAGCAGATTTGATATTGAATATACACTCTTCATTTTTAAAAGAAGTAAAAGATTGTACTACCTCAAATGCAGTATGGATAAAATTAAAAAATTGTTGCGAATCCAAAGGTCCTGCCAGGAAGGCAACTCTTCTGAAACAACTAATAATGACAAAACTTACAGGTAACATTTCGGTTAATGATCATTTATCAAAATATTTTGATATTGTAGAAAAATTAAAATCAATCGATGTAGTCATGGATGATGACTTAGTATCAGTGCTTTTATTATACAGCCTCCCTGAACAGTTTCAAGGATTCAGAATTGCTATCGAATCCCGTGACATCTTACCAAAACCTGACATATTAAAAATCAAGATTATGGAAGAACATAATGCGAGAACATCAGGTATAATTTCAAGTGAAACAAAAACTGAAGCCCTCTATACAAATTACCGATCCGATTCAAATAATAATAATTTTCATAATAAAAGTAAATATAATTCTTCATCTTACAAGAAAAGGGTTGTATGTTACAATTGTAAACGCCCTGGTCACAAATCTTTTGAATGCAAATCTAAACAGAAAAAACAAGACAGCTCATCTTTTGTACATGAATCATCAATGAATATCGAAGAAGGAGTTAGAGATATCCAAAATAATAGATGGATACTAGACAGTGGGGCAACATCCCATATTTGTAAAGACAAGCAACTGTTTTATGAATTAGTCTACAATGAAAAATCTCAAATAAATCTAGCAAGTAATGCTGTTGCCGATATTATCGGGAAAGGTAAAATAAGACTGAAAATAAATGAAAATCATATCATAAATCTACAAAATGTTCTATACGTGCCAAGTTTACGATCAAACTTACTGTCTATCAGTAAAATAACTAGTAGTGGGTATTTAGTAAAATTTCTAAATGATAAAGCATATGTATTGAACCAAAATAATGAAGTAATATTTAAAGCCGTAAAAAATGATGACCTGTATGAAGTTTATGTTAAAAAATTACCTGAAATTAATTTAACGCAACATGAAAATAAATTAAAACTATGGCATTATAGATATGGCCATTTAAATTACAATACGTTAACAAAAATGATACAATCTGAAAAAATTGTTGGTGTAAAGAAAAATATTTTAAATAAATATGAACAACCAAAATGTGAAATTTGCGTACAAGCAAAACAAACTCGAGTACCATTTAAAAGAATTGATAAATCAACACTAAAAAGAAAACCATTAGATTTAATATGTAGTGATGTTTGTGGCCCCATAAATATCACATCATTAGGAGGAGCAAGATATTTTATAAGTTTCATTGATGAAGCAACAAGGTGGAGTGAAATTTACTTTATGAAACATAAGTCAGAAGCTTTTAAGTATTTCAAAGAATATAAAGAAAAGGTAGAAAGATACCTTGAAAGAAAAATCAAAACGTTAAGAACAGACAACGGAACTGAGTATATAAATTTAGAGTTTTCAACATTTTTAAAAGAAGAAGGAATTAAACATGAAACAACTGACATTTATTCCCCTCAACAGAACGGAATATCAGAAAGAAAGAACCGCACCTTGTTAGAAATGGCACGTTGCCTATTAATACAGTCAAATCTTCCAAAATATCTATGGGCAGAAGCGGTATCAAATGCTAATTACATACGTAATCGCTGTTCATCTGAAAGCTTAATGGGTGAAATACCATATAAACTATGGAATAAAAGGAATCCAAACGTTAGTTATTTCAAGTCATTTGGATCTTTAGCATACGTACTAAATAAAAAACCAGGTAAAGGAAAATTTGACGTAAAATCTACTCCACATTATCTAGTAGGATACGATGAAACATCAAAAACTTATAGACTTTGGAATAAACTGTCAAAAAATGTAATTAAAAGTAGAGATATAGTTGTAATAAATGAATATGGTTCTGACTTAAACGAAATAAATGAAAAATTAAATTACAATTCAAATGAAATAACATTTAAAACTGGAATAGAAAATGAAGATAAAGATAATAAAGAAATTAAGGTTGATGAAACAATAAAACAAGATGTAAGTGGAGATGAAAAACCAGAAAGTGATAAAAACTCTATAATAGAGCCAGAATTAGAAATAGAAAAACAAGATGATAATTCACATTTAAATTCAGATAAAAATTCAAAAGAAAAATCCGGAAATGGAAATAATTCTAGAGGAAAAGGTAGACCAAAATTAGTAAAATCGGGTAAAAGAGGAAGACCAGTTAAAATATATAGCTACAAAAGGCCAAATAAAACAAAATCAGATAAAAATGAAAGTAGTAGTACATCTTCAGAAGAAACAAACAAAGTACAAAATTTTGAATTCCAAAATCAAGATTCAGATATAGAACAAAAAGGTTATGAAACAGCTGATGATAATGTTTTTACAATATATGAAAGCATTCCAGAAACTATAAAAGACATAGAAAACAGTTCAGATAAAGTTGAATGGAAAAAAGCAATAAAACGCGAATTGAATTCTCACAAAAAAAATGAAACATGGACAGTAATAAATAAAAATCAAAACATGAAAAAAATTGGATGCAGATGGGTATTTACAGAAAAAACAGATCAAGATGGAAAATTAATTATTAGAAAAGCGAGACTTGTCGCAAAGGGATACTCCCAGATAGAAGGTTTAAATTATACAAACAAATATGCTGCAGTCGCAAAGTTGAAATCACTAAGAACTTTAATTGCAGTTGCAGCTAAATTACAACTGAAAATACATCAGTTTGACGTAGTAACCGCTTACTTAAATGCCCCTCTTGATGAGACTATATATATGGAAATACCACAGTTTTTTGAAGAGATTTATAACAGCCAATCAAATGAAAATAAAATTTTAAAATTAAATAAAGCCATTTATGGACTTAAACAGAGTGGGATGGCATGGAATAAAAAACTAAATGAAAAACTAACAAGTTACGGTTTCGAAAGACTAAACAATGAACCATGTTTATACAAAAAAATATCCGAAAATAGTATACTTTTTATACTTGTATATGTTGATGACCTAATAGTAGCAACAAATGATGAAGAACAAGTAAAATGGTTCAAAATGAAAATTGAACGGGACTTTGAGGTGAAATATTTGGGTTTAGCTAAATATTGTCTTGGCATTGAAATACATCAAGGGAATAATGGAGACGTCATATTGTCGCAGACAAATTATATAAATAAAATCCTTCAGAGATTTAAAATGAGTGAATGTAATCCAATTAGAACGCCACTCGATCCTAATACTCGACTATCAAAAGATATGTGCCCAACAAATTCTAAAGAAAAACTAGAAACTGATAAAATCCCATATCAAGAACTAATCGGATCACTTCTATATCTATCAATTACTACCAGACCTGACATTTCTCATGCAGTTAACACCCTGAGTCAGTTCAATAATAATTATGGAAAAAATCATTGGCTAGCAGCAAAAAGGATATTACGCTACCTAAAAGGAACTTTACATTATGGTTTAAAATATTATCATGATAAACAAAATTTAATTGGATTCACTGATGCGGATTGGGGGTCAAATGTGGACGACCGAAAATCCTATACAGGATATATTTTCAAACTTTCAGGTTCACCTATTTCTTGGGATAGCCGAAAGCAGAAAACCATAGCTCTATCAAGTACAGAAGCTGAGTACTTAGCATTAACTGAAGCGGCAAAAGAAGCTATTTTCTTGAAGGCCTTACTAATGGAACTAGGTATAAAAATAAAGCAACCTATAACAGTCTTCAATGATAACAAGAGCGCTCAGCTAATGGCAATAAATAACGTAATAAACAACCGAAATAAACATATCGACATCAGGCACCACTTCATAAAAAATACTATTTCAAATGGAAATATAAACATTCAATTTTTAAGAACTTCAGAGATGCCTGCAGATTTACTAACAAAAGGTGTAACATTTTCAAAACTTGAAAAATTTCTACAAATCATGGGAATGTGTACCAAAAGAATAACATGACGTCGAGGAGGGTGATTGTTAATCTGGCAACGTCATAAATAGATTATTTAATATTCATATTGTATAAATATTGTTATCTCTTTCTTTTATTAATTACATAATACTGTATTATATTTTTATACTCACTTCTCAATAAATCATTGAATAGTTCACATCTTTCCAATATGGTCTAAGATTTTAATTTGAACTGATTTTTAGTATTTTAAAAAAAAATTTAAAGAGTTCATTTTTAAAATGTAATGGCTTTGTAAAATATTTCATGATACTGTAAAGCAGCTCTTGAAAAAATATCAGAGATTTTTTTTCCAGATAAAATATGATTATATCAACATTTATTGAAAACTATATGCTGTAGAAACCAATACATAGAGATTTAAATAAAGTTTATACAAATATTTTTGAAGACAATGTTAACGTTTTTAAATTTTGAATAATGGAGAAAAATGTAATATTGATTTTCGTGAGTAAAAAATAGTTTTAAAAAATTTTTTTAAATTAATTCAATTTTTAAAAAGTTTTTAGAAGGAGGAATTTTGAAAAAATAGCAGTGAGGGCAATGTAATTTATGTTGAAGGAGATACTGTGATGTCTTAAACCTATTGATGCAATAACAGAATAAAAAGGGATTTAGTATGAATTTTCTACATGACAAACTCTCGCAGTGCTGCCACTACTCAATCATGTGGTTTGGATTTATATTCCAAAATATAGTGAATGAACAAGCTAAGGTTTCAAGTTCTTTAAGTTATGACTTTACAATAATTCATATTTGGGGAAGTTATTTGTTTTGAAGCAAGCGACGCTATTCTGCACCTTCTATTTCTTTCGGAAATTTAAATATTGAAAACTCAGAATCATCCGGATTGTATTTCTTTTGGACATTTAAGTAATAAAAACTGTGAAAAATGTAATGCATGAAAATAAATGGAAAACTGCCGTGAAAGGACTGTATATTTTCAGTCGCAAAAGATGCTGGGAAATGCACGGAATTCTTAAGCAGAAGTAGGAAATACTTTACATCTCTAAATCTACCTCAAATTTATAAAACCTATATTTTTTTTCGAGACGTGAGTATAGAAGGAGCTTCAACCACCGCTATCCAATATCTCAATAAGAAACAAAACAGAGCTTTTCGTATTATCAATGATAAAAATTTCACAAAATACAACATGCTTTTAAGTTACCACAGGAATATTGGAGCTGATTGTCGGTTCTATAAATATCACTTAAGAAAAAAATATGAATATTGTACCAAAAATCCAACCTTACAGTAGTAATACAAGCTTAGCAGCACAAATTTATTCATATATAATATAGAGATTTTTCGAACTGTAACTATGAAATAAAGGAACTGTTTTATATGTTGCATCTCGAAATAATAGAACACATTACCTCCAATATTTATGCTTTTCATGTTTCCCAATACTTATAATTTAGAAAAATCCAAGAAAAAGTCAATTTAAGAAAAATGGCACTTATTGTTCCTGTCGAATTCAATTCCAAAAGTGCAGGTCTAAAATTCATTTAATTTAAATTGAAAAATATTTATCCAAAAGATTCAAAAAATTTCTATTTCAAAACTTTAATTGACATTTTAAATTTCAATAATTTTGATTTATAATACAAAACTAAAAATATTTTTACCTGTGTTTTATATATGATTCGCGTTCAAATAAATCAAATAATTATCCCGAAATTAAGAAAAATTACCAAATTATGTATGGATGAAAACATGTTATGGCTATAAAATAGAAATTCAAATAATTTTCAATCATAAATCAAAAGTATAATTTGTTTTCAACCCATATCAACGGTGTTTTTTTTGCAATATTGTATGATTTGTTTCTTTATTTTGTAATAATTGATCCTAAAAATAGGCAATATGAAATATTTTAACATCCAATTAAATGAATATTTATAGTTTTTCTTTCAAAATTTATGCTACCAATACAAAACCAATAAATTATTTTTTAATAGAAATATTGTAATATTTTTCAAAAAAAAAAAAGAATAACAGTTTTTAATATTGGAAAATATATTGGAGAAGGAAATTGGTAAGACATTCAGAAAAGGAATTGGCAAATACTTTTTCTGTTCTTTCTATGAAATTTATGACTTTTAATGGAAATGAAAAAAAAACAAATATTATTTGTTTTCCTGCAATCAATTTCAAAAGCGTCTTAATAGATTTTCCATTATTCTGCTAGATTCAAAGTTTAGAGTTTTTCAAAAAAATGAGGACATTGGTTTAACAGTTGGTATAATATTTGGTATTACTACCAGGCAACCAGGTTGTTCTTCGGTTTAGACGGTGAATGGAGAATTAAGAAAGGAATTCATTTACATCTGGAAAAATTCTCATTTAATCCTACTTCAACAATTTAAAAAAAAATATCTAATATCTAATTCCTAAGTTCCTGTATTTGGATACTTTTCTAGCGTTCTGGAATACGTTAAGAGGCGCTTCATTAAGTTCTAGCACTACGTATAACAATGCTTTTGGGTAAAATTAATTATACATTATCAAAAGAACTTAATTTTCTTCATATAGAGATCAACGCCCCGCGGAAAAGTTCATATGTCTTTAAAGGAGCAATTACTTATTCTTCTTATAAAAAGCCAAATAAATAAGCATATGTAATGTAAAAACTCTGCTGATTTTCTATCAAAATATTTTTTATGGCTCATATTTTTACATAATAGATAATAGAAGTTTTCCTCAATAGTAATTAACTTAAGGCTAAGATGATTGTGTTGATTTTTTATTAGGAGTAGCTGAATACCTAGACAGCTCCTATTTTAAATTTAATGTTAGTGTTATACTGAATTTATATGTGATGTGAGCTATAAATCTGATTGAAAATTTTTTTGGGTTTAATTTTGTAATTGCTTCAAATTCTACCAAAGTAACACCTTACTTATGAGGAAACAACAAAATCATGAACAACTGCTAAGCAACTCTTAAACAATGCATAAAATAAACTAGTTTTCCTCCTAGTTGGACTATCCCGTTGAAACTCTGCGCAGTTTTGGGTAGTGGATGACTTTAAACATGTAAACAGATTAAAACCAAACCTATTTAAAACTAAACCTTAGGATGAGGCCTTTGATACTAATGTAGAGTTTGGTTTTGAGGATGAGAATTGGCAAAAAAATTTTAAGAATATAGGAAAATTTGGTGGGACATAAAAGAGAAAGATGTTAATATTCTTACTTATACGAATTACCAACTTTAAAAAACAAATGGGACGGAATAGGATTCCATAATCTCGACGTGCGCAAAACAAATATATTTCCATAAGCCCTGTTACGCCATCGTAACAATTCAACACAGTACGGATTAGAATTAATCGTATATACGTCCTTGTTTTTCATTCGAAAACTTTGAGTTGAGGCATTAATTGTTTTATTTCATTTAAAACAGTTGTTCGTCTCTACTAGGTATCTATGAACCGGATCAGAATTTGCGCCAATGGTTAAATGAATTAGCGTTGAAGTAAAACTTGGATCATTCATAAATTGAAAAGCTCTGTTTTGCGCTTTATAAAGATATCAGAGGCTATTAGGGCGCTGGATTGGGATATATATATAAACAAAGATATATTATTTAGATATATATATATATCTTATAAATCTCCTTTTAAGTTTTTCCAAATTTTCCTCAAAAATATACTCAAATGTCTTTATAACTGCAATACTTTCAATAAATTCACTCAGATATTCATTTCTCAATAACAAAATTGCGAATAACATTGGAAAAAAAGAATGCAAAAAAAAAAAAACTTTTAAAAATAATATTTTATAGTTGAATGGATTAGAAAAACCATTTGTTAAAATTCCATTACAATTTTCATGCCTATACTACCATTACCTTTACCAATTCTCCATTTAACATTTTCAAAATACCTAAAAGCAAAAGAATAATAAAAAATAGAAAGAAAATTCTTAAACAAATTGAAGAAAAATGAATTTTGTTTTTTTTGTTGGAAATGGAATTTTTCTTCTTTTTGCTTTTAAATGTTCATTTATGGTTCTATTGTATTTGGACCCACCTCTATTCAAAGTAATGGAGGTTAAAAATTTTGAGAAAAGAATTTTTTTAATGCTTTTCCACATAAACGAATATTTTTGATGAATGCCAAAAAGAAAACAATGTTTTCGACCCAAAAATTGTTGTAAAAATAAAAAATTAAAACGTTCCAAGAAGGATTGAAAATATTTTCCACTTCTTTTACTTAATTGTTTGTTGCTAAAAAATATTTTATAGTTTAGGTACAAATTTTTGTTCTTGCTTTAAATTTTTCAAAATTGTAAAGATTTGAAAATAAATTGAAGTTAAAACGATTATTTTTTAGAAACAAAAAATATTAAAAAATTTGTATTAAAATTTTTCACTTTTCCAGGGTTAAAACTTAAGCTTCCGTCGGAATTAAATAGAATCGAATAATAGATTAATTTACCTCAATAGAAAAATATAACATTCCGATTAATTTCTATGTTTTAATAAATTGCTTTGTTTTGAAATTTACCTCTACTAAAAGTAGAGTTAGCTGGACTCTATAATTGAAAATTATTATTAGTAACCAGCTAATACCTGATGCGCGTTGCTGCGCCTCTCAATGGAGGTTTAATTGAAGTTGATGTTACTGCAAAAAGTTAACACAAAAATTACACATGGTGTATGTGTTAATTTTTAAATGTATGAAAGAAATTTTTTTAAAACGATTTTTCTAGGATTATTCTTGTAATTTTGAAATTTTCTGGAATTCAAAGCAGTACTAACTATTTTCCAAAATTGGACTTAATTTACTTCCAAATAGTTTTTTTTTTGCCAATCGTAGGACCGACATGTGTTACCAAACACCAAGTCTGTTAACAGACTCAACTCTATTTTCAAGGTGCTTCAAGCATACAAAATTTGAAGTCAATTGGTCAAACCGTTTTCATTTTAGAACAAAAAAGTTTAAATACTTGCACCACGCCCCAACTTGGCGGTCCGTTAGAGCAAAATTTTTGCCCACGATTTCTTTCCGTACCTAAAAACCCCTATATACAAATTTTCATGAGAACCGGCTGGGCAGTTTGAGTCTATTCGTAACATACAAAGTTTCGCTTTTATATATAAAGATTTTTACTAAAAATTAAATTCTATTGTTCTTAGGTTACCGAACTATTTAAAAATCAAATTCGATTCTTCTAAATTTAATAATCGCAATTTGAAAAAATTTAAAACATTAAAAGAAAACTGAAATAGATGCTGAATGACACTGTAGTTCGAATGCCGACCTTCTTCTGAGTGGCCTTGGTTTAAATCCCCTGTTCTAACATGTAGCTATGATATAAACAGCCTTATTGGCCTAGGGGTAGAACAGTAACCACTTAAAAAAGAAGTTGTTAGTTCCAAAATTTAAAATATGGTTTTGCAGAAGCAACTCACTATATTTTAATAATTTTCTACCTATCTGAATGCAATTGCTTACAAAATATCGAGTAAACTGATGACTTGACTGTTATTTTTATAGGAGATATGGTTAGGTGAATCAAAAATAGTTGGAAATCTTCAACTTAATATTAAATATGCCGCGCTTTCTTTTTTCAAAATTCAATAGCCCCGAGCAGCTACTATTTTAAGTTAAACCGTTTAATTCATCTGAATATAAACAAAAGAAACTCGCCATAGAAACAATCTTGAATCCGGGAACTTATTGCGGGACACGAACTTTGACGAATTGAAGAACTGTATCTTGAGCTAGAATCTTGAACTTTTTGTTGCCCGCTGTTTGCTCGTGTGAATTGAAATTAAAGTGAAATTTTATATAAGTAAGACAGGGAATTAATTACCCCATTTCGGGCCGATGATATACAGAAAAATTTTTAGAAAAAATTTCCCTATATTTTTACGACGCTAGACTCTAAATTTTTTAAAAAATTTTTTTTTTACATTTACAAAAATAATTTTAATATTTGTGAAAGCCAGTGCAGTGCATGTAGATGTTCTATTAATAAACACATGTGAATGCAAAAATTGTACTAATATTATTCTTATTTTCCAGATGCGCTACCGAGTCATAAGCTATGTATCACAGTATTAGTAAAAACGAGGAAGAGTGTGGTAGAGTAGACTATGCCAACTTTGGGATACCCGTATGATCGTAATATAAACATTATATCATCCGGTTAATTACTTTTGGCAAAATTTCAAACATACAGCTTTATTAGGTGTAGTGTAATGTAGGACAGCTACTCGAACCCTCTGCAGCAGACCAACCAAATTTTGCAGTAACTTTGACCATTACATTAAACTATTTTTGGCAAAATTTAAGACACCCAGCTTCATTAGGTGCAATACATTCCAAACTCATTTTAGATCCTTGGATTCTTCATGTTATTAAGCCACATGGCTAACTATTCGGCCACCGGGGTTCCTTTTTAAAAACTATTTTGCTAATAAAAATATTTCTATCCGATAAATTAGCAGTTCCTCTAATACCACTTTATCGAAAATTTCATAAACGACAAAATCCAAACCTCTGACGAAATTAACATAAAATGCTGAATCCTATAATCTTATAACTGTTGTTTGCGTGGGAAAAAATTTAAATTGCGAAATAAAAAACAATAAAAAAGAGTTAAAAATTATTAAAATTTAAAAAAACAAAAATGTTAATTAATTTGGACAATAAAGAAAACTTTTTAAATGCTATAAACCATACCAATATTGTTTTTTAAATTTTTTTATATTTTGTATAAATTAAAAAGGTTAGGTTAAAATATTAATATTTGTTTTTGTTTTGTTGTTTTTGAAAAATTCAAAATGGTGGCAAGTGTGGTTTATTTGTTTTATTAGTATTCTCATAATTATTAAAATATTTTTAATGATTTAAAAAAAAAAATTAAAAATTTTATTGGATATATAATGAAGTTTAATGAGAAAATTGAAATATTCATTATTATATGCTGGGCTTAGTGTTATTTTGTTTTTTTTTTTTGGTTGTTTTATATTAATAATGGCTTTTTTGTGAACAGTTTCTAATTATGAGGTTATAAATATTTTAATATTTTATATTTATTTCCAAAAATTAATTATTTTATTTTTAATTTATCAGTTTGTCTGCCATTATAGTGAAAACTATACGAAGCAGTAAATAATTGCAACTTTTTCCGTAAATTAAAGCAATAATTTAAATTCAAAGTATAAAAGACATAGGGACATGATATGAGGTATAAATGACAATTATAATAGATAAATTTTAAATAATATAGAAATTATCCGTAAAAATTTTATAACATAATTGTCAAATTTTATTATTTCTCCCTGGTGTTGCGTTGGAATTGTTTAAAGGGAGCTATTATTGATTTTAATTCAATAGAGCAAGTGTCAATACCTACAAGATATCTATAAAAGAGAATTAAAGCTCCAATATTACGGCGAGTGTTAAGAGGAGTGAAAGTAACCTTAACGGAAGGTTCGCCAATTAGGCGTAAGGCTCGATTTTGAATTTTGTCCAAGTAATTTAGTGAAGTTTGGGGAGCGCCAGCCCAAATGTGAGTTTTCTACTCCATCTTAGGTCGTATGTAAGCTTTATAGATATTGGACAGATCACTGGGAGAAAAATGTGCTTTAAGATTTATAATTGATAATAAATATTAGGTACTTAATCTACAATTAAATTTTTTGCGTATCTTCACTGTTTTTTTTTTAAACCTCATAATCCATTAATTTTTGTACTTCAAACAGGAAAATTTTTGAATCTAATAATAAATTAAATTTAATAATTTTAACCCAACTATAATATATTTTTAATTGATTTTTTAAATTATGAAAAAAAATATAAAAAAAAATATTAAATTAATTAAAAAAACTGCCAAAATATCTTTAAATAATTTATTAATTTATTTTGAAAAAGTGAAATAAAGGTCATTCAAAAATAAATGGAATAGGTATTTTAAATTTTCTACTTAAATTAAAAACTCTTTAAAAATATTAAAGACAAAACAGTTATAAATTTATTTAGGCCAACAAGTCTATCTAAACCCTAGATAAATTTTGGAATAAAAGAAAAGTTAATGGAATTGTTTTATTTTTATAATTAGGATTCTAATGAATCATAATGAGTTGTTAATAAGGTATTAGGACTTGGAACAATATATGTAGTAATGATTTTGTATTTGAGCTCAGCGAAATGTTTTTTTCTGTGAGTTATATTATTCAATTAAATTATTTGTTTATTTTTTATTTTTGTTTTAAATATTTTGTTAATGTATTTTATAGAATTATTAATTTGAACGCAATGGCGAATGGAAGCTAAATTAAAAAAAAAACATTGTAATTCTAATCTTACAATCTGGGCCACTCGAATGAAAGATCGCCACTCTAAACATTGTGTCATAAAGACGCTATTTAATTTTGCTTTTACAATCGCATTGATTTTTTATAATTTCGTATTAAAAATATCTTCTTTTATAATTTAACATTATTATTTTAGTTAATGGAAACCTATAGGATTTCTCTTAGCCAATCAATATTTAGTGCTTAAAATTGATTTGCTTAGAGAAACCCTATAGGTTTTTCTAAAGGCATTGTTCTTTTAAGCCTCCTTGTAGTAAACTTATTTTTGACAATATGAGTCGCTTCAACATTTATATGTCTTTCTAGACGTTTTTTATGTTTTTACCTTATATTTTTATTTCATCAAACTTTAAATATAATATGGAAAGACTTGTATTTTCATTTCATTTCTTTGTTTGGCACAAAGCGAAATTTGAATTCTATGCAACCATATAGGTAAAATGACTTTGATTGCAAACTAACATTTTCTTATACATCGACAACTTAGACCTATGATGTAGAAGTTAAAATTTTCTCAATATTTATCCAAGTTTAAAAAAAAACAAATTTAAAATTTCGTTCTAATTTCAAAAACATCTAAATTAACCTTAATTTGAATAACTTAAAGTAAACTTAAAGTATTGTTTTTTTTAATAAATAAGTTCTGCAAATGATAAATCTCTTTATAAGTATACCAGAACACCTCCAGGAAGTTACAAAAAATGTGTCATTGGAAAATATCAAATTTAATCACTATAATCACATATTAACAAATTGTAAATATATAAAAAAAATCATTGAATTAAAATGATAAGTTTTGCTAAAGGCTAACAGTTATTCTAGTGTTGTTTTTTATTAACAATTTTCATTTGTACACAAAAACAAACTATTCTAATACTATTTATTGATTATATTAGTTTAATATATCCATATCTAACAAATATATCATAAAATCTAATCGCACAGTTTTTTTTTTCATTCTATTTGACATTCAACTGACAGTGTTATGTTATAACTGTAACATTTATATTATTTTCTAATACTTCTTTTTAAATCATAAAGCATTAAAATTAATACTAAAGTATAAACTACAAATCCTCTTGACAGATTTGTCATTTTTTAATTGATTTGTTTGTTTATGTTATTTTGTTTTCCATTTAACTATATTAGATACAATAGTTGGATTTAGTTATGTTAGTTGTATCCGTTCTTCATCATCAATATAAAATAAAAAGCTAAATCCATGTTTAATACAGGGTGGCGCAAAATGACCGATATGCTTTGAATGTTTAATAACTTTTTTATTTAATGGTTAATTATTATTATTTTTTTGTTATACAGTATATTAATAAGAAAAATTTTTAGCTTAAGTATGAAAAATTACATGCCGCAAATGGTGACCATTTTCGGCTTCGCACATTCGTGCTCTTTCCAGCATATTTTCTATAACTTTTCGTAAAATTTCCGGTGTTATGGCTTGAATTTCATTTCGAATGTTTTGTTTTAGCTATGGTATGGTCGCTAGCTTGTTTACGTATACCCTTTCTTTAAATAACCTCAAAGAAAACAGTCTGGCGCTGTTAAAACCGGTGAAAGTGGGGGCCAATTAAAATCGCTTCTGCGCGAAATAATGCGTTCACCAAAGAGGTCTCGTAACAGACCAATTGTGTCCCTTGCAGTGTGGGCTGTGGCTCCATCTTGTTGGAAACACAACTGTGGATGGTTTTCTACAGCTGGCCTCAAAAAATTGTCCAGCAATGTTCGATATTCAGCACCAGTAATCGTAACTGAGGCGCCATGTGCATTTTCAAAGAAATATGGACCAATGATCCTTTCAGACAATACACCGCAGCAAACAATACACTTAAGTGAGTGTAATTGTCGCTGATGAACGGTTTTTGGATTCTCCGGAACTCATATCATGCAATTTTGTTTGTTTACGAAACCATTCAAATGGAAATGGGCTTCATCGCTTATTATCAAATTAAAATTTCAACTATTAAATTCAACATTAGATTTTCTAAAATAAAAAATATAAATAAATTTAAAAATTATTAAACATTCAAACTATATCGGTCGTTTTGTGCCACCCAGTATAATGTATGGCAATAAAATGTCAAATATAAAAAAACAACAAAACACACATATACACAAAAAATCATTGGCACAATAATCTACCTACCCAATTATAATTTATTTTATTATTTCTTTTGTTTTTAAGAGGATTAATCATCACTGTCCAATGTCCATATTCAGTATTCAGATAAAATCAGCCTAATTTTCAGCTTATGAGGCAATAGAATGAAATAAAATTTTTTTTTGGATTTTATATGTACCATATATTATATAGATTAAACTTTAGATTCATTTAATACTAAAGTGTAGTTATTTGTATATATATATTATAGTTATATGTCAAATATTTCATACATGGATATTTTTCCTACATTTACAGCCTAAAGTCAAATTTCAGTCAACTGAATCGAATTTAATGACCATAACAACAACAATATTAACAAAAATATCTAATTTACAAATGATGGACGAATCAACATATAATTTCTCTGTTTTATAATTGCAAAAGCATTGGATTTATTTTTTCTTCTTTGTCATCCTTTTGAATCCTTGGTAAAAGACAGTGTCAATAAGTCAAAAATTTCTTTTAAAATATTGTATGCTTTTTCTTAGTATATATATGTATATATATATATATATTGTAAGGTGTGTATAGGTTTTATCCTAATTGTCAAATCTTTGTAAGATTGGATATACTATAGTATTCTTATGTAGGCTTGTTGTAATTAATTCTTAAAGTCAAATAAAAAATGAAAAATATGGCTGTATATACCTGTTAAATACATACAATACTCTGTTGCTATTGTTATCCATTATTTTATTTGGATAAATTATTTTTGTACTGTCACTGATAGTGTTGCCATATTGTTACAATTATAATAATTATTTTTTCAATTTATTATTTAATCAATTACTTTAAATTTTAAAATATATACTGATTAAATATAAATTTTATGAACTAGGCTATTGATTAGATATTTAAGCCCATCTCAAAACTATTTTAATACTTCTTACAGTAAAATATATTTATATTAAGTTTCCTTAATTTATTGAAATTATAAAGTCTATGCGAATATTAAACAATCTACTGCACTTATGTATTTTTACTAAAACAATATTAAAGTAGCTAATATTCGGTGAGCGTTGTTGCGTTTTTAGTTAAAGTTGATATGATATTGAAAAAAATTAACATAAAAATTACATATGGTGTACATGACAGTTGCAAACGGTAAGTTCTACAGCAATAGGTTAACGAAACTCGACGAAAAATTTTTGAGACTTTCTTTTAGGTCATAGCAATTATATTTCGCAAAATTGGACGTAACCGGTTAACAAATTACAAGTCTTGTAATAGTGTCAACTCCATTGTCCAAAACCAACGCGTATACAAAATTTAATATGAAACGGTCAGACCGATTTTATTTTAGAACAAAAAAGTACTGAAATGCCAACTTCGGAGTCCGTTAGAGCAAAATGTATAGACTAAAGACTTTTCGTACTCAATCGGCTGAGCTGTTTAAAAGTCTTTCCTCTACAAAGTACAAACAAGCTAAAATTTGCTTTTATATATATATATATAAGAAGATGTTCGCTTATTAAGATATGCAAAATAAAAGGTTAGATATTTAATTTATTGATTAAATGCGTACAGGTAAATTAAATGGTAAAATTAAATTATAATTCAATTAAAATTTGAAATTTTATAGACTGTAATAAATATTTTACTTAAAAATTTTAAAACCTTGGTAATGATTCTCTTAAATTATCTTGATATTGACTAACTGTGTTTTCTAAAGTCATTTAGGAATTTAAAAAATGTCAGAAATAGAAAATTTTCAATTTTAAATGAAAACTAACCATATTCCAGAGGCTTACTATAGTTTAAATGTATATTAATTTAATATAAGTATCATTTCAATCTGTAAATATCTGACGAATGAAATATATAATTGACCTAATATAATTTCCATATTAAAACATAGTTTTCATTCATCAATAAAAAAAAAAAATTAATTAATAAAATTATATTTTATTTCAATATAATAAATAAATTTGGTCAATAATAAAATATTTTGTTTAAATTATAAATGAAAGTAGACATAAATTCGTCTTCTGTTTTTGAAATGGTAAAAAATACAAAACTACAAAACTTTCAATCAAAGAATTTATAGAATTTCAGTATCTTATATTTATTTTATTGGGGATGTTGTATACAAATAATAAGATATAAAATATTTACTTGAAATAATAACGAATATATAAATTTAATTTTAGTATTCATGTCAATATGGGTTATAATTAATATTAAACTATTGTGTAAAATATATACTTGCATTGAACTTTGAAATATATTATATGGGTTTAAAATATTCAATAGATACTTTATTTTTGTGCTTCAATGCACTAATAAAAATATCAGTAGTAGGCAGATGTATAAAACATATATTATTTTACAACAAAATATAACAATAATGGTAAGAGAAATGGGAAAAAAAGAAGACCTATATTGAAGCTGAGAAATAGGAGATTTTAAAAATGAAATAAAACTTTAATGTGAAAGATAACATAAATTTAGATATGATTATATAAGTCTATTTGTTATGAACCTCTCTATCACTTCCGCTTTTCGTGACATATGAGTTTCGAACACCCTATGTATATATATAAATTTATTTACGTTTAGAACTATTTTCTGTATCTGAAAGTTATACTTGTAAAATAAAATTATTTGTTTTATATTTAGTATTATTTTATTTTATTGATACAGAAATATTACTAAGCAATGATAGCTAATTATGATAGCCATAACAAGTCGAAACCCTGTCTCTTGAATAAGATTTTAACAAGGTAACAGCTCCGCCATACATCCGGTTAAACGGAGAGCAATTTAAAAAGTTCCTAATAGCCCATCTACAATGAACGCTCTACACGTAGCTATCTGTCAAATTAAGGTAAATGTATTGAATTAAATGGAAGTGTCTACAGTAGACGCAGTCATTAGCAGTCATAAAAAAAGTTGTTAAACTTTCAACTTTTTCGCTTTCTTTACGTATTCAAATGTCAAATAATTGAACTTTGATAAATATTTTTTATTGAAAAATAAAAAAAATATTTCAGAATAACAAATTAATAAAATTGTTAATTCTTTTTCTATCTTGGGTTAAATAATTCTTCTTCTTCTTCTTCTATGGCGCTACAGTCCGTTGTCGAACTTTGGCCTCCTGAATCATCCTCTTCCAGTTCACGCGATCTTGGGCAGCAGTTATCCAATTTTGCTCTTGCAGCATCGATACAGCGTCTGACTCGACTGCATCAACCCATCGATTTCTTGGCTTTCCTACTGGTCTTTTTCTATCTATTTTCCCGTTCAATACTTTTTTTGGAATGCGGGAATCTGGCATACGTTGTATGTGACCGGCCCACCTAAGGCGTTGTAGCTTGATGTATGTCACAACATCGCTGTCGGTGTATACATTGTATAGCTCTGCGTTGCGTCGCATTTTAAATTGGCCTTGGTCGATAATTGGCCCGATAATTTTACGAAGGGTTAAATAATATCAAACCATTATTCAAAATACCTATACAATAAACTTTGAACAATAAAATATTTTTTAATTCATAAAATTTGTAAACAAAACAATGTCAAAAAACGCTGTCATGTACATTTCATTGTGGACACTCCTTTGTTGACTACGTAATGAGAGCGAAATGAGAGCGTCGTTGTAGATAGGCCATAAAGCTTTCATTTCTTAAATTTCGATTATAATTCACCTTGTATTCTACCATAATAAGAATATGAAATTTTAAAAAAATATTTTTAAACAATGAATTACAAATTATTTCAACACTCATATCCTCATTACGAAGTCTTTAGGTTCGAATCGAATAATATTGAATCGACTGAAATATATAAATGTATAAAACATCCATATATACCAATTGCTATACAAACAAAATTTTAATTTCAATTTAAAAAATTTTTTTTCTAAATATTTTATAGATTCTAAATGTGATGATTTTAATTTTGAAAATTGATCTTTAAATGATTTTAGGAAAATTAGTTTTTCTTTGAATTGAAATTTTTGTATTTTCAATTGAATTTATAAAACGAAAATATTTTTTATTTTATCTTAGAAGAAATATTTTTACTATTTTCTAATTTTATTCTATCTGCATATAATTTTAAAATTTTTTATGATCAGAATATAAAATTGATTATTCATTAGTATAATACAAAATCGTATAAATTAAATACAAATTGATAGTATGTGTATATTAAACATTAATTAAAAAATTGGTTTATATTAGATCAAGCATATTTAGAATATGAAATTAAACTCTGACTTTTAAGTACTTTAAAAAAATTCAATTTTGTTCTTATGATTATAAAGATATTTGAAAAAAGCCAATTTTATTAAATGATTATATTTAACCAAATAAAGATATTAGAAAATTGAATTATTTGAATGAAGGTTTCTTTTTGAAATATGTTTTTAGTAAAAAATAAATATTTTATAAACTGAATTGGAATGTATTGGAAATTTTGCTATTGATAAGTAGTGGTTATTGAATTTAAACAACATTTTTAAATACTAAATATTAAATGTAATTTATTTTCGTATTAGAAAGCATTTTTCAAATTTTTTAATAAAATTTTTTATCATGTTCAAACGAACTATAAGTAATAGGGGTTAACTCCTAAATCCTACTTAAAGAGAAGCCGTATAGGTAGAATAATTACATACATATTAAAACACCTAAATAATGTTCAAACTAACTAAAAGCGTAAGTGCCAACTCCTAAATCATAATTAAAGAAAAGACCTATAGTTATAGAATAATTACATATATATTGAAACACGACATTGTAACAAACAAAATAAAATTTCTTTAAAATTTACTTATCATAATTTTTTTTTCATTTTGAAAAGACCCATTTTAGAGATTCGGCCAGATTTAACAAGGTGGATGTTACTTAAGCCATGGGGTCTGGATTTTAATCTTATTTAATGTTTTCAGGGTTGCCATATTTGAAGTGAACAATTATGAACAAAACTTATTTATGGAACATTTCATCATTTTAATATAATACAGAGTTCTATTTTGGGTTCCATCCATTGTTTCTGATTCTGAAGGAATTAAACACATTCGCCTTCACTTAATTTTTAGAAAATGAACTGAAATAATTCCATAATTTTTAGCAAGTCGACAGAAAATATCATTCAAAATTTGGGAATTCCCGTAATTAAACCGAACGTGTTTATTAATAATTTTTCGTCATCATCACGATCAACATTTTTAGCATTTCAAGAAACTCTTCAATATTCTTGAAAGTTTTTAATAGCTCTAACATATCCCCAACATCAAAAAATATAGCAATATTAAAAAAAAAGATAATAAAATTTTTCAATAAAATCCAATAATTTTATTCGAAATAAAATTTTAACATAGAACTCTTTAAAAAGTAAGTTCGAATAAAGTTCTGTAACAATATTTTTAATCGGAACCCAATTCCGTTCCGCTGATAAATTATATCAAATTATTCTTTTACATCTAAATATTGGGTTAGGAACGAAATTCAAAAAATAATAACTTCCAAAAAAAAAAAAATTCCAAAAATTTTTTATATTGCAACAAACTCTAAAATTCCTCCTAATTGAGAATCTCACATATCCATATATATAAATATTCTGCAAAAAGCGGCAATCCCGATTTTGAATCCAACACAAAAATCCCTTCTAATTAAAAATGTCACATAAATTTAAAATATAGAGTTACTATCCAAGCCTGTATTTCTTTTGACTGTATTTTGCAGAATTATTTCACTTTCTAATTCAGAATCTCACACATACATTTGTATTATGTATATATACGAATAAATATTCTGGAAAAAGCGTAAAATCTAGATTTTGTAACCAACTATTAAATTCCTCCTACGTATTTTTTTAATATTAATATATATTTTCAATAATAAAGAACTTCCAATAGTGGGGACTGCCGCAAACCCCCGCTAAACAAATTATTGAACCCTGATTTTGTAACCAACACTAAAATCTCTACTTACTCAGAATCTTAAATATAGATATATAGAAATATTCTGTAAAAGGCGTATAACTCTGCTTTTGAATCCAACTCTAAAATTTCTTCCAACTATTCATAAAATTATGAAAAGATTTATTTAAGCAATGTCTGCCATATATGGGAGTAGTGCATTGAATTATCAATTAAATTAATTTGGCCTTAAGCTAATATTAATGAAAGTGAAAATAATTATGCAAACTACAGGCAAATGAAAGACATGCAAATGACACTGCAGGCAAGTGAAATACAAGCAAATGAAATACAAGTAAATGAAATACAGTCAAATGAGCAATAAATACAGACATATGACACGCTCCAATATATATAAATATTCTGTAAAAAGCAGCAATCCTGATTTTGAATCCAACTCAAAAATCCCTCCCAATTGAGAATTTCACGTATACATATATATAAATATCCTGTAAAATGCGTACAATCCTAATTTTGTAACAAACTCTAAAATTCATCTTAGTTTACGCTAGGAACATTTTTTTTGTGGAATTTTTTTTTGGAATTATGACACCACCCCCATTAATACGAATATTAACAAATTACTACCATTTTATTTAATTGTAATTTACTTTTTAATTAAAATTACTTTGTCTATATTGACTTAATTAAATTTTTAATATTTAAAAAAACTTTCTAGTATTGCTTTAATTAAATGATTGGAAATAAAAATGGAAGCTCAAAATAACAAACCAGCATGCAAATATAATATATACCTATAAATATATATTTTTTCATTTTATTTGAGAAAATAACAGTAAAAATCAGAAAACTTTCAAAATAATTAAGTATTCCATCAACGAACATTCAAACATATTCACACATTATATTGTGTAAGTGGGAAATTGTAAGTTCTTATTTAAAATTCCATTCACAATTATAATGACCTCAACTTCATATACATACACTCGTATATATACATTTATATATAGGTAAAATAAAATTAAATACCTTTAGATTATGTACTTATATTAATTTATATGTCATTTCATTCTGCTGACCTAGGCATTTTATATATGAATTTATAGTCCTGTGTTATTAAAATATTATTTAATGTTAATTCTAAAGGTAAATATCACAAAAACAATTTGTTATATAATAGGTATGTATAAATCCAGTATATTTGTCACAATTCCCAATTATAAACACGAATATTTGAATACAAATTAAAAACGAAATCTATTTATGCTTTATTTAAATTTTATTTTCTTAAATCTTTCGTTAACCAAAATTAGTTATTGGTTTAATAATAAGTTAAAGCAAGATTAAACTAATTTATTATAATATGGTTTTATTTTTTTATTTTGTTTTTGGCTAAGTTTTGAATTTGAATATTAATTAAATACCTAGATCAAATGGATTAAATTTTAATAACAAAAACAATGTTAAACTAATAATAACCAATAAAACCAAATTAATATTTGACAATAATAATAACCAATTTATTTTTGAATTCCATATTTTTTTATTTTTAAATAAAATGTGGTTAATTTTGTGGTTATCTAATTCATATTTTTTAATTGAATTTAATTTAAAAAATATTATTTACTCGCTAATTATTATTTGTATTTAATAATAATTAATTAGTTTGTATAATACTGTTATCCTATAATCATTGAGTTTTGCAATAATACTAACACTTTTGGGTATTTAGGACATTATGAATTAATTTAAATAATTAATAATAATTAATTTGAATTAATATAAATATTTTATGTAATTGTTTTTTTAATTTTGTAATTTTTTCACGAATTGTCCGTGTAATTAAACTTTATTTATTCCAATTTCTCAAATTTACCTTAACCTAAAAAAGTTTACAAAAATATTTCTTATCAGTATTTTATTTTTTTTAACATCTAAAAATATAATTGTTTTTTTTATGTTAAGTTATGTCAATATTAATTTAGCTTACTCTTATTTTTAATATACAAATGGTTATATAATTTCATCTCTTTTAAATTTTATTGTAAAAAATGTTGTAAAAAGCAATGTTTTTTCTTTTAATTTTTCTAAAACGAGCCTACACTATCTTAACCTAATTTAAAAACTTAGCCTACCTTAGACTAGTATACATACTGAAAAATATGTTTCTATATATTTCATGATGTACCTAACCACCAACAGTTTTGCCTAATTAATGTATCCTTATGAGGAATACTCATGTCATACTTAAGGAGATCTCTATTTAATAGTTTTACATGTAGCCCGTCCACTATAGTGATATAGTATAGGGACATGATTCAGGTTTTGAATATAACCATTTTTATTTAGATATATAAAATGCTCTGGTGCTATAAAACCCGAGAGCACAGTTTTTTTAATGTATTCCTCATTATGGCAATATATATATATGAGATATAAGACCATTTTCTGGAGTATTTGTTGCTCTAACATTATTTCAAATTAATTTTATCATAAAATTATCGATTCTGCTTATGTTTGCTTCTTTGTACAAATATTTATTTCAATAAAAACATTTGTATTCAGATTCTGGTTTGTGTGATTTACTTATACATACTCTTATGCACTTTCTTTCAAATTTTCTGATTTTTTCCATGAGACTGCCGCTTATATTATACCATACTGGTATACCATATGATAGAAGTGGTCTGATCAATGTAAGGTATGCAATGATTTTAACTTTATTGATGAGTGCTTTATTATAAAAAAGTTTTTTACATGCATAAAATGCTTTGATGCCTTTTTCTGTTACACTTTTTGCTTGGTGTATATAGTTCAGATTTCTATGTGGGTAAACTCCTAGGTACTTCACCGTTTTTTTGTAAGCTATCTCGATTCTGTCGGGTGCTTTTATAATGAACCTTTTCCAGTTTTTCTTATAATTGTAATTAAGGTTACAATGAGTATTTCTAAGTCATATGCTTTCGCACTTGCTAAAATTAATTTTTAGTAACCATATTTTACAGAAATCTATAATAATGTTGAACATTTTCTGAACGGATTGTTGAGCTTGATCCACCCTATTACTGGCAGAGTAAATAATTATGTCATCCGCAAAGTCTATAGAATAATTAAATCCTTTAACCAGTTCTAACATTTTTAGCATGTCGATGATATATATCGAAAATAAAATCGGTGAATTTACTGCACCTTGTTGAAGTCCATTACCCAGTTGACAAATTTTTGGATAAAGTTCGGTTTCATGTCTTTCTATATAAAATTTATCGTCGGGTAATCATAGTGTAAATGTGACTGTGCCATGCGAAACTAAATTAATTCAGTATAAAATTATTGCATATTTTTAGGACGCTATGTGAAGTTTTAGTAATAAATCTTAGTTTTTGTAAATAATTTATTATAAATATTATTTTGTTTATTATGGCTCCAGAAAAACAACTTCTCATAAAAAAAAGAATAAAGTGCTTGATTTTGATAAGATTTTGTATGCAAATAAAATATATAAAATAATTACATATATAATATATTTTTATTATGCCATATTAGTAGATATGGAAGATTCTGAATTAGGAAGGATTTTAGAGTTGGACTCAAAAGCATTATATTTCTTTTTTATAGGATATTTTTATTATTTTTTTATTTAATTAACGGGGTATTAAAAATAAAATATTTTTGATTTCAATTTCACTAAATTTTAAAGTTACATTTGAAGGGTTATTTCACTCTTTAAATAATTTTTTTTTTGGAAAATTGTGTCATATGAAATAAATGTCATATAAAACCAAAGGTTTTTTAAATAACATTTTTCACAATTATTATATAGTGTTTTTATAAAAAATATATATAATAAATAAAAATATATATAAAAAATATTATAAAAAATAAAAGATAATATTATAATTTAGTTGTTTCATCAATTCATTATTAATTTTGAATAATAATGAAATCCATGAATGCTTCAATATGTCAAAGCTTAATTTTGAAAATATAAACACTGGTTACTAATAGAAACTCTTAATTTTTAAGTCCAAATAGCCTTTGATTTATTAAGCAAACCCATTGTGATTCTCGAGGATCTTACCCTATTTCTCCCGCCAAAAATTTTCAGATTCTAGGAATTAAATTCTGACTTCCACCAAAGTATTTATTTTCTTAGATATTTATTCTCACTTTCTTCAACTTGAAGACCTGCTTTTAAATTTATAAAAAGCCCTTAATAAATTATTCAATTTTCTAGTCTTTACAGCTCCTAAATATTGGGCGTCACAAAAAAGAATTCTTAACCTACTCCTACTAATTTCCGAAGATCTAACTTTTCCCAATTTCAAGTTTCCGGCATGCGCCGTTCAAAAGATATGTGAGGCCATATTATATTAAAATTGAGGTAAATTTTTATATTAAATATTTCAAAGTTCTTCGCCTTCCCAAAATTAACATTTGTCCTAGATTCTAGAATATATATGTAAATAACTGTCACTATTCTTAACACTTATAAAAAAATATGAAATGTCTGTGCAAAAAATAATTAATTTTTTAATTTTAAAGAATAAAAGAAATAAAATTGTAAATAAATCTACAAGATTCTCAGTTAAATAATTAAAAAATAAGATTTTATTTAATAATTTTCTAAAAAAGTTGATAGATTTGAGTGATATGTTCAAGTCACATTCAATTCAGAACATTCAAAACATGCAACATTTTTAATTTATTTTTATTCTAAAATTACAAACATTTAAAAATGTAAGAAATTTATTTCAATTAATAGTCTAGCTGTTTGTTTGTGTTTGAATTAAAATTTTCAATTAGAGCTGAAGCTTACAGCAGAATTTAGTAATATCTAAAATAAGATAAAGTTTATAAAATAATATTATCAAAATGGTTCAGAATTTAATTAATTTTCTTATGGCTTTCAAACTATTTTAAGATATTTGAGGATTCATATAATACCTAAGATTTAGTGTGATATTTTCAGAACTCTGTACAATAAACAAAGTATTATGCACGCTTAGATATATTGAAAATTCTAGAACCAAAAGAGGTCTGTATTCTATTAGCTACCATATCGGATTTCCTTTTAATTTCTTCCGTAGGCTATGGCTTCAGATGATGTCTTCAAGGAAGTCAGAGAGCTTTCCATATTTAATTTTAAAGTTCATATTTTTCTTAAGATATCTCAGATTATAAGAGGTTTAACTACAATATTTTAGGTTTCTTAATTATTTACCCTGTTAATTTTGCAATTCATGGATAAACTTTTTTAAGGATATGTTCTATTTTAAAACTTTATAATCTCAAATTCTTTTGGTATCTTTTCAATAAGATCGGCTCAAGTTAGACTTTTTAATAGGAAATCAATTGAATTTTCAGCATAACCAGTTATTTGATTAAAAACACTCGAATACTTTTATTACAATCACGATAAAACTTATCGTTTTAGCTTAAAGTATACATCAGAAACTCAAACTTAAATATAAATTCATGAGTATTTCATTTTCCAATTAAAATAAATTTCCAGGATATATTTAATGATGAAAAAAAAAAACAAAAAAAAAAATAAGAAAATAAACGGGTTATTCAACTAAAATCACATCAAATTCTGAAATATTCTTTGAATTATCAACATTATATGTAACATAACTAATATCTTATGACAATAATTATTTTAATTTTTTTCCATTTTTTTCTTTAATTATCTTTTTTAGAGGTTTATTATATAAAATATTCATGCATATAATATACTAATGTCCTTCTATATATATGTGTATGTATGCAAATGAATATTATGTTCTTTTAATTGTATGTACTATATAATACATCCATATATTTATTCAATGTATATAAATGATGAAAATGACAAGTGTGAATATAAATAGGTTTTTTAACATACATTTACTTTGATAGAAGTAGGTTTCATATGTTATTATTATTAAAAGAAAAACAAGAACAAAAAACCACATTTAAGCCAAAAAATAAAGGATATTGCATATTAATAAATTAAATTTCAGTCAGGATATTCAGTCAGGATTTAATTTATAAATTGAGTTTATGTCATAATGACGTAGGGAAAAATTACAAAAGCAAGTAGTATTATAAATTGTGTTTTAGTGTCAATTTGATTTTGTAATTGGTTTTTACTTATAATCATGAAGACATTTGGTTCTGATTTAAAATCATTGGTTTTAGTGTATTTTGGAAGGCTAAGAAGCTCAATTCGCTATGTTGTTCTTTGGTATGGGGATAGTGTGCGTTATCCTGACGCCTAGAACTTGCGACCCATTGTGCCCCAAGTATATTTTAATAAAGGCTTAGAATCTCAAACCGCTATGTTGTTCTTTGATATGGGGAAAAGTGTGCGCAATTTTAACAACTAGAACTTGCAGTCCGAACGTTGTGCCTCCCAATTCCAATACTTGCTATCAATTTATAAATAAAATTATTTATTTTGTATATGTTTTATATTTAAATTTTTAATTAAATATTTAATGAAATGCTTAACAAATTCTTAACAAATGCATAATAACCCAGCTAGTAAGCGAAATGCTTATCCACTGCACTACCGAGACTCCACACTCCGCTACGTGATACTTTCATTTTCTCAATTTTTTTAGCTGCTAGTTTTATTTCTTCCCAGAGGATTTTGCAATTTTCTGTCTTCTAATGTTTTGTTCCACGCCATTTTTTAAATGCCTGTTGTCTTCTCTAGTTCCCCTTTGTGTATTTCCCTGTTGGGTAGCTTCCTAAGAGTTTGATTTATGCATTTACATTTTTGGCGTCTGATTTCGTTTTTACCGTTTAATATCCAGAGTACAGACCTCTAAAGATCTAATATTCATATTTAAAAGTTATGATAATTGGCAAGAATATGCGACATACTATTTTAGGACAGAAGATTAATGAAAACCTGTAAGTTTTTACTTCTTTAGTGCTCAATGGAGAAGTCTGCATATCGAAGATGAAAAACTTGTATTTGTATATTTGGGTTTAATTGATTGGTTGTTAGCCTGGTTTCCGGGCTGTTGGATTAAATTTGAACTTTTCACAGTTTTGTTATTCTGGAAATTTGATATTTTGTTAGATATGACTGTTAAGTATTTAATGTGTCAAAAGTACACCTGACAAATTGCCTAAAAGAACTATTTGTTTATAACATATACTGAACATGAAATTTTGTCCATTCTATCTTCCTCTTATAATAAAACTGTTTCTTTTATTTAGCAGACTTGTTATAAAGTTTTTCTTTATATTATATATTCCATATAATATTGTTTCATTATAAACGTGCATACATATATGACATCGGGTATATTAGATTTGCTCCTCCGTTTGTAACGCATCGATCTAGACGAGCTAGATATAGTGTCAAGGGTACGTATCGGCTCAGAATCGAAAAATTAGTCGATCTAGCTATGTGTGTCTGTCCGTCCGTCCGTCTGTGTGTCAGCACGATAACTCAAAAACTAAAAGAGCTACAGTTTTGAAATTTTCACAAAATATTTTTCACTCAATTTTTAGGTTCCCTATTTTTTTTGGTTAAGATCGGACCAAAACGGGTAGCTCTCGAACAGCTAACTTTTTTAACTCCAATATTTTCATACAAAAATTTGAAATTTTGCTATGCATCTTGTATTTAACATGAAATTATATGAATTTTGTTTGTTTTTGTTTTTTTGTTTATTTTTTTTTTTTGTAGATAACGATTTCGAGTTAGAATTTCATATGATTTAAATTATGCGTAGTTTATTTAAGATAAGCAAAAAAGAACACAAAGATTTTTTTTAAGTAAATGGCTTATTGATATTGATAGATATTTATGAATATATATGATGAATCATCATGTTGATTATTATATGAATATGATCATATGAAGTTGATTTGGCTTAAGTTTAATATATTCGTGAATTAAAAATTAATTATAAGAGATGGAATTGAAAAATTAGAGCAAGAGTTTTGAAATTCACACAAAACATTTTTGGGACATTTTTGAGGTTCCCTATTCTTTTTGGTTAAGACCAGATCAAGGTTTTGGGGAGCTGCCACACAACTTCTTTGCACCAATATGAATTTCTAAGAAACTGATTATACTACGAGGATGAAAATTACACACTGCTAGTTATATAATGAATCGAGCACTTATACGGAGTTTCAAAATGTTACGGCCCCGTTTTCGGGCAGCTGCCATACAAAGTTGTCAATTCGATAACTGTGAATCTAATGAAGCTACGAGGTTAAAATCAAAACTGGGCAGATAAAGTAATAGGACAAGTTAGTTGGAAAAGTTGGACATCACTCGGACCAACTATTAGGGTAGGCTATTTTTTTTTTTTTTATGGGATAATAAGTTAATCCAAAATTATGGGATAATAAGTTAAATTTTTTTTTAACTATTTTACTTTCTTATATTTTTTTTGTAATATTTATAATAGCATAGGGAAAATAAATAACGGTTAGTGGGTATGCACAGGTATCTAAAAGTTGACAAGGGCAACTATAATCTTCCTCGTTTTAATTATATTTTATATTTAATATTTATTTTCTGAAGCATTCGTAAAAAAAAAGAACATGATTTTCTTTTAATTTTTACAACATTTTGTGTATTACTCGTATAAGAGGGATGAATTTGTTTTAGTAATAATAGAATCATTGCATAATTAAAAATTGTATGGTCAAAATAAATTATTTAATATTTAATCTGATGATAAAATTAGATTACAGTATTATTATTTAAATACTATCAAGAATATTTAAATTAGGATTAGAGAAAAATTAGCAGAGCAAAAATTTAATATTTATCTATTAATAATATGTTTCGATAAACCACTAAATTAGTGAGTTGTATGATAGAATGGGACTTATTTTCTCCCTTCTAATGTGTAGGAACTTTACATTAATATTGTTCGTACAATTAAAACTTTGATTTTTTATTAATTGATCTGAAAAAATTTTTTTTAATTTATGGTCTAAAACCTACCTTACAAAAAAGGCTTTAGAAGTTGGTCCGAGTAATGTTCGACTATGCCATCTTTGTAATTTGTAACTTTTCCTATTACTTTACTTTCTCAGTTTTAATTTTAATGCCGCAGCTTCATTAGATTCACAGTTATTGAATTGACAACTTTGTATGGCAGCTCCTCGAAGATGCAGCCGTTACATTTTGAGACTTCATTTAGGAGCATGATCTATTATATAACTAACCGTATGTAATTTTCATCCTCCCAACATTATTAGTTCTGATGAAATTCATAGTGGTGCAAAAAAGTTGTGTGGCAGCTTCTCAAAGCCTTGGTCCGATTTTAACCTAAAACAATAAGAAACCAAGAAATTGTCTAAAAATGACTTTGAGTGAATTTCAAAACTCTTTTAATTTTTGAGTTCAAAAACGGACGGACGAACAGACATACCTAGCTAAATCAATTTACTTTTCGATGGTGATCCGATACGTACCTTTAATACTATATCTAGCTCGTCTAGACCGATGGTTTATAAACGGAGGACCAATATTAATATATCCGTGATCTTATTTGTATGCACGAGTTTAAAAATCATTTCGTTGAGATTTGCGGAAACCTTTGATACGATGGCCTTTCCTACAGTTAAAGGCGTGGTGTAACGAAATTTCCAACGTTGTGACTTCCTTATTAATTCTGCTTTTGAAGTTTTTGTGAAATTGGAGGCGGGGATTCCTGTTACATTTTTGGTTTTTCTTCATATATACATATATGCTTATGAATCCTAAGGTAACTTATTACTTTCAGTTTCTTCTAAAAAAATCCCAATCAATCAGTAATTTCCCAAAATGTAAATTATACCAAAAGAAACTGAAAATTAACTTATAAATTTATTAGAAAATTTAAATATCAAAACACTACAAATATATTTACTTAATATGACGTGCAATTACTACTTTTAAAAGTAATTATAATAAGTATACTAAAAAATAATTAAAATTAAATATTTACATTGTGAGGTGTAATTATGCCAATGCATAATTAAATGGTGAATCTTTTGTATATATTGATTTTATACAAAATTTATGATACATTGTAATTATTACAATATAAATATGAATGTTTAACTTTAATTAAACTTAATGTCCATAATAAATTTTAATGAATAAAAAAATAAATAAGGTTTGTATTTGGGATTTGGATTATTTATACATAATTGGAAAATATTAATAAGTTCTAATAAGTTTTTAAAGTGATTACTTGAATATTAAAACGAATATGAATATAATTTAAAGCTAAAGTTTATGCAACATTTGGTAGGTCTACTACAGTGGGTTCCGTTAGTTGCCATACTTCTTTTTTTATATGAGCATTTTTCTATATCTAATGAAGCTGAATGCCTGAAATTTGACCAACGTCTAAATAAAATATAGTCGCTGTTGTGGAAAGGTTTAAGGAGCTGTCTTTCAACTTGTATTTTTTTTGTGCACTGAAAGCCTAAGTCACTCATTGAATAATATAATAGCCAATCATGGAATTAAATTTTCTTTTTTCTAGTTCTATTTTTTAGAATGGCTTTAATCTAGGAGGCTCATAAAATCAATAGTTGTTCTCCCACTGAAAGCAAAACTGTGATTGAAATTTTTTGAACTCAATTCTAAATTAAACCATCCAGTGAATCAATCGGTTATACCATGTTCACAAAGATGTGAAAGTTACAATTTTTAAATACTAGATTGACATATAAAATATTAACATTTTACGATTATATTTCAAAATCTTAAAATAAATCAATACAAAATATAAACAAATATTAAATTATGAATAACTCTTTGTAATTTTCAAGGTCATGGATCAAGAATCAATAATAAAATCAAAAACAAAACAAACTGTAAATAATAAAAAAAATATATTAATAAAAAAAATTCTTTTGTTATCCTAGGATTTAATAAAATAATGTGTTTGCATATTCATTTTTCCCAACCCTCATCACTTAATTTTCCATTTCTCAGCCATTTTCTTTTTATACAATTTTATATTAACATTTAAGACATTTGTAATTTGTATGTAAAACTTCTTGCTTAATAGAAAAAAAAAAAAAAAAACAAAAATAATAATAAAAAAAAAAATAAAAAAAAAAGAAGATAAAAGAATAACATAATCTATTCAAACATTTTGTTTCACTTTACACAAAAGAACTAATATTATACATATTTAACTAGCTTATATCCCTCTTTCCCCCCCTTTTTAAAACGTAATTTTTTTGTATATTTATTTTTATCATTTTCTTTGTTTTATTAGTGTTGTTGTCTCTTTTCTTTGTTTTTTTTTACTAATATTACAATTTACAATACAAAATACATCATTTCTATCTCTCACTCTTTCTATTTAGATGTTATGTATATTAAATGAAAACATTGTAACGTTTTATGAAAATTACCAACAACAACAACAAAAACAAAAACATCTCTATACATTAAAAACGACATTGAGTGAATCGGTGATATATTTCCTAGTATAAGTAAACACAAAGGAAGCTAATCTTTTCCATATGTCATCAGAATTTGTAGAATAGTAAAAAAATTGTACAACGAAACTAGTATAGAATTTTAGGTTGGAGGATTAAAGTTGGAGTAATATGAATGATATTCTAACGGAAAAGGTTTAACTTATATTTTCTTTTATGTAACAAGAATTAAAAGAATGTTTTTTATTTGAAACAGTGTTAGAGCGTTTAGTTATTTTTTAATCTAGGAGCTATAAAATATAATTAATAAATGTATTCATCGCTGTCATCTGGTCCTGCTACTATTATTTGGGCTGTTCGCGTTTTCTGGTGTTTATAAATTATTTACCAAACTGTTTAAATACTTCTCTAACTCTTTTGATATTAGTTTGACAATTAATTGTGACATCTCAATTCATATGGTATAAATTTAAAATAATAAAATGTAATTGAAACATTTTGTTTTACTAAACGCTATATATGAAATATAATAAACAAAAATTGAAATCTGATATGTATTACTCCGATGGGCAGAACGTGTCAACTTATATATGAATAAAAAATATGCTGTGTCCACCAACCGCTGTTACAAGAAAAGCGTGTAATGCCAAATTTTTTTGAAAGACTTTTTACTTTTTACTAACATACGTAATAATTTTTATATGAACAATATAATGTTTAATAATAAATAATAATAATAAAAAAATTTTTTTACATAACTTCATCTAGCACTGTTTATTTAATGGGAAGTAACACGTTATTGTGTTAATAATTTCCTCTAAATATGTTTAAAAGACTACAATACATAGACACAAAAATTTTGTTATCTATCAGACGTCATTTTTTTCCAGTTCGGATTTTACAATGCGTCAGTTAAAACTGAAAAACGAAATTTGGACTTGAAAAATTTAATTAAGCGGACCCTTAAGTTCGTCAGGTGAAAAAACTTTCTATGGAATATTTTTTTGCTATTTGTGTAACAACTTTTTGTTAATAAATTTTTTTTACTATACTATGAAATATTTGCAAAAATCTAAAAATTACCCTAGTACTGTTGAGGTTATCCAATTTTCTCCAAAAGCTTATCAATTCAAGATATTAAGAGCAAGGTCTTATATATGAATATAAGGTTCTGATGTAAATGTAAATACATTTTTGCACCGCTTTTTATATATTTCCTTTAAGGAGTATAGGGCATTCACCAAGTCTATACTCCTTTACCAAGTCTTCAGTTTCTTTAATTGTTATATTCACTAATCCGTTGATTACTCGACTGTAGCTATTGTATAAGATTATGAATACACAAGCGCTAACTTTGTGTGCCATCAATTATGTTACACAAGAGTTATTTCCATTATTTTTAATACATTTTCAAAAAATTTTATAAAAATGTGCCTATATAGCTTCACTCTGTCCGTCCGTCCGTCCGTCCGTATGTTTACAAAAACTTTTACACCGTTTGAAATAGAGTAAAGAAATTTTAACCATGGGTAGTTTTTGCAAAACAAAAAATTTTGTAGGAGAATTTTTTTCTGTAGCCCCACCTGTTACGGGATTATAGCCCCCCAAAGTTGGAAAAAGACCTATATTTAAATGGTTATAACAAAAGTTCTGTTAGATTTATTTTCAATCTGAAAACGGAAAAAGATAGCTGGTTTCATAAACTTTATAAATTATTGACAGGCAAATATTAAGGATTGCCATACGGTACTAAAATTTAACATTACATAAAACTCAATTTTTGCAAAATTTTTGACCACACATATCATCTGAACGGTTCAAGCAAGCGACTTGAAATTTTGGGAGAAGTTAGATAATCAGAAATTAGTAGGAGTCGGTTAACAAATTTTTTTGTCAAGCCCCCTGTTTAGAAGCTATGAGGGCTCGAAAATTAAAATTTTGCTATTTTTAAGCACCTGTAACTTGAATACCTGTCCGATTTTTTTTTTATTAATATACAAAATTTGAAGGTCCAACATTATATTTTAACATATGTTAAAGGTTTTTCTTAAATTTAAAAGCGGTTCCTTAAATTGAAGAAAGTGTCTCTCAGTTTTACCCATTTTTGCTTAGATAATAAAATTCTAAGTAAAATTCCAAATTTTGGTTTAATTCCTAGAAACTACAAAAATGGAGAGGGAGGGGGAGGGGGGTTAGATGAAGTTAGGTCCTTGAGAAATTTGGCAACCTTCCCCATTGAAGGGCTATTAGAACTTTAAAATAAAAAATTTACTGTTTTTATAAGTAAGCAGTAACTTAGTCACCAACGTATAGATTTCCTTAAACATTAATATTGAAGATTGAACATTATATTCCGATAGAATACTTAGTATGAAACACTATATTATTTTGAAAATGTGCTTTTTTAAAAACCCTTGGTTTTTTTATCATCACTTGTTTTTTTATAAATCTTATTTTATAACGATATAAGTTTCAATTTTACGATATTTTTTTCTTAGATATGATCTGTCCGAGATTTGAACTCGGAAGATACTTATAAAAAGAAATTAAAAATAAAAAGAACTCGGAAGCATACTTATAAAAAGAAATATTACAAAAATTCTAATTCTCGATTTTAATGAGCAGTGTACTGCTAAATCGACAATACTGCAAAAATATTCTATCCAAATATAACTTATTAGTAAATCTTACCAAAGTAAAAAACCACCAATTTTAATGTTTTAAACATTCCTAACACTACTCTAAAATTGCCACATCAAAGAGTAATAAGTTAAATATGTTGTAAATACATAAAAGACAATAAGAAAGAATGAGAAAGACAATCAAAAAAAAAATATTGTACAAAATATATTATTAGTTACATTCTAAGGAGTTATAAGGAGTTAAGATCCAATTTTTTTTTTTTGGATAATATTGAAAAAAAATAGGAACTTAGGATAAGAAATGTAAAATAATATGTGGTTAAGTATATTACTCAAACAATTCTTACAATATGATGTTACAAAATATTCATATACATGAATTTTATAATATTATTATTACCATCATCAACATAATCATCATCTTCTTGATCATCATTATTCACCTCTTTTCCACAACTGTATGTAGCAATTTTTCAAAATGGATAAAATGATCCTAGTGAGAAATATTAAAAACATGAAAGAGACACAAGATGGGATGGGAATATTGTGCATCAAATAAATATATGTGAAAACAAAAGTTTTAAACAATCAAAAAATGAGATGGAGAGAAAAGAGTAAATGAAACAAAAAAAATGTGTGGGTATGACTAAAAACAATGACAATAATACAAACATATTAAAATAATAAAATATGAGTAAAAAGGAAAATTTAATAATAATTTTTTTTTGTTTTTCATTTTTTTCATTTAAAATTTTTTATTATAATTTTGTGTATCTTTAGATATATATTTGTATAACATAATGTAAAATATATATTATATATTATTATATTATTTTTTTATTATAACATAAATTTCTATTAAAATATTAGCTATTAATATAAACACATACATACAAAAGAAATAAATAAACAAACAAATGCATATTGAAATATAAAATAATAAATAAGCAGTAGGTTTCTATTATTTCATATAACTTTAATAATATTTCACTTTTATATTTTCTTAGTTAGAGTCTCGGATTAAATTTTAGGGTTCTATTATTAAATCTATATTTGTTTGTCTTTCTATGTTTTTGAAATTTTTTCGAATTTCCGAAAATAGGAAAGAAATAGATTAATATAGGATTATATATAGGATTAATATAAGATATAGGATAAATAGGACTCCTACTGGATATTAAAATGCTCTCCCATTTCTATCCCCGGTTATTAGTATTTAGACTGTTGAATAATTAATCAGATCCTGTTTAATTACAATTCCTTAATTCCATGTTCAGATTTAGATTAATTGAATATTGATAAAAGATAAGTTTTTTCAAAATATCAGTTAATTAATTTTTGATACCAAAATGTAGTACCAGTAGTATAATCTATCAAGTTGGTATAACTACTTTAATATACTGAATATATAATATCCCTTTGCATCGAATCTAGGATTTAGAATGATTCTAAGTTTTCCTAAATTAATTTGTTCTTCTTCTTCTTCTGCTATGGCGCTACAGTCCGTTGTCGAACCTTGGCCTCCTGAATTATCCTCTTCCAGTTCACGCGATCTTGGGCAGCAATTACCCAATTTTGCTCTTGCAACATTGATACAGCGTCTGACTCGACTGCATCAACCCATCGATTTCTCGGCTTTCCTACTGGTTCTTGATGAGAATTTTTTTAACCTTGAAAATTGTTTGTAATTATGTCAGAATATTAATTAAATTATTTGAATGCAATTCAATGTCAATTAAAATATTTTAAAAATTTTCATTAATTACTCAGTACTAATTAATATTCTATTTACAAATTGTAATAATAATAATATTAATTATAATTTCGTATATTGAAATTAGATTTCATAACATCCGTCTACCACGACACTTCAAAACTAAATATCCATGGCTCGCTGAAAAATATGACAGTAAAGTTGACGGCCAATCAAATAATTAATTAAAATGACTTCAAGTTTACAGTTATAATTATATCTTTGACATTTTGACATTTTTTGAATTTTTATTTACACTTAAGTCTTTAAACGACGAATTGTCAAATATGATAGCTTTGGCTGTGGCATTGTCTAAAATATTTGAGGCCTCGTAAAATTCAAAATTCGATACATTTCCCTTTATTTTTTTTATTATAAGCCATGCTTGCAAGTTATTTTCAATAAAAACTTAAGAAAAATCAAATTGACAATTTATATTTTAACACGTGATAGTTGACTTATTAAAATTAGAAAACGTATCACAAATTATAAAACGTATCATTAGAAATAATTCTAAAAGTGATGTAATTTTTTTTTTTTTTTTGTAAAACTAAAGAATGCAAATGACTTCCTTATTACATTCTATTTTTCTTCGAATATTCCTATTTTTATTTTCAATTTTGTATAAAGTAGAGAAATTATGAAATGTCGTCGAAAAATTTATGATCCATGTAAAAACGGATTTATGTAATTTTTTATATTCTTTCTATTTCTATATCTATATCTATTTGTTTTAGTTTTTTATTATTGTGTGTCTTAATGTATGCGCGTCATACGATTTAATATAGTTTTAACCGAACTGAAAGAATCAAAAGAAATGTTTGCTTTTGCCTCTGTTTTAAGAATGGTAATAATGGTAATATATTATAATCCAAGAGATTCTATTCTGTATATATGTATGTATCCGTATATTGTAATGATTCTAATAGAAATATTTTGTATACCAGATTGAAGTTTTTTGTATTTATTTTAGAACATACAAAATCATAAAATAGAAATTACTCATTTTATTACATTTTCTTTGATATGATTATGATGATGATGACTGATTTTTTTTTTTTATTTAAATGACTAAAGTTTATGACATTAAATATGACCATACATAATATACATATAAAATATATTATATTTATTTATATATATATTGCATAAATTATAACTAAATTTGAATTAATATTGAATCTATTAACTTCTTTTGTAGATTCGGAGATTTTTGGATTCCTTATGATTTGTAAGTGAAAAGGGAAACTTTTTGAATCGCATTTGACGACTGTTGTACTGTAATATACAGTTGAATATATACAGGGACTGGTTAATGATGCTCTTCTTAACCTTGAGAATTCATGTTCTACAATTTAAAAAAAAATTAATTTAAGCTACTAATTAACATTTACAAGATTACAAAAAGGAAGTTATTATATAAAATTAACCTGAGTTTAACGAAATTATAAACAATTCCATGTTATGTGATAAGCGAGTGATTCAGCCTTTCCCTTTCAAGTTTGGTAGATATATGGAATTTTCCGATTAAATGAAACCGTTTTCCAATAGAATGAAACCTTCGATTGCCATGACGACATCCTAGCCACTACGCCACCGGTCGGTAACGACGAAATATAATAATAACACTATATTTCAACTTACGTATATGAATTAAGAACTAGACTTACAACATTTGTAATTCACTTTATATTATGTTAAAAATTCTCCAATTTTCTATTTCATGTCCTTAAAACATTTTTTGATTATCATTTTTTCCCAGAATTGAATCTTTTACTATTTCCATATATATAATAAAACTAAGATTCATTAAATTGAATTCTTTTAATGTCCCTTTTTTTCCGAATTCATAAATATGAAATGAACTTTAAGTAGGGCAAAAAAATTTAAAAAAAGAAAATTATATTCAGTTTGATAGAGGTCATCTCTTAAGTGTTGACTTTTCATAATATGAAATCTTTACAAGTTTAACCTTATAAGAATAATAAATAATAGCATTGATTTTGTATATGAATGTAATAATCAATATATATGCATTTTGGCAACTAAGTTCTTTTATTTCTTATTTAAAGTCTCTTTGTACAATACAAAATGTAATAAAAACCGAACTACTTACAATGATATTAAATTCAATTTAATAAAGTCTTCAAGATTCTCTTTGTTAGTAAAGTTTCAAATATACGAGTAAATTGATAGAATATTGTTTTCAATTCAATACCAGAAACTAAATGTAATATTTTATAAAAGAATTTTTCAAATGACCTCAATAATTGAATTTTATTGAATATTACAAATATAAGTAGAATTTTTTATGTCATAATTTCATTTATTATATGATAAAATTTTCACATTAAAATGACCACGTCTTAAGTTCATTGAAATTTTCCAAAATGATTTTCATTTAATTTTTAGAAATACTTGTAACTATGACTTATTTCGGCTTATTTGTATGGCAGCTACTCGAACCCACTGCATTAGAACAATCAAATTTTGCAAAAACTTTGGCCATAACATTAAACTATTTTTGGCAAAATTTCAGACACCTAGCTTCGTAATGCTAGGTATAGGGTAATGCTCATATAAAAAAAGAAGTTGCAAATACTCGAACCCATGGACCAAAATGGTTCCATATTTTTTGAGTAATCGTGCGGACGGACATGCATAACTAAATCGATTTTTTTTTCGATTCTGATCCGATCCATTTCCTTGAGTCTATATCTACCCTCCCGATCCTCCTTCTCTGTGTCACAAACGTAATGACAAATTTAGTATACCCTTTTGACTAATAGTCATACGGATTTAAATTTACTAATCAAGATTTCATTAATATCGCCTATAAATATGCAATGAAAAAGAAAGAGCGCAGTTTTTAAAAGGAATGAATATTACTAAAAAAAGTAATAGAGAATTACTGACTAATCACTCTCGTGGCCAAACGCATAAAACATATAAACAAAATAAATAATTTTTCTTATATTGAACCTATATAATGGCCCTGAGCCGATGGTGTTAATAATGTATCATTGTAATTTGTAATTTATTAATTTTAATAGAATTGAAATTCAGATAGAAGTCCTAAATAATATATTTCGTTTTACAAGTAGTTTTTTAACTATATCTAATATTTTTTTGTCAAATGACAGTTTTAACCCTTTAATGAAGTTTGAATCAATTGTGACCGTCACAAAACTTCATTAATTTTATAGTTTAAGTTTAACTCCCGATAATTTTACCATGGTCTGTGGTTATCACCATAGCATATTTTTCAGAACTTAACTGATAAGTTAAATTAAAGTTAAAATGAATCACACTATCTATATGTGATTTTTTGAATAATTTATAAAATATATATTTTTAAAAATCATATAAACTAAAATGTAAATTCTATAATTTACAATAAAATATTCTTTATTTTCTTTAGTTATTGAAAAATTCAAAAAAAAAAAAATATAATAGACAATATAAAATTTTAAAATATAAAATACAAGTTAATATAACACATAAAAAATTTCATTTATAATTGAAAATTATAAAGATAATATTAATATAAAAAATATCCATCTTTTTTGAACATATTGAAAAATATTTTAGTAAAAATTTTAAAATAAATATTATTTTTAAAATATAATACCACAAAAAATGTTGTAAAATTTTAAATTGAATTTTAACCAATTTAATTTTTTCCAAAATTAGAACATAACTTTTTCTTTACTTATAATAAATAAGTATGAATACATAAATTAGGATTGCCAACTTAACAATTTTAAATCTTAAGCAAAATTTCTATCAAATAAAATAATTACATAATCATTACATTTAAATTCTTTATCTATGTTCAAAATGTTGGTATAACCCAACATTAAAATACCTTTCTATATCTTCGAATCAAAACTGTAAAATTCAAGTACCAGTACAATTACCAGTGCCATTACTTTGTAATCATTAATTGCAAATTAAAATTTGAAAAATTTCTGTAATGGTATTTTGAGAATTCAATTACCAATAAAAAGAATTAAGTATTTACTTGATAATTATATAGAAAGTAATTAATATAGGATTTCAATTTCTTTTTTAATTATTTTTTAAAAATTTAATTATTTTTATAATTACTTTTGATACTTAAATTACTTTTGTAATTGGTTTTGATAATTAATTATTTCAATGTAATTAACTATAGAAAAATACTGAACTATCATAAAAACTACAAATATTTTTGAAAAATCAGTAAATTAATCAGTTTATTTAGTTTTATTTTAAATTGTTTTATATTTTTAAAAGTACTCACATTTTTTGGTAATTAATTATTTTAAAGTAATTAATAGTTAATAATAGTTTTGTAGAATATAACATTTAAACACTTCCTAGTGTTACGAAAAAATAGTTTTGTATATAAAAATTGTTTTGAAAGAGGAAAAGCTTATTTTATTTTTTAGTCAAGTATAATTGGTTCATTAGCTAGTCTACCCACCTTATATTAAAGATCGAGTATCCTTTAAGTCATTCATTACTATTTATGAACAGTTCAATCTTTTCATCTAAAATGCGTTGATTACTCGACTGCCACTATTATAAAATCCAATCATACCTGGTTTAAAAAAAAAACTACTACTCACTTTTTCTGAATAGCTGGCAACATTATACAGTTTTATTTGAAGCAAATTTATTAACTAAAACTAAATTACAAACATTACCTTCGTTTTCATAAAATATTTTTCTAATTTAATTTGGTGTAAGTTTTTTGATTTACACAAAAATGTACAACAAAAAATTTTCTGTAAATATTTAAATATATAAATTTATAACATCATATATTTTTTTCTACATAATAAATGAATTTATGATTTTGGATCTAATTTAATGAAATTTTTGAGAGTTTAACCCCTCAGACAATGTCGAAGCTGTTCGAACGTCGCAAATGTCAAATTAAGTTAAAATATATGAAAATGCATGAGCCTTAACAGTTTCAACGGCGTATAAAATTGAAAAATTTAAATTTGGTTGAACTTTTTCGCCATTGAACGCGTAGATTGTCCGAACTATGTTGTAAATAAGTCAATCTGTTCTAGCTGTATTGAATAAATTAGGGGTCTATGATTCTTTACTATAAGAAAGAATCTCGAACGAAAAAATCCCGAATGATTTAAAATTTTGAAAAAAAAAACCCGAGCAATATAAAATCTCCAAAAAAATATTCGAAAAGAAAATTCATGAATTAAAATATTATTAATATTCTGGAAAAGGGGAACACCATTTTGAATCCAACTCATTAATCCCGCCCATTTCAGAATCTCAGTTTAGAATCTTATTTAAATAAAAAAATTAATTCCGTTACTTTGGGTTTTCAGCATTTGGTTTTTTACGATTTTTTCCAACAAATTAAAATTCGCAATTTTGTTTTTTCTAGATTTTTTTGTTCGGGGCTTTATTTATCAATGGCATTTTCTGAAAATTTTTATTTGAGCTGTGAAAATTCACAGAAAACGCGCATGAAAGACGTCGACATTGTCTTAGGCTTAACAAATGAACTTATTTTTCGTTTATTTATATTTCAGGTAAAAAATTTAAATAAAATAAAAATCTAAAAATAACTCTTTAAAATTCGTTGTAAATTTAATTATAAGCAAAAAATTGCTTCATAATTATCAATTTAGTTTTTAAATACTAAAAAGTTGCTTGTTTAAAAAAAATGCTGGGATTTTTTTAAATTTGAAATAAACATTTATTTTTAGAACTAACCTCAATATTTTTTTTGATCTAACTAGAGAACCACACGGGGATTTTTTTGATATTTAATTTATTTTTCATAAAAATTAAAAACTTTTTAGAATTTGTTTTGTCGCGATAAGTTAAAGAAAATGGAATAAAATTTTTTAGACTCTTTGGCCGAAGTATTATTTTTTGCAAATCTGTAAATTATCATTTACACAAAAATGTTGATCGATTGCCGGCAATCGAAACAATACAAACATTGTTCCTCTCTTTATTAATTTCGAAGAAGTGGTTGTCAGATCATCGGAGATGAGTGAAGGTACCCTAACAAATACACTATTTCATTCCAAATCTTGAAAATAAATTTTAATCAGGACGAAACACCCACGTACCAAATACCGTGTTAATATCTTTATTATTTTCAAATTCATGCGTTTAAGTTTTAGGAGGTATGTAAGAGGTACCCGAAGAGTCAATTTAATTAATTAAAGACACAAGAGAAACAGAGAGAAACACTCTAGCACTAATTTTGATTTTTAATCTCTATCTTCTTTCTTGATCTCCGAGATATGCTCCTTTACTCTTGATTCAATCGGAAGCTTCCAGAATCATTCATGGATTCATGATCTAAACTTGCCCATATCGTAAATAGGAACCTACAGTATATATACGACCTAATTTGTTTCAGAAGGTGGCGCTGAATAAAAATATATATACTTTTCTAAACTGTCTAGCTTGCTTCTTTTTGGTGGATACAATACCTAAGTTAATAACATTTGTTAATCAAGCACCTTAACTTTATATATAAATGCTATATATATATAACTTAGTGCATAAACAGGTTCTGTAAATAAATTCCAGCAATGCAAATGAGAGTTGAATAAATGTTAATGATATTTTGATTTCCTTAAACTATAATCGAACTTGTCTATTTTAAACAAAAATTTCTAACAAAAACTAAAATTTTATAAATTTCGTAGAAATATTCTTCTTATTTAATACTCTTTCATTTACAAAATTTTTAAATATATTCTTACGTAGGCTTTCCAAATGGTGTATAATTTATTCAAGAAATTAATTAAATTAATTTAAAGATTCATTGAATTAAAAATAACATTTCTCAGAAATTAATTCTTTTTAGAAAAAATTGCGCCCTAGAATACTTTTAACTTAAATTATTAAATATTTTAAACTAAACTAAAGTAACTAGATCTTAAAATTCTATAAAATAACTTTAACTAAATTTTTTAAATTACTTCGTCGAATAAAACAATTTTCACTGGAATTTAAAAAGTTAAAAATTGTGGAAATTAAAAAATTTTAAAATTTTTGAATAAATAAGATCAAAGTGGATATTTTTTCTAAATGCCCCTTCAGTTAAAGCCCTTTTAGTACAATTTTTAACCAAAAATAAATATTTAATAATTAACTTTAATTTACTTTAATCAAAAATTTATATGAAAATTCTTTAAAAAAAAAAATAAACTTTAAACCCCAATTATTATAATAAAATTTAACACATCTTTTTTTTTTTAATACAGAACTAACTGTAATAATTTTTACCGGAATTGAAAAGCTAAAAAGCTTGTGCAAAAAAAAAAAAAAAAAACAAAATAAAGTTTTCAACAACTTTTATGAAATACTCAAAATTTTAAATCAAATATATTATTTGCATAATAAACCACTGTTGTTAAGAAACTCCCGGATTTACAAATTACAACAAACATTTGTGTACATATACATTGAACTTAAATAAAAGTTTTCTACTTAAAATAACTAAGTGTGTGTATGTTTGTTTAGATATAAACTTATAGGTATATAAATTAAGAAAATTTATTTACTTAAAAAATTCAATTTGAATCAGAACAAATTTAAATACAAAATTTCTTTTTCTTTTCCAAAAAATTTTATTTTGCCGCCTTGTATTTCTTCCTTAATATTTACAAGAAGAAAGATGAAGAAATTTAAATTTAGAGTTTTCATTTTATTTTAGAACGTTTAAAATTTTATCGCAGTTAAAATATCGCAAGCGTGCCTTTCTACATTATAATCCCGTATTCCAGGAAAATTTCCCTGCCTAAAAGTATGCAAATATTCATTTTTAAGGTAAAATAATGTTTTTCTTAATACAACTCTGGAGTGGATGGTCTAGTAGGTTAAAATTTGCCATACTGTGGGTCCGATACCCCAAACGCAATGAAAATAACACAATCGTGTCTTTCTACATATTATTAACCATTGTTCCAGGAAAATATTTTCCTAAAAGTATGAAAAAATTCGTTTTCAATGCTGTTTTTACAAATCACGAAATATAGTCTTAATATTAAATTTATAAGTCCAAAATTTTTCTAGTTGAGGACAAGGGCTACTGATATTGTATCAATTTAAAATTTTTAATATAAATAATATAAATAAATATTAAATAAAAAGAAATTAATAAATACATAAAAACTTCTCATATTATCATATCCTGGTTTTAGCTCAAAGTCTTTTAATTCTAAATTAAACAAATTTAACTGTGTGTAGTATTCAATGGCAATAAAACATAATAATCAAAGAATTTAAAACTGATCATTAAGTCTGAAAAATTATATTCTTACACATTTCAGATTTAACATAGCGAATGGCGAAAATTTAGCTTCAATTCAAATCTAACTTGACTTGACTTGAGAGTCGTTAAAAATTTTGTTAAAATTTTAATCTACGTACACGTAATTCTCAAATATTAAAATATTGATCATTGATACTCAAGCGGTTTGTAATATGAAATTCATACAAAAAATTGGACAGACAAAAAATTATTATTTAGAACAAAACAAAAAACGAAATAAAGTCAAAAAAAAAAGTTGAAATACTAAAAAATTCAGTTGAACTCAAACTTGATTTATAATTATGTTTAAAATCAAATTGATTTTTGTAATAACAATCAGACAATTTTAAAATTAAACAAAAAATTGTTTGTTTTTTGTAGGAAAAATGTTAAATATGTATTAATTGAGAGTAAGCTACCTAAAACTCGGTGCCTTTTGCCGCGTCTCCCAAATTGAAGTTTTTGTAAATCCCCTTTAAAGGAAAGTTTTTTTTGATAAATTATCGTGCCAATGTGGTTTAAGAAATTTTTAGCCTGTAAAGTCAACTCTATTGTCAAACAGCAATACTTATAAAAACTCTTAAGTCAACGGTCGGGTTAGCAATGAAATACCAAATACAAAACACTAAAATAAGGAAATCCCAAAGTTAGTTTAAAATTATAAAATTTTAAAATCCCAAATGCAAAAATCCGAAAGTTCCAAAATTCTAAACCACCTTAAAAAAGGAATTGTAAATTTCCAAAATAGCAATTCAAAATTTAAAAACCTGCCATATATTTCCAACTATAGCATCCTTCGAATTCTAAAACAACCCCGGATTTACATATATATAAATATTTTTGGACAGAGGAAAAACTCTAATTTTGAAATAAATATAAAAGTATGTCAAGTAAAAGAGGTTCTAAAATCACTCCTAAAACAGAATTTCACACATACATAAATATCCTTTAAAAAGCGATAACTCTACTTTCAAATTCAACTCTAAAATACTCTTAACTCAGAATCTAACATATAGATATAAAAAAATGTTCTGAAAAAAGAGAAAGTACGCTGATTTCGTAACCAACTTTAAAATCCTTCCTAACGGTTTTTCATAAAAAATAAATAAGCAACAAAGCATTTAATATAAGGGGAAGTAATTGATTTTACAACTAACTAAAGATTGGAATTTTGGTATTTTGGGATTTTGAAATTTGGGATATCGAAATTTAGAGATTTTGAAATTTAGCATTGTAGCATTTGGGATTTTTTTTTTTTTTTGGAAAATTTTGGCACTCCCAATCGGCCAACTCGTTTCTAACTTAGAGTGAAATAACAAAAAAAAACTTTAAACAGTTATTATACCGCAATAGATTAATGGAACTCTAAAATTTTTCAGACTTTCATACAGATCAAATGTATACTTCGAAAAATTAAAAGTAATCCATTTTCAAAAGAAAAATTAGTTAATAATCGTTGTACCGATATGGGTTAAGAAATTCCAAGTTTGTTAATATTTCGGAGTCAATGGTTCAAACCGCTTGTAAAAAACCTTTAAGAAAACAAACCATTTCAGTGTCAGGACAAAGTTTCAGAAAGTTCAAAATAGATCAAAGATTTCCCTAATGAATTCTCTAGACAAAATTATAGGCCAAACTTTTCAATCAATTGTTTCAAATTAAAAAAAAACAAACCAGTTGATTATATGTATGTACTTGGATTAAATGAAACTAGAAATAAGAATTGATGACAACATCTTGGATTTTGTAATCACATAAAAGACAATTTTTAAAGAAAGCAAAACAAACTCACCATTAAATAAAAACTTTTATTCCGTACTTTTATATTCTCTTTGTCCTGTTTTAAAACTTTTATAAAACTTTTTTTTTACTTTGATTTTTACTTCTGTTTTTTATTTTATTTTGATTCTGTTTAGATTTTTATACCTGTTGTGTTGTGATAATACACTATTCAATAATATCTAATATACACTTCAGTTGAGGGACTATTTAAAGTTCTAACAGGTCAAATAAAATGCAAAAAAAAAAAAAAGGCAAACCAAAATTAAATTAAAATCAATACAATTTTGTACAATATAAAAAAAAAAATCATAAGCACCGGAAATGACAGTGAAAAGTTTTCAAACTAAAGCTTTATAAAACCAAAAACAAAATTGAATAAATTTAATTTAACTATGGTTGATAGGATTTTTAGCCATTTTTTTTTTAATTTCACTTGAATTTAATTGGAAAAAATTGAAAAAACCAACAATTTTATTTTATTTTCATTAAATTTTATTAAAATTTACATTTTTATTATTTTTAAAAAATTTTTTTGAAAATTTATTTTATAGCATTGTTGTTTTTTACAGAGTTTATAAAAGCCATAGGTTTAATATTAACCAAACATTGATTTTTCAATAAAGTATCATACATAAATCTTTAAAAATTTAAGCAATTTTTTGACACGCTTCTGTTTTGGATATATAAGCGTGAAATAATTGTGTTTTAGGAAATATCTTATAGCCTGGAATAAAATATAATATTATAAAAATAACTAAGTTCAATTATTGGATAATGTAAAGTGTAAACAATTGAATAAAATAGATAATAAGGATTTTAAGCACAGATTTTTATAAAATCCAATTAAAGATTAAATCTAATGTCAAGGTGCTTAAAATCTGATGATTGCTAGGATGGTGGTAAGCGCTTTATTTCTAGCAAGATTAGGGGATCATTACTCCAACCCTAAAATAAACACATGAATTTTCTCTTATAATAAATTAAAATTAGTCACATTGGTATTTCTGTCATTGTAGTCTTAATGAATCCGTAGAGATTAAGAAGACCTAAAAACTTATCCTTTATATTTTGATGGACAATAGACTGCGCCCATATTAAAATTCTATTAGACTTAATTTTAACTGTATAGTTAGTTTATTTTTCTCTAAATGGACTCTGGATTCTTCGATATTTTTAACACCGTTTTTGATAATTTCTTGGTTGGTTACCACAATGATCCATATTTTAAGTTGTATAGCCTACTAGTAGTAGCTTTGTTTTGCTTGGTAGATGGATCTTAGTCTTTCCTATAAAAAAATTCAAACTCATCTATTTTATTAAGAAATCCGTTGAAATTCCATGTTACTCTATATATTTTATTTTAGTACATGTTTCGTTGGTCTTCCAGGGGTTGCTTCAATTGAACTAGAGTTTTCGGCTTCAATTTTAGTCAATTTCATTCACTCTATCAAAAGTGTCGTGTAAACGAACATGAGTAAAACTCTGACGAATGTCGGTGAAAACATTAAAAATCTCCCAGACAAACTGAAATTTTCTTCTGGGAAATAATAGTTAAATCTTTGAAACCATAGCCTTAAGTTTTTCGTTTTTGAATTAGCAAAGGAAGCTCATGTAATGCTATACAATTAGAGTGTATGCATTAGCTGGAATTGTATGGGAAATTGAAAATAAGTTGTTTTAATTGGTAATTGATAATTACTGAACGGAAGTGCCAAATATTTTTGAATACTTTCAAACTATTAGTTTAGTAATTTTAGCCTCTTTTGTTATATTAAGTAACTAGATGTTATGCCAGTTGTCGTACTTCCGGCAAGTGCAATCCCCTTTTTTGTATTCATCTTCAGAGTTTTTTTTTAGTAGTCCTATTCAAACACCTGGTACGGCCTTCTCGCAATAACCAAATATTCTGCCAATCTAGGTTCTTCAGATTCTGCAAATCTTTTATTTGTTTGAAGATTTCTCTCAGTTTATTTTCTGATTGGTTCCAATTCAGTTGCTTCTTTTTTTAGATGTATTTTCAGATTTAAGCAAAACTAAAAGCAATGGAGGCCGGAGTTGTTGTTTCACCAAATTTTCTGCTTTTGCGGCTCTTTCCGCCTCTTCGTTTCCCTTTATCCCTGTATGTCCTGGTATCCAAGAAATTTTACCCTAGCCATGTTTTCTATTAGGATATGTCTTGCCCCATTGATCTCATGAGAACTTCTGTAGGGACTTTCTTCAAGTGTCATTATACAGCTCAGGCTGTCCGTGTAAGTAGATGACCTCCTTCTAATGACAAATTCTTTAAGAATGATCTCCATTTTGCATTCGTAAATTGGCAAGAAGTTTGCCATCTTGTCACTGATTGTTTGTTTAATTTAACTTTAATATTTAAAAACAAAAACTTCAAAACATCTGTAATTAGAAATGAGGAAGACGTCATGGATTGAGAATTCTACTAAATTTTCATTCAAGGTTTAAATTTTAAATCTTGACAAATGATTTGTAAATTCAACTTGATATCAACACATTTCAATTTTTTTAATTATATAATAAAAATAACTAAAACTTAAAAGCAATTTAATAGACTTAAATAATATATAAAGTACTCTTGACGGTTTTTATAATTAATTTAATATTAAAAAAAAATAACTTATTACAAAACTTAATCAAATATTTTATTTTAAATTAAGACCCAGCTACTAACTTAGTAATATAATAAAGTACAATTTCACTAACTTATCGTTAATTAAAAACAATTTTTTTTTTCTTTCCATTGTCAAGTTTGTCATTATTTGTTTAAATTATTTATTTTAAAAAATTTATATTTCAAAATTAAAAGTGTCAATTATAAAAAAATTTCCATTACAATTTATTTTAAAATTTTATGAAAATTTAAAATAATTATTTACAATTTGCTCCTTCAAAAAATTCTGAGAACAATGAAAGCGAATATATCACTATATTCCGTGTACACTTCTTTTGGGGCAAAAACCCCATATTGGAATGGGAACAGCAAAAAATTTAAAATAAAATACCATTAGAAAAATAGAAAAAGTTTCAAATTTTAATTTGTTTTTTATGCTTCAAACGAATTCCAAAAAAAAAAAAAATTTAAATAAAAAAAGAATTCATTGACATTTTCAATTGTTTTGTTTAACGTTTGTAAATCAATAATTCCGTCATTGCTACTACCATCAAACTTCTCCCACTCTAGTCCCACAGAATATGTAGTATTAAATAAAATTCAATATTCTACACAATTGAATAAAAAGATGAAGTAACCGTAACAACCTTTTTAAAATTCTGGGATTCGGATAATAAACACCTATATTTGAAGGTTTCCCAAAATTAAGAAGAAGCCCAACCAAATTAAAAAATTGATTTTTATAAATAAACTTTGAAATTGGAGTTCGTTTTTATTTTTTAATTGTTAAGTTAAATAAAAAATGGGAACCTATAAAAAAAAGTTTTTTCCAATTTTAATTATTAAATAAAGAAATACAATAAACAACTAAACAAAGAACCGTTAGAAAAATATTTCTGAAGGAAGGAAAATTAACTTTTGGAAAATATAAAAAAAACAAAAAAAAAAAAATATAAATAAAAAATCAACAAGATAAAACAATTGTGTTCTCTTAGTGATTATAATTGAATCGATCAAAAATGGTGGACAGCGCTATTGTTTTCTTAGATTTATCATTTTTTTGCAATGGTATTATAAATTTTAATAATGTTGTAAAGGAAATTTTAAAGAAATTAATTTCAATTCGAAAAGAAGGAATAGAATTATTTTCACGTGTTCCTAATGACTATTTTTAGAGTGTTCTTATTAATATTTATCACGTCTCTAAAACTGATCCCATCATATTTAAGCAAAAAAATAAAGAAAACATTAACCTATCAATTACTATTAATCAACAACAAATACAAAAAGTAAAATCCACGAAATACAATTAGATTAGTTATTGATGAAAACCTATCTTGGAAAATACACATTGAAAAATTAAAAAAATCATTGCCATTGGAAGATGTCTTATATTAAGCGAACATGTAGCAAAATTAGTCTTTTACTCTCACATTCAGTCTAAAATACGGTATTTAATTTCAGTTTGGAGCCAGGGTTGCAAATACATTATTAATTATTAAGAGTTATAAAAATTTTATATAGATTACCATATGATTATCCGACTTCTTCTATATAGAATACTATAGAGAATACTTCTCAACTGTATTCTATTAGCAACCTACCTTCTTTTAACAAAAAAATGTTTTTAGAAAACTGTAAGTTGATTTACAAATTATCATATAACCATATCAAAAGCAATTTAAAACTACAAACAAATACTTCAATTCATAATTACAATACAAGAAATGCAGAACATTACCGACTAGCAGCACCCAGAACCAAAAGAGGTAAAAAAGACGTCATGTTTATGATGGAAAATGTGGAACTGAACTCTGAAAACATCACCAAAAAATGATGACATTACTATTATTAAGTTCGAAACCTTTAAATGGCACCATAAAAATTTAAACGCCTTGGTACCGATGTTTATCCTTACTTTAACCATCTTACGCTGAACTATTAAGGTGAGAAAATGATAAGAAGAGATTCTATATTTAATTACTTCTCTCTTGAATTTCGAAGAAGACCTCAAACTTATGAAATATTTTTAAAACACATATGTAGCAGAATTTATATTTCGAATATTATACGTTACTCATTTTTCCATGGCTTATCCAGATATTAAAGCAGAGCTGGGTACTCTAGCAAATTGATAAGAATTATATTCCAGTCTAGTCCGCATGTATAGATATTTCAAAAACATGTCCTTCTCATGTCTAAGAATTCAAAACATTTCTGGAATTTTCTTTTTGTTAGTCTATCAAAGTTTTTCATGCCTCGTATTTTTAATTATTCGGAGTCTAATTTTGCTCACTTTAGCAAGACATATATCTGGAAAATATGGAATATAGAAGCATTTTAATCCGTTTAATTTCTGTACATTTATTACTCAGTTTATTATTTAAAGAATGTGAAATTTTGGATAGTTCATTAATTACTGATGTTCAGGTGGCGTCAAATGTTATAAGTAGGAACTGATATCAGCACGGTTTTCGATTTAATTAAAAATCGTGGATAGAAGACCATTAATGAATTAGGAGAAAGGACAGTGCCCTTAAGAAAAACAAGCATATATTAATTTAAGGTATCTTTACGGTGAATTTATCAAACACAACATCGATTAACAGGTTTGAAAGTACACATTCTATTCTTATGGAGTCAAAAATCAATACCACACCTATATAGCCTATAAAATATAGTAAATAACATATAAAATGTATCTTATTGTTCATATCGAACCTGTATAGCCTATAAAACACCTGTATACACCTGTATAGCCTATAAAATATAGTAAATATCATATAAAATGTATCCTATTGTTCATATCGAACAATTTAACAATATTTATGTTAATATTATTTAAGAAATAAATTAATTTTCATTTGTTCTTTAACATAACAATAAAATTACAATTACAAATAAACATCAGTGTACCAACATAATATATATATATATATATATATATATAAATTTTGTTGTTATTATTCTATCCAATCATTCATTAATAATCGATATTGAAATTGTAAAGCTAATAAAATATACAAAAGAAAATCCCCATCATTAACATCGCATCCCATTCCAATAAACAAATATATATATGTATATATATATTTTATTTTATTTAACAACCATTCAAATATAATTATTATTCAGGTAAAAAAAAAAAATAGTAAAAAAAAAAATTTAACAAAAGGTAAAAAAGTTCAATAAATGTTTACCCAGTGATTGTCCTTTCTCATAATTCATTTCTGTTTTTTTTTTCTTTTTCAATTCCCAATTCAAAATAATCAATACACAACCCTGAAAGTTTTTTATTCCCAAAAAAATAAAAAAAAACAAAAAAAAAATAAAGAAAGACCAATATTTACTCCCTACCACAATCACTATATTCATCATCATCATGTTTTTTTACCACCTGCAAATTAAGTATTTACTTTTATTATTCAGAAAAAAAACAAAAAAATGATTCTTTCAATGACTTTTCATAAAAATTCCACTGTTTTTCAATTTTTGTATTTTGTTGTTGTTGTTGTTCCTTTTTCCTCCATGAAAGTTGGCTTTTTATTCTTTTCATTTTAATAAAATTTATTTTTGATTTTTTTTTTTTTGATTGAAACTTTAAAAAGTTTCCATTTTTCTCATTTCAGGTACATTTACTTTAGTTGACCAAAAAAACACTGATTTATTTGGAAGCGGCCTTAAAATTTGAATGTAAATTACAGTTTTGGAATAACTTTAAATTTGTAATCAATAATAGGAATCAGTCATATCGTGAATAATCAATGGTCAACTGAAAAAAAGTTGATAACCTACTTAATTTAAATTCAATAACAAGTAAGTTTTGCAAGCTTTTTGTGTCGTAAATTTATTATACATTTATTGTATAAAATTTTTTTACAGTTACGTTTACTACACAGTTAGTTTAGCTCCCCGAAATTCTTTTAACGAATATATATTTTTAAGGTCAATACTAGTCAAATTTACTAACTTTCGTTTAAAGGGATCTTCAGTTAAAATAAATGTCAATGTGAATAACCATAGATATACCACATGATTCAAGATAGTTTGATATCTATTATTTTGTTTTAGTCGAATGGAGTAGTGATTAACTCACCGAACTTTCAAATGGTAGGAATCCGGGTTCAAATGGCGGTCAGTTAAGATGTAATAAACAAAAAATATATCGTAAAAATTGTTTAAGTATATGGTAAAATAAAATAAGATTTAATTAAATTATATATATATATCAGATATTATGATCAATGGCGTAGTAATCCTTCATGTGGAAAGTTTCGGGTTGAAGTCCCGGTCAGATCATATCTATATAAAAATATCGTAAAATTGTATAAGTGTATCGTAATATAAGATAAGTTTTAATATAAATATGTAAATAATTCTTGCGTAGACTAATAGATGGCGCACAAAATTAATATCTGTGTATTCATAATCTTATACAATAGCTAAAGTCGAGTAATCAACGGCTTAGAGAATATAACGTTTAAAGAAGCCGAAGCCTAGTCTATATAGACTTGGTGAATGCCCTATAATATCTTTTGATGTGAGATAATAGATTGCGCACAAAGAAAGCATTTGTATATTCATATATATTCGTTATACAATAACTACAGACGAGCAATCAACAATTTAGTAAAAATAGCGATTAATGCAACTGAAGCTTAGACTAAATAACTCGGTGAATACTCTATATACTAATAATATACTCCTACATACATTTCTTTTAAGCAAAAATGAATAGAAAAACTCTCTTAGTACTATTATTATTCAAAGTCAAATAACATCTTGTTTTTCTTGCCGAATATTATCCAGTTTACCCTTCCAAAAATTGTTCAGAATACGTACAAATGTACAAATATAAATTGATACCAAATTCTCCATCTTTAAAATCCTGTAATATGTACGGAAGAAACATGTTAAATGCCTTGTCAGACTTCCACGAATGAGACTTAAAAAAAATTTTAAAATCTATATTACGAAAGTTCGACAAATGTAAGACATGTGTAAAATAATTCATACATATGTACATTTACTTATATACATACATACATGAATAATTTTTTATGTACATATGAATATTGAAAATTTTAAATAATATAAATAATAATATGTAACATAATTGAATAAATGAAATTAAAATTTATATTAAGTTAAAATTATAATTAAAGTAATCAGTTATATTCATAGTCAGTGTAATCAATTAATTTCCAGTTATACTCGTATTATTACAAGGTCGATTATTATTTTCCACCCAACTAATTTTCATATAAAGTTAATAAAAAGTCTGAGTACAGAAATAATTAAGGAGTACAACTCTTCATTGAAAGAAATTCATTTAAATTTTAAATTAAACAATACATATATTAAAAATATTTATTTAATACTTATTAATTTAAATTGATGGTCATTATTTATTATTTTAATCACAAATAAAACATTTAAAATGAAAAAGAGAGAAAGTTATATTTTATAAAAATATACCTTAAAATTAATTAAGGTTCATGATCTATTTTGTAATTTTTTAGAACTGTTTTCATTTCAGGTTTCCCAATGATCAGTTTTGACGTATGCTATAGAATAAAGAGCAGACACCCCAACACTAATACAAATGTGTAACATGACAAGGATCCGAACCCTTTAAGACAGATCACTAAAAACACTTTAAGAAATCGAATTAGAAATTAAGATAACAGTATCATATGAAATTTCCGAATTATCCGGTTGGGATGAAAAGGGAAGTGAGCATAGGCAGCATGTTACCGAATGAATCCGGAATAAATTGGTAAAATTTGTGTGTAACAATAACTCATGCAGCCAGTAACAATTCGGGCGCCCTTGAATAAAATAAATATGAAGACAAAGTTCCGAAAAAGAAGCAACAAAACAGACATTATTCTTTGATAAGAAGACAATTGAGAATTAAAAAAGGGATATTAAGAGTGTAAACGCCTAGTTAATTTTAAAGTTAACAAACTAGGTTCCAAATTTTATTTTAAGAAAATTCTACATTATGCTTTCAATTTTCAACGAACAGGTTTAAGTATTAACAGTAAGCAGCTTTTACTCTTCAACGCACAGGTTTGAAAATTAAACAGTAGGAGACACGTTAATAGTAAAATTAAGACAACGCGAAGGAGGACACAAAGCCATTAACTGAAGAAACCATATTTCGTGAAGTTTTAATGAATTAAAAATTGTTTGACGTCAGAAAATCCAAAATTTATTTTAAATATAGAAAAAAATATATAACAGCATCAATAATAACATAAACTGACGTAATAAGAGAGTGCCGTGCTCCTCTAAATTAATTAGTTTTACGTATTTTACGAAATAACCTTCCTAATCTTTGAAATGCAATTTAAAAAACAACGAAAAAAACCTTTCCCAGAAGATATCATTTAAAAAAATTTATGTAGGTTTATTTTTCTGGATTTTATTTATATTTTCAAGAACACGAAATAATTTATTTATTTCTTTAAATAAAATATGAATTTTTAAATATTTTAAGATAATGCCTTATAAAAAATTAAATATTTCCTTTGTTCTAAATTTTCGTGGTTCAAAATATTCATCTGTCCCATCCCACTTGTTTGAAATTTTTGGTACAAAATCAACTGGCATACTACATAAAACAGCTAAAGAACAGTGCTAGAACAGGACAAAAATTATTATTATTATTATTAGTATTATCTTAGTACCAGCTCAGTAAAAATACTAAGTGGTAGTATGAAACTCTTTGCCTGGAAGGCATTTGGGCTATTTTATTTTACAATATCTTGATACAATATTAATATAGCCCTCGGAAATTAAAGCCATTTGGGCTAAAATTATATTTTTTTTTAAATTAGAATGCTTTTGGCATTTCGTAAAGCGATTTTGTTACTAACTAATAAATTGCATACTTTTAGGATTATCATTTTTTTTTTTAATTTAGAATAAGAGTTACGAGTTCCTGTACCTAATTTCTACCTAGATTCACCTAGATTTTTTTTATTTGAGTAATATTTATTTTATCTATCGTTTATATAGTAGGTGTAAATATCAAAAATCTTGTGTATACTTTTTTTATATTATGTAAAATTCTTATTGTATAAGGGTTTGTATTTGTACCATTTTAAATATATTAAATTTAATATAAATTTTGTATTACTTAAAAAAGTAAATGTACTAGATATGAGATCATAAAATAAAAATAAAAGCAAAAAAAAAAGCAGAACCAAAAAATCCTATCATTTAAAATCCAGACAGGCAAATTTTATTTTCTGGCAGCTTTTATCTAACAATATTTATTGTTTTTATATGTTTTCATTTATATTTTTTTTTTTTTTTTAAATTCTGTTCATGACGATTATTTTTAATAAAAAGAGACGAAGGAACGTTTAAATTTTTTGTATATTTGGTTTAAGTAAAAGTGAAATAAGTAAAAAAATAAAAATATTCTTAGTAGCATACTTGATTCTGTAACCTTTAATTTAATATTTAAAAATTTAACAAAATTATAATAAAATATATGTACTCTTATATAGTATATAAATATGTATAGATAAATTTATGCATATTGTATTGTATAAATATTATGTTTTACTATTATATTATTTGGATGTTCAAATTTAGTAAAAGATTTTTACTTTAGATATCCATTAGATTTAAAAATATCCTTTCTAACACGATAACCTTATGTAGCTATTCCACTTCTGTTCCATTTAACTTGTTTAACATCATGTTGAAATATTACTTTGGGTTTAAAATAGAACATATAGTTTTCAGTTTGAATTATAGAATTATATATCTATTATTTTTACTGTTGTGCAGGAAGTCCTTGTATTCATTCCATAAGGATAGGACTTTTTATTCTTTTAAGCATTTTATTTATATTTTGATCGATTAAATTGGCTTAAAGATTAGAAAACTTAATTATAAAAAACATTATTATTTACAATTTAAATCATAACAGATTTTCTGCACTCCAATTTTACTCCATTTCCATGTAAGAATAACTGAAATCATTCACCTAGTCATATACAATTAGCTTTAGTTACATATAAAATCATTAAATTATCATTTCAATCGTTAATTTTACTTTACCTGATCCATTGATTAGGTGGGTTTTTATGGGTACCTATTTTTGTACATTTATCTTATCTTTAATATCTTAATATATACTACTTTATAATGGACAAAATCTTATACTAACCTACTCTTACAATTTTTGCGAAAATATAGGAGAGCTTTTAGTAGGAAAATTATTGTCATTATTAAGGAATCCTATGAAAATCCGAGGTGTCGAGTCCTACACAATAGACAGTTGACTGATTCATTTGAGGTGCAGCAGGGTGTAAGGAAAGGCTGTATATTGTCGCCTATATTATTTTTGGTTGTGATGGACCAAATCTTAGCCGTAACCGTAAGCGTAGATGAGAAGTATGGCATTCAGTAGCGACTATGAAAACATTTAAGCCACTTAGATTGTGCTGATGATGTAGTTTTTAAGGCACTGGGCCAAAATTTGATCACATATGGTAAAGGAGCTGGTCTAAATATAAACGCAACTAAGACCAAAAACATGCGTACAGAACACTCAACACATCAGCAAATTCTACTAGAAGAAATTCAAATTGAAGAAGCAGAGCAGTTCAATTATTTAGGAAGCATGGTGACATCAAATGGTGGAACGGAAGTTGATGTTGACAGTAGAATAAATAAAGCTAGAGCTGCCTTTGGAACTCTCTCACATATATGACAGTCAAAAAATATCGCCCTGTGTACAAAGCTAAAAATATTTGAAACAAACGTCAAATCAGTACTTTTTTACGGCTGTGAAACAAGGAACCGCCAATATTACCAAAAAGTTGCAGACTTATATAAACCGTTGTCTACACCGCATCTTAAGAGTTCGTTGGCCGCAAATGAAATCATTACCAAAAGATGATTGAAGTCGAGATCCGAAAGAGAAAATGACGATGGATCGGACATACCTTCAGGAAACCAAATGAAAACATTGCAAAGTGAAACATTGAGTTGAATCAACAAGACAGACGACGTGTGGGTAGACCAAGAAAAACATGGAGAAGTACTGTTTTGAAACAGGCAAAACATGGTTACAGCTAAAAGGAATTGCTAAGGATCGTGAAAGATGGAGCTGATTTGTTGAAGCCCTATGCCCCACTAGGGGTTCTAGGATCCATTAAGTAAGTAAGTAACTTTTTTACAGATATCCGGATTTAATTCACAGTTAAATACACAGCAAACAATTTCCGATTATTTTTCTACAACTGTTGCAACAACAACATCATTATTATCCTGTGCCTTTCAGCTACGACGGGAGTATATATTATATAAAAGTAAATACTTGTTTGTTTGTTTGTAGTATATAGACCTTAACTACTCAGCTTATAATCGTGAAAAATTTGTATATAAAGACTTTTCAGTATTTGTGTTAATTTTTTTTTATAACATCAACTTCAATTAAAAACCCATTGAGAGGTGCACCACCGCGCATTGGACAATAGCTAGTGTTACATTTTTTTATCAACATTTTCCTATTTTACTTAATTTTTAAAAATTTCATTTTAAATTATTAAAATTAAATTTAAAAATATTTTGTATTTCCCTCAATTTACGTTACATTGAAAATTCCAAATTCTTTAATTTCAATTATGTCTTCAACTGTCATCTAAAAAAACAACGCTCGTATTTTAAAAAAATTTGAATACCTCCTAATAAAAAAAATTCGTTCCAATAAAGAAAATTGAAAGTTGAAACGAAATGAAATGTAAAATAAAAGCTGTTAAAAATGAGGAAAATGAAATGTAAAATTATTGAACCGTATATGAATTTTCTTGGTCAAAGGGAATTTGATACACAAATCATCGAAAATGAAAGCAATCATCATATCTGATGTTAAATGTCGAAAACAAAATTTTAATACTTACATAACTACTGTGTTTTTTTTTTCTCTCTCTCTCTCGCATCCTTTATCATTCGTTATATTTTGCTCACTACATTTTAGAATTTCATATTAATTTACAATCACCAGATGGAAATGAAAAAAAACTTTTAAAATAATTAGAAAAACAGAAAACTTTAGAATTTTCCGAAATGAAAAATGCATTTTTCCAATATGTTTTTCTTAAATTTCAATTTCAATTTTGAATAAAATTGTGAAGTAAACAACGATGGCAAAAATCGATTCAATATTATACATTTTAACAAAATTTGATTCTGATTTCAAGGTTAAAAAAAAATTAAAAGAATAAAAAAAATTTTTATATTAAATTTGGAAAGTTTAAAAAAAGAATAAAACTTTGGAAGCAACTCAACATTAAGTTTATTAAATCACTTAAGGTATTAACAAAAATAGGCTAACTTTTCAATATAAGGGAGTTGGAGTTGGGGTTTAGTATTATTGTGGTTGTTTGTTCTTATGTTGTTCTTATTATTTATATTAAAAATTTTGTAAAAATTTATTCTATGTTGAGAGCTGTAGAAAAACAAACGAGATTATGATATTTCAAAGTCCGAATTAGTAAGACAACGGAGCGTGTTCCTTTTTATACCCGTATGACTATATAGTCAAAGGGTATAATAAATTTGCCATTACGTTTGTGACGCAGAGAAGGAGGGGGGGTAGATATAGACTCAAGTGTATGGATCGGATCAGAATCGAAAAATAAATCGATTTAGCTATGTATGTCAGTCCGTCCGTCCGTCTGTCCGTCTGTCCGTCTGTCCGTCTGTCCGTCTGTCCGTCTGTCCGTCCGCACGATAACTCAAAAACTAAAGGAGCTAGGATCTTGAAATTTTCGCAAATTCGTTTTTTTTCAATAGCCGTCATCGCTATTTAAATCCAGCCATTTTGGTTCATGGGTTCGGGTAGCTGCCATACAACTTCTTTTTTTATATGAGCATTACTCTGTACCTATTACAGCTGCGTGTCTGAAGTTTTGCCAAAAGTAGTTTAGTTTTATGGCCAAAGTTTCTGCAAAATTTGGTTGGTCTAGTGGAGTGGGTTCGAGTAGCTGCCATACAGCTTCTTATTTTATATGAGCATTACTCTCCACCTAATGAAGCTGGGTGTCTGAATTTTTGCCAACAATTGTTTAGTGTAATGGCCAAAGTTTCTGCAAAATTTGGTTGGTCTGCTGCAGAGGGTTCGAGTAGCTGCCATACAACTCCTTATTTTATATGAGTATTACTCTCCACCTAATGAAGCTGGGTGTCTGAATTTTTGCCAAAAATTGTTTAGTGTAATGGCCAAAGTTTCTGCAAAATTTGGTTGGTCTACGACAGAGGGTTCGAGTAGCTGCCATACAACTCTTTATTTTATATGAGTATTCCACTAAACTTAATAAAGCCAAAAGTAATTAACCGGATGATAGAATGTATATGTTACGGTCATACGGGTATCCCAGAGTTGACACAGTCTACTCTACTACACTCTTCCTCGTTTCTCCATGAAAGTTGGTTTTTTATTTTAATAATTGGTTGGTTTTTTTTTTTTGCAATTATTTTAAATAGTAAAATTCTGAGTAAAATTCCAAATTTTTGTGGAATTCACAATTTAATTCCTAGAACCTAAATAAGTTGGGGGAAGGAGAGTATTGAGGATTAGATCCTTGAGAAATTGGGCAACCTTCCTCATAGCGGGGCTATTAGGACTTAAAAATTAAAAAATTTACTGTTTTTATAAATAAGTAGTAACATAGTCACCAACATATATATTTCCTAAATTAAACGTTGACATTGAAGCTTGAACATTATATTCCGATAAAATACTCAGTATGAAACGCTATATTATTTTGAAAATGTGCTTTTTTAAAAACCCTTGGTTTTTTTCATCACTTGTTTTATACCCGTTTGATTATATAGTCAAAGGGTATAATAAATTTGCCATTACGTTAGTGACGCAGTGAAGGAGGGACAGTAGATATAGAGTCAAGTGTATGGATCGGATCAGAATCGAAAAAAAAATCGATTTAGCTATGTATGTCCGTCCGCACGATAATTCAAAAAATAAAGGCGCTAGGATTTTGAAATTTTCACAAATTCGTTTTTATACAATTGCCGTCATCGCTATTTAAATACAGCCATTTTGGTCAATGGACTCGAGTACCTGCCATACAAATTCTTTTTTTTATATGAGCATTATCCTATACCTATATTGAAGCTAGGTGTCTGAAATTTTGCCAAAAATAGTTAAGTGTTATGGCCAAAGTTTTTGCAAAATTTGATTGTTCTAATGCAGTGGGTTCGAGTAGCTGCCATACAAATAAGCCAAAATAAGTCATAGATACATGTATTTCTAAAAGTGAAAGTTAACATGGGTATATTAAATTAGAAGAACTACATACATTTTGGTAACCATACTTATATTGTACATCTCTTACCTGACCTTTCAAGCCATTGATGCTGATGGTAAACAGATAATGAAATGAAAAAATTTTTTTATATTCAAAGATATTTTGTACTACACATAGACATAACATTACTCTTATATTGCGCCCGAAGGATTTAAAAGAAATGTATAAGTTTTTTTGAATACTAAAACAATGCAACCTGTAACTCATGATTTTCAATTCTGTAAAAATATTCAAATAAGAAAAATGAAAAAAAGATTGTTTTTCATTTTTACATTACATGTATTTCTTGTAGGGAAAATATTTTCATCTCGTTTTTCTTTATTGGAAAAATTTTTTAAAGAATTTTCAAATTTTATTGTATGTTGAATTTTAAATAGAAATGTTGAAATTTTTTTTTATATTACAAGATAGAAAATAAAAGTATTTTTTAAAAATGAACAATATTTTAAACAACAATCGTACGTACAGAAAATAATATTATAAATATATAAAGAATAAAAATAGATTTAATTAAAATTTATTGTGTTGTAAGAAAATTTTTAGGTGTAATTTTATTTTTAACTTATTGTAATTTGCGCGGGTAGGGGAACGTGGCTATTTATCACATTTACACTTATGCCGCTTAGACCGTTGGTTCTTTTGCAACTTCTCTAAAGATATGTCGGTTAGCAAAACTTCCACTTCCACGATAGAGGTGCTAATCGTGTATTACGGCGGTAGGGTTGCGTAATGTTTTTAATTTCTTTTGAAGTATTGCCTAGAAGATATTTATAAAATAGACAAGCAGCTCCTACATTTCAGCGGTGTCTATAACACGTTAAGTCTTTTGTGACGTTATTATCATTGATAATACGAATAGCTCTCTTTTGTATCTTATCCAGATATTGAAGAGCGGTGCTGGGAGCTCCAGCAAATATGTGAAAGTTATACTCGAGTCTCGGCCGATTATAGGTAAAGTATTTCTTGCCCCTACTTAAGAATCCCAACACGTAGAAAGAACTCAACTGCCAAACAGGCGTTAGATTGGAACCCACAAGAAAAAAAAGAGTGGGCAGATATTTATTTCATGTGCATTCCCATTCATTTCTATTAAGGAGGAGCATGGGCAGCAGTCAAATTAAAATCCCAAAATAGAGAAAGTTGACGTGGCTTTGCGAACTGTAAATCGTTTAAATAGTTTTGGCCACTATAACGAGTTTCAGTTAAAATTTTAAAGAAAAATCTTTACACCTAAATATTTTGCTGGAGCTTAAGTTTCGCCTTTAAACCTATGACTAACTAAACCCATTTTAGATAAACAGTTTATTAAAAAATTATAATCGTTAACCACCTCTTTTGAACTGCTGGAAATTTAAAAAAAAAAATTATTATAATTTGACCTTGAAGTTATTAAAGGTTATTCTAATACCCGCAAACTTAATTTAAATAGCTAATTATAATTTTTACTTTTTTTTTTAACTTTAAATCAAAAACATCAGCAATTGGTAACCACTGTTAAAAATAAGAAGAAAAAAAATGTAAAAAGTAATTAAGTAAAATAATTAACCTTTTTCTAAAAATAAAAAATATTAATTAAAAATTGATTAAATAAAAAAATTTCTTAGAAATACTCCTTTAAAAAAAATTACGTAATCAAGGTTGCAATGCTGATTTTAAATTCTCTGACTTATTGCTTCACTTTCTTTAAAATATATAATTATTTAAATCCCAATGAGTTATTTATATAATTTATATATTTACATATATACATAACTACACTCATATTAAATATATATATGAGTTATGTTATATAAAAAATCATATGTTATATATACTATAAATAATTCACTCATATTAAATATTGTTCAATTTAATCGCGTTTATTCATTTCTTATCCAATCAAAACATACTTTTTATATAATATTTTCTAAAAAATTTTTGTATATATGTTTGTGTTCATGTTTAACTATTATATACATATAAAATATATACATATACACATAAAAAAGAACAAAAATGTATATATGAACGTTTGTAAAATATAATATTAAAAAAAAAAAAAACATTGATTTTTCTATCACAAGAATCTGTACAATATGTTCGTTGATTCAATCTTTCATTCATTTTATGTTTTTCATGTTATTTTCCTTTTCATTCTTTTCTATTTGCTTTCTCTTTTAAATTTTTTTTTTTTTTTATAAATTTTTCAAATTGATGTCTGGTTTTGATGACATCTTTGTTTCTGATTCCAATATATTTAAGGGCATGTTTTTAATATACATACAAATTTTTTTTTTTAATTTTATTTTTATGTTAAATTACAAAATTCTTGCGATATACTGTTGTTACCATCAGATTTTCAATCCAACTGCCATTTAGTATTTAGGACAACAAAAGTAGTGCTAATGATAATTTGACAAATTATACTTTAGTTTTGTATAGTCTAAAAATTTTTTTAGATAAATTTTACAAATTAAAAACCGGAGCTATGAAATAAAGGCACTGCGAAATAAAGCCCCCGGGATGTTGAATGACAAATAACACTGCGAGAGCTTATTTCTATTTCAATTAAATCTTCGACTTCTTGATAAATAAAGCCCTCGAGGTGTTATTTCTAATTCAATCTAATCTCCCATATCTTAAGAAATAAAGCCCCGAAGTTTTAATTCTCATATATATTGCGAAGGGATCTTAGAGCTTGATTCAAAAACACGGTAGATATTCCTTTTTCAGAAATTTTTAATGCAACTTTCAAATCTCTCCTAAATCAGAATCTAATCTACACGCATGTACATATAAATATTTTGGAAAAAGGGGAATACTCTGTTTTCGAATTCGATTCTAAAATTTTTCCTAATTTAAAACCTTTCACATGCAAAAATATAAGAAACTCTTCTCTTTTAATTCAATCTTCGAATTCTTGAGAAACAATACTCCGGAGCGTTTTTTCTTAAAAAGTCGAACATTAAATATGAAATAGAAATAACACTTCAGGGCCTTATTTCTCAAATTTTGCGGTGTTACTATTTATGTGAAAAATAGACCCTGAGTGTTATTTCTGATTGGGTACTCTACACAAAATAAGAAACAACTCCCCTAGGGCTTTATTTCATAGGGCCATATTTCATGGCCCCGAAAAACCTAAGAACTGCCAAATGAATATATTCTTGTAACAAATACAAAAAAAAAAAATATAAAGTTATAATCAATTTTAATTATTTTTGGCCAATAATTTGGAAATCAAGTACAAATAAATTGGAGAAATTAACCACCGCATTGATGTTGAATATAAACAATATGAGATAAATACAATAGACATTAAATATTAATTTAAAAAAAAAAACTTTTTTGTTTAAATTTAATATTACAAAGAAATTGTTATTAATTTCATGTGAAATTCGTTATCAAGGTTATTTGAAGATCAAATTAAAAAATGTTTTTACTTCATATAATACATTTTCTTTTATTTAATTTTATTTTAATTTAATTTATAGATGTCCTTGTCAGATTTTTTGTTTTTGAAACTTTATTTCTCTTTTTTTTTTTTGTTTTTAAGAAAAAAAACCTATTGGGAAAATAACGGTATTGTCCAGTCAGACATATTTCATTTTGAAACCACCATTCTCAACCAATCCAGTACATGTTTCATTGTATTTAACACAATAGAAAATTGTTTGATAATGAAATGCTCAAACAATGTAGAAGAATTAAAATTTTATTGTAACGAATCTGGGTTTTTCTTTAAAGAAATAATATTTAAGTCTTTAAAACATGAAGCCTGAGATTGTATTATAGAATTATGTAATATTTAGTAACATATATAGAGTATGATTCTCAGATTTGGGCTGATGCAACACAGACTTCTTTAAGTTATCTTGAAAAAAATCAATATTATTCCTTCCTTCAAAATGGCAACTCCATAGTTCAAACAACATGTTCTTCATTCGATAAGTCGACAATATTCAAATTGTTGCATAATTTGTGACCCAAAAGTTCAGGCAAGTGGTACATCAATTAGCATCATTCTGAAAAAAATTTTTAAATTGTACCTTCCTTCTAAATGCCGACTCGAGTGATAAAACGACCTATTCTTCATTTGATACTTTGAAAATTTTCAAATCGTTCCATAATTGGTGATCCAAAAATTCAATTTCTAGATGATTTGTTAATACCGAATATTCTTCCACCTAGAGTTCCGCCTTCTAATGAAAATAACCAATTTTCCAAAAAAGCCCCGAATTAAAAAATCCCGAAAAGAAAAAATTCCGAATTTTTATTCCTGAAAAAAAACCCCGAATGTTCGAAAATCCCGAAAACAAAATTCTGAAAAGCAAAAATCAGCCCACATTACATTAAATTTGTTGTTGGTAACTTATTATTAAAAAAAAGTTTGAAAAGATTTCAGAGTTGAATACAAAATCAGGAATTCCGCCTTTTTCAGATTATTTATATTTGTCTTTTACTAAATATGTATGTATATTTAAGTGGAATATTTAAGTTTTTTTTCGAACTTCATACCCAATCTAAGTAAGGTTTCGTAATTCGGGATTTTTATAGTTTCCGAATTTTTTTTTTCAAGATTTTAAATCATTCGGGATTTTGATATTTTCGGCCTTTTTTTTTCAAAGATATTAAATCATTCGGCATTTATTTTTTCGGGATTTATTTTTCGGAAAATTTTAATTCGGGATTCTTTTTTTTGCAGCAAAGTGTCATAGACCCTATAACTATCCTTAATCAACTTACGTCCCACGAAGTAAGGTAGTTGTTTTTCAAAATGATGTTTTAAAACTTAAGGTTATTTTAATCAGAATAAATTCTACTGTTAGAAATTAAATTAGAAATGTTCGACTACAATTGGTCAACTGCATTTATTTGTCATTTCAAGAAAATTCTGAAAGACTTCTTTGGAAACAACCATTAAAAATATATTAAGACGTATATTCGTAACTCAACATATTTGAAAGCCTTCTATCTTTAAATCTTCGAGATTAAAACTGTTTTGAGAAGGGAGGGTATTAGGATTATCTAAAATATATCTTCAGATATTATCAATTTTAAATAATCAAATTTTGATAGTTACAGATCAGGTTCTTATCTTAAGGTAATGTTAAACCTACGTACTAAAGTGTATTTCAATCCAATTCATTTAAATGTTAAAATCCCCAACAGACTATTGAAATAAAATTGAAAAAAAATATTGAAAAATTTATTTTTTAAAATTCTATAAAAATTTATAATATTTTTTAATTTTTTTGCAAAATTCTTCTTTAAATTTTTGATCCACGTAATAAAATATTTCTTATCCATAATATTTAAATATTTTATAATTTTTGTTTTTTCCCAAGATTTATTTTTTCTGTTTAAATTTTTAAATCATAATTTCCTTTCAGGAACTTGGAATCTATTCAAGCGAAAATATAGATCTCATTTTTTTTTAACATAAATATTTAAAAAAATTTATACAATTTCAGTTACAATTCCGAACGGTCTGTATACATTATAAGTTCTATTCAAACATTATAGAAACAGATTTTTTAACATAATAATATTATTATAGTATTTTTAAAAAAATATGTAAATTTTTTTTTTAAAATCAATGAATTTCTATTTACGAAACACTTAAATACACCTGTTATAAAAATTTTTTTAGCATTTTTTTTGCAAATTTATTTTTTAAACTAACACTTGGAATAAAATTTTAAGTATGTACTTAAAATGTACTGTGATTTTATAAATTTTGTACTAAAAATATGTTTAAAGTACTTACTCATTATTTTTGATTTTTTTTTGCAACCCATAATTGTCAATTTAGGAAATTTTTATTTAGTGAAGTTTTATAATAGATTATAATCCACTTGGATTATTAAGAAACAGAAGGGTACTAAATCAATTCGTCTACTTTTGCATATACTTAGATCATTATTTAGGTATTCATTTTATTATACCACATTTTATTTAAAGTTTATTTTTTATACCATAGGTACTTGTTAGAACAGAGGGACATTATTATATTCTAATTATTAGAATTGATCTTAATGAATTCCAAATACATTTTAAACATGAGAAAGTACTAGGTCTTATAATATGTAGAAACATCTTAAATTGTTAAAAAGATACAATTCTATTTTTGATTATATTTGGCATTTGTTTATATTGTTATATTAATTTAATTTTTATTAAAGATATATAATTATTAATTATTGATTATGCCACTAATTTGAGCTCAATGGGGAATAGTAGTTGAATCGAGTTCAAAACCACTTAATTGTTTTTTTTCATTTTTACCGGGAATCAAACCCGGACCTATCAAATCAAAGGTAGGCACTCTAATCACTGCACCAACCAGTTATATAATAGAACGACAAGCTCAGTTACTGTCTGTTTTTTCAAAATTTTTGTATGTTCCAGGCACTTTGAGGTCTAAAAATGGGGATAAGGGTTATTTTAGAGTTTCTTCTTCTGTATCAAATATATTAACGAATATCTTCATTCTTAAAATAGAACAGGACCTATTTTATAGTTTGGTATAACCAGAATAGATCAATTTTTACTTAAGTATAACTGGTCATTATTCAAACAAAAAAGGATAGGAAAAGGAACAGCAGCGTCGGGAGCTACATATTTTTGATACAAGAAATGCTCAGCAGACTTCACTCTAATCTATTCAGAGGATTCAAATTTATTGAGTATTATATTTTTCTTTTTCCTACCGTAATAGCGAAGCATGGAATTTTTCCTTAAGTAGCTGACGAGAAACAAGATATATGTCTTCTAAATTTGTGACAGTTTGAACTAAAAATACTAAAAATGATCGACTATAGTCTCAATTGTCGAAGTATTAAGAATCTGTGGTAAAACAATAATCCTTTTACCTAAAAGAAAGCCTAAGTTACAATTATAATAACAAATAATTCAAGAAAAAATCTAAAATTATGGGGTAAAATAAGTAAACGTCTTGATTAAGAAACATCAAAAAATTTACCAATGCACAGCAAGCTAGTAAATTGGTTTCGCTGAATCGTAGATCGTCAGAGATAGAAGATTTTGAAAGCATGTCTTGTAGTTATGTTTTGTCTATAGTATATAATTAAGAAGATGTTGACTCTTGTTTTAAAGTGTACTGACATCAACAAGGTAGTATTAATATGGTTGTTATGATGTGGAGGCTAGCATGCGCCATCCTAACCTGTTGTGCACCCCCTTTCAATACTTTCTATCAATTTATAGAAACTATTTACAAAGAAAAACAAAGAATGATATAGTTAAATAGGTAAAATATTTATTGAACTAAATAGGTAAATTTTATTTATAACGAAAAGATGTATTGAAAATTTAAAGCATGAAGCAAACTTGACTAAAGATTCTAATCAATTAGAAGTAGCTAATTGTTCAACTAAAGTAAAGAACGCAGTTAAACCACATTTGCCTTCTATAGTGAAAAGAAGTATCCGAAGGATCAGGCAAAGAACAGTAACAATTCCACAACATATTAATAAATTGTTTTTCGGTGAATTGTTTTTCTGTAAATTGCTTTTTATACATTTTCTATGAATTGTTTTTCTGTAAATTACTTTTCCGGGAATTGTTTTTTTGTAAACTGACCGGATACCATATATTTGTATATTTTTAACTGTAAATGTATAGTAAAGTATATTTGGTTACCATGGGAATTTGTAAAGAAAAATAATTTTCCAATATTTTTATTTAATTAAAAAAATTCATGACCCGCATGGGGATTGAACCCACATACCCTCAGTTAGTTAGCCAAATGCTTAAGAGTCTTAGCTGTATTATTTTCTTATTTTATGACAAATTCATTCTAGCTGAATAGCATAAAATTAGAACACTCTTTATCAAAGCATAACATTAACATTGTACTGCGCAAGCAAATTGGATACTTATCCGATTATTTTGGATACGGAGGGAAGTTTTTTGTGAGTAGGAATCTCAAACTTCTGACAGATTTAATATTCCGACTGCTTCTTAAAGATTTTTTCATCTCTTCGAGAAATAAACCTATTATTAAAACCACTCAACTATTATTTAATGGATATTTTAAAATTGTATTTGACTATTTATTTAATTTAAATAAACTATTTCCTTTCCAATTTTTAATATCAAATAATATGTTCATTACACAATGTACCACATTTAATTTAAAGTTTATTTCAATTTATTTAAGAAAAAAAAAATATTCAACAATACAAAATTATTAAACTTAAATTAGTAAATGTTCTTTAATTGTAATTTGTATTTCTCATTTCAAATATTTTTTTTATTTATTTTTAAATTCAAAAAACAAAAATGAAACTCAAAAATTTAAACTTTATAGTAAAATTCTTAATGTTGAAGAATACAATGTACACCACAATTACCACTAACTAATTTTAACATTTTGTTCATAAACTAAAAAAAAAAAAAAAAACTTTAACAACACCATCACTAGCATACTTTACAACATCATTATTTAAACAATTACCAACACTTCAAGCATATATACTAACACTTTAATAATATTACATATTTCTTTTGGATACAAACATCCCATTATATTCGGCATTGAAAGTTAGTAAATATGAAAACAGAATTAAAATAAAAATAAAAAAATTTAGTTCTCGTAAGAATGTCCTTCGCCAAGTAGTTAAAGACAAGAGCAACAAATTAAATAAGAAATTTTTACTTATTCACAATTTAATATTTACTTCCGGTTTCCGGTCTGGAAAAAAAATTCACTGTTCTCTTCTTAACAGATAACTATTTTGAAATCAAGTTGTTGATTCTGCTTTAAAATTCTAATTTAAACAAAGTTTGTTTTAAGATTTGTAAAAAGTTCAAATGTAATTGAAAATAATTTTTTAAATTTTATTTTCAGGGAAGGGTAGGTTTGAAAGAATTTGACAGAATTAAAGTACATACAAAAATATGGTTTTCATTAGCTCCCATCATGGTTTTGTCTCCTGATGTAACGAGGGAAAGGAGCAGGCCTTGCGACCACTCCTTGCAATCGTTTTTTATTCTGCCATAATCGATTATTAAAAGGTTAAATTGATCATCTTTTGAGTTTGTGCGTGTTTTGGAGAAAACTAGCTTATCTTACGCGGTTTAAGTTAGTATTATTCAGTCACGAATCTAGCGAACAAAAACTATGTCAGTTTTTTTCAATAAAATTAAGCCCTGATAAGTTACAGCAACAATAACTAGGTAACATAAACTAATTAGATCTGACCAAAGGCGTAGTGGTAAAGACGCCGCCTTTCATGTGGAAGGTCTCGGGTTCAAACCCCGGTTAAATCATATCTAATAAAAAATATCGTAAAATTGTATAATTATATCGTAATAGTTTATATCGTAAAATAAAATAAGATTTAATAAAAATATATAAATAATTCTTGTGTAAGATTATAGATGGCGCACAAAGTTAACATTTGTGCATTCATATTTCATAATCTTATACAATAGCTACAGCCGAGTAATCAACGGCTTAGTGAATATTATGATTAAAGCAACTGAAGCCAAGTTTAAAATAAACTTGGTAAATCCCCTATACTCCTTAAAGGAGTGGAAAAGGAATTAAAAAAAAAAAAAATAATAATAAACTAATTAGGCTAAATGAAGTGATTCGCAGCATAGTATAAAAAGTCTTCGAAATAACCTTAATTAGCTCAAAATTATTCTACGATATAGAGCTTAACATGTTTACTGAAGAGTGTGAATTTTAGAAATAAGAGTTTCCAAACTTCCTTGTCAAATGTTTTATGAATTCTATAAGGGTAAGCTTGCCTTAATAATTAGTTTTTATATGTTGTCAATTCCGCATGCTCTGCGCAGGTCAATCCCGTTTAAGATTAAACCAAAGATGAAACTTTGACTATTGTTTTTTCCCTGTACAAACCCAATTCAAAAAAACAGAAAAAAAATAGCATAATGTAGGGGTGAGTACGAGGTCTATTTTCTCAAAATACAAATAACAAAAACCCAAAAATTACAACCAATTTAAAATATTGTATTTTATCACTAAATTTATAATTACAAAATCTTGTATATAGGTAAAATTAATTCCCAAAAAAATGTGGTCCTGATTTATAAACCACCTGTAGAAGCCCTGGAAATTTTTTGTTTATTTGTATGCCTACAATAATAAAATTAGTGGAATCTTCCTAAAAACCCCGCAAAAACAGTAAATCCCGGAAATTTGAATATTTTTAATATTGAGATATTATGATTTGAATTTTGTAACTTTGGGATTTCGAAAAATGAAATTTCGGAATACTTCCAAAAAAATATTTAAATTTATGTAAGTAATAGTGTAATAAATAATAGCGTTTCTAAATTGGATAAAACTCTACACAGTCTAAGTGAAAACCTTCAATATCTGGAATTACAATACAAAAAAAATTATAATATCTGCATCTTTTAATTAAAATAATACGTTTATTGCTGTTTCTTGATTTTATGTTGCTGTGGTAGTTAGCGGGTTCATGGAAATTCTTTGGTTATATCCTTACTTATTCTATATATCTATCTCATTCTTTTCCTTCTCTTTTTCGTCTGAAAAAAATATTACGAATTAAAACAAATCAACATTCTAATTAGTGAATCTTCTCTCAGCTTTAACAAATTTACTTTTTACACCAGATCTATTGTCTGGTAGTTGGTACATGATCTGATGTTAATGTTTATTATAAAATAAAAACAACAAGTATTTTTGGTTTTGCTTTTGATGGTCCATTTATTAAACAAATTAAAAAAAGCCAACCTGAGAATAAAATACAATAATATATAACACAAAGTCTTCGAAACTTTGAGTTCAAATATTTCTTAAATTTCTTCAACATTTTGTAAGAATGTAAATAATCGTTTCATTATTCTTAAGAAAAATGACAGTTGTATACGACCCAACAATCTATAGTATTAGTTTTAGTATATAAAGTAGTATTAGTTATTTCAAATAAGATATAAAGAGGTTCGTTGAATTGTCAACTGATAATTAACACAAAGTATGTCAGGATAAAATTTATGTTTTTCAATTAACAAAATGGCACCTGACCAAAATTCCTCTTGTTGAAATAAAAATTTACTGAAGATATATTGATTCAAATTAATTTAACACTTCCTAAATTGTGAATGAATAAAACGTGTTGAAAATGTCCTTGAACTTGAACATATATAAATAGTTTCCTAACATGAAAGAACATTTCCTTGAAGAAATGGAAAATAGATATCCCTGTAGATATCCCCATATCTTCTAATGATGTGGAAAATTGGAATACAAAGCAGGATTTGTTCGTCACGTAATATAATCTATTTAAAACTACAGTGATTAATGTAGTATTCAAAATTTTATTAAATTGAAATGGGTTTCACATAAATTTTGTATTTTGTTTTCTAGAGTCATATTAGCATTCAATATAGTGAATGATAAATTTAACAAACTCTTATATTTTAAAACCTACTGCTATATTAGGGGAAAAACTCATCTCGAGTGCATTAAAACTATTTCTCAGCTTTTAATGTACTGATTTAAGCACGACAGATCTGAACTGAAGTGTATGATTCGGAACAGATCCTATTCAGCAGGCTGCTCCCATTTGTCAATGTGTCCCCTTAAGATTGTTAACTTTCAAATCAAAATAGTCAGAGTTCTGAAATTTATTCAAGGTATTTTTAAAACAATTCTGTAAACTATGTCATGAGCGGGCCAAAATTCACCATGAGGCTTAAAAGTGTATGTAAAATTGCACCAACGAGCAACGGACCAAAGTATTCATCCCAATGGTTATTCAAGTTTATTTTTTACAAAATTGCTGAACAATGTAACTATGAGTATTTCTTAATGAATGTGAATAAGCATAATTTGCGATTTTGGAGTACTGCAAACCCCAATAGTTGTTTACCAGCGACAATTAGACTCGCTCAAATGTAGAGCACGATGTGAGGTGGCATTACAAAGTGTTATAGCGCCCATACTTCTTTAGGGATAAAGTTGATAAATACAGTAAATGGGGACAGGTATCGTACTATAATTAATAATTTTGCGCTTCCTGTAGCTTCATACAATTGGTTATAACAGTATGGAGCAATAGCACATATGGCCTGACTCACACTTATTTTTATAAGTGAAATTTTTGATGACCAAATTATGTAAATTGAATTTTAACTGCGCCAGATTATTTCCTATGATGTTATCTCAAAGAACGAGTATAAGTAAACAAGCCAAAACTATAGAGCCGCTAAAGCACAATATTAAAATGGCCACCTCCAATAGAGCCTCCTACTTTGCGTGCTGTTAGAGTTTAAATCATGCAAAGTTCATATTATATTTTAAAAAAGAAAATAATAAAAAATAATTATAACCAAAAAATTTATTAAATCTTTAAGCCACAGGGTGACCTTTGGCCCACCCTGTATAATTCTGTCATGAAATGAATAATACGTATTACCAAACCAATTACCTACTAACTTTTTTTTTTTAAATTTTTTTTTAAATGATATATACCCAATACGAATCCACGCTATTCTAAATATTTTTCCGAAATTTCCAATTTTATTCAGTCTACATAAAAGTATATACATACCGATTATTTATCCTCCTTCCCCGAATTTCGAATACTAGTTGTATTTTATACAATGTAATTAAAATTCGCACGTGTGTCAAGAGGAACTGTTGCCTTTCTCGTTCTTTAATTCTTAGACGTCACGTGCTAATTCGCTAATTAGAAGCACTTAAGTGAGTAAAAAAATTTTTAACCACAACATATTAGACCGAAATTTTGAAAAATTCTAAATATACTTTATTAAACTTTTAGGCGTGTTATTTACCAACAAATTACAAAATTAATTCCTTCAAAAAAATTTCAAGGAATAATAAATTAAAATTCTCTTTAATTCATTTATGTTCATCTTTTTAAAGATGATTTAGACTGAGAAGTCCAATTAGTATGCATTAGTGGTTTTAATTTTGTCAAAAACAAAATAAAAAAAAAACTCAAGTAAAGGAAAAGAAAATGTTGAAAAGGTTTTCAAAAAAAAAAATTACAAAGAAATGAAAAATTATATACAGAATAAATCTAATTTTGAAAATAATTTTTTTTTTTTTTCCTTCACCATTTTCCTTTAAAATTCCGCTCTAATCCTCTTAAAGTTTGTCTTTCTATTTCAATTTTTTTAATTTTTGTAAATTATATTTTTAAAATGGGAACTTTTTTTTTTTATTTCCTGTGACTGAAGATTCCAAGTCAGTAAATCATAAAGAAAATGTATTTTCAAAGTAATATGGTAAAACAATTCTATATTAAAGCTCGTTCTTATTTTTTTTAAATTTTTTAAGACAATACGAATTATTTTATTTAATTCTTTATAATTAAATTTTTTTAGTAAAAACCAATTAAAATATTTTTTCTAAGTATTATTGATTCTTAAATAAAAAATTTAAATATAAAAATTTAATTAAATTAAATTGAAACAAAGAGAGATCACATTTTGTTTGGATATTTGGAAAAAATTAAAACTAAAAAATTCTGAAAATCCGAAAATGTATCAGTTTTAACTGTCAAATTTGCAAAGTGTCTTCCAAAATTAATAAATTGAGTCAGTGATTTTGTTTTATAAATATCTAGTAAAGATTAACACCTATTATATACTTTAATATTAAATTGCCTGGGTCTATGGGTTTATTTTTCAGTCTGTCATTTTGTGATATATTAATATTACAAATCTATAAAAGGAAATTGCTGGATTAAGGTTAACAGAAAGAAGAACTGTCTTTCATTTCAGCTATTTACTTTTATATTAAAGTAGTAACAAATTCCCAAGATCTACTATCAATTTTTATTTTCTGCATTTTATTGGGCTAGTTTTACTTAAATGAAAGTATATATTGAAAAAATATTTATTTTTATTTTATTAAAGAAATAAAAAAATTAATGCATTTATTCTAAATTTTTCAACGAGACACAAGGATGACAACCATCCAGATGACGCAACATGGCTTATGAGAATTCATGCGATTTGTCTTGGGCGCAGTATGCTAAGAGAACAATTTACCATCAGATGTATTTCCCAAAGTTGATATTGTATGTTTATACGATATACCTAAATTTAAGAAAAACATAACCATATCTTTCTTCTTAATATCATATCCAATTTTCTTTCATATCCCATAATCCGGCAAACCTAAATATCGTTAACCCAGATCCCATATTTTCGGAAATCCCTAACCTCGAAACCGAACTATATATTTCATCGAATGTTTCTTCCTAAAGTTTGGCTCAAAAAGAATGTAGTTTTGGTTTGTTAAAATCTCGCACACTATCCATGGAACACCGCACAGTTCCATTTTGCTTCAGTTGCTTTTCACAGTTATTATTTGAGATTCTGAATTAAGGAAAAATTTGTGATTTGGTTCAGAAATCTTACTTTTCCTTTTTTCAAGATGAAACTATAAGTTGAATGTGTAAAACAGGGTCAAAACTCAATTTTCATCTTTTCATCTACTCTTAGTCTTTGTTTGGAAACGTGAAATTTAATTTCTAGCTTATGTTTTATGCATTGGACTTTATGACTTAGGAAGGATTTTACACCGTCTTTCCATCGAAGAAGTGGTCAAGAATGCTGAATATTGTTGGAAGTTGGAGAGAAACTGCGCAAGACAGAAGTCAATGGAGGAAGGCTTTGGAATCGGCTTAAAAATAATAATTGTTATGCCGATAAAATAAAGTAAGTAAGGATTTTAAAATTGATTATAAAATGTTTAAATTATGAAATATTAAATAAATTGAAGATATACAACATTAATTTTACAACCAACTACAATTTTCCATTCGAACCTAATATAGTGTATAAACTAGCTTTCGAACCACTTTTTTACTAGGGAGTAGTACTAAGAACTAGTTCTTACAAATTTATTCTATTTTCTTAAAAATTCGTATATTTAATTATATTTTACTAGTTAATAAGTTGATAATTTTTTCCCTTCGCTAAGACTCTAATGATAATTCAAAGCATGCTAATCAAATTTCTAGTTCCTCCAACATAATTTAATTTTTATTTTTTTACACTTTAACGAACTTTTCAACAATTTTAATCATTTGGTATTTTCAATTTTTCCTCTGATTCTTATAATACACCATTTTAATGTAATAAGCTTGTAAATAACTAATTTTATCTATTTTTCATTATACTTGTGTCCTTCATATATGCATAAATTGTAAAAAGCATAGAAAATAATGTTTTTATATACATAAAATTTTCAACATAAAAATGATACTTGAATGTTCGGATTTATATAATTAAAATAATGCAAATTACTAATTTAGTAGTTAATTATATCATTCTTATTTTATCTAGACAATGTCACAATATTATTTAATAGTATATTATAGTTTTATATAACAATTGATCTGAAGCTAACAAGTTTTAAAATTTTCGACTTAACTTAATTTTAATCCAAAAAATCTTAGAAAACTTCTAACTTAATCCTAAAATAATTTCAGAACTTATAACACTAATCTTAGAACACATTTTGTTTCAACAAAAGGTTTTTAAACCTTATTAAAATTAACTAACAACGTATACTAATAGTTAGCACCAAAATCAAAAGCCCAATAATTAGCATAAAAGGGCATACATTCCTATAAAGCTTTTAATTGATAAAATCCGTTCAAGTGATCTATTTCATTATTCCACATTGGTCTAATCATATTCATGAGTAATAGTACATAATAACATTTAGTACGAATATAATCTGTATAGGTATATTGGAACGAGTATTTATTGGTTTATTTGTAGCGTGCAGACTCTTGAACTCCTTAGCCGACTATAAACATTTTACTCTAACGGACCGTTAAGTTGAGGCTGTGGGACAAGTATTTCAACTTTTTGTTTTTAAATAAAAATCATTTGACCGATTGACTTCAAATTTTTTAAATACATGTTGCTCTTTAACAATGAAGTTGATTCTATTAAAAGTTTCAGAATTTGTTAACCCATATTAGCACGAAGATTAATTGAAAAACAATTTTGAATGCGAATTAATGTCCAATTTTGCGATGTACTGCTTTGCATATTACGGCACAATGCTTTGACTACCTTACATAACTGTCATTTACACCATGTGTAGTTTTTGTACCATATTTTAAATCAATTCAATTAAAAACGCATTGAGAGGCGCAACAACGCGCATCGGGCTCTAGTTAGTATTATGTTATATAAAAAGTCCTAATAATCAATTATATATTCATATAGTATACATATTTAAGTAGCTAACTCCATGTAAATAAAAATACCATAAATTAAATAATGACTAATATTGTTTTAGAAAATATTGTACATATAGTTTTACAGTTTACAACACATAATAATTCAATAATTTATTACTACACACATAACACTGTCAAACAAGTACAAATATGAGAACGTTCCTGACTTTAATTATAAACCATTAAAAACCATAAAAAATTCACAACCATTTCTTTTTTATCCTTTATTTTCTTTATGGTTTTTCTTTTACTTTGGTTTTTTTTTTATTAAATTTTTTTAATATAAATTCCTTACAAATATAACATATACATACATATACAAAACAAGCTAATTTCGCCACTATGCAATTTTATTTTATTTACTTTGAATTCTAGTTTTCTGTTCTGTTTAAAATAAAAATAGAATGAAATGCAGGACAACAAGTTAATTACCCTTTAATGAACTAATAATTATTTTTCAGTTATTATTATTATGAAAAAAAAAGTCCTCCTTTTTTTAAAATTTTCATTATTATTATTTTTTAATTGCATGACTTTTTATTTATTGAAAGAAATTTATACGTCTTTATACCCGTGCATACATATATGACATCGGGTATATTAGATTTGCTCCTCCGTTTAAAATGGATTTACTGGTAATATCCTGTAAGGCAAATTACGATTTTAAAGTTTTAAGACCAGTTTGTTTTATGTTTAATTAATTATTTAATTATAAAAGAATGATATATTCAAAATATAACTTTTATTCACCTTTTAAAACTTTAAAATAAATAAAACAGGGTAAGAATTCGCATTGAGAGGTGAACAGGTTGAAGTAAGGTTAATCATTAAAAAATTATAAATTTAATTTCGTAAAAGCTAAGGCGTGGTATACACGTATGATTTAATCGTACTCTTAATCTGATGAGATAAAACTGAGATGTAAAATTTATAACTTCTCCAAAACAAATTCAAAGAAAAATTATTTATTCAATATTTTTAAAATTTAAAATATGAGTTCAAAGTTATTTCGAAAATTTGATATATATTTCGTGGACTTCATTAAAGTTTAATACAATTTCCAGTTCTAGTTAAACGGAATATTTTAATCCAAATATGTACTTCCCAAAGTTTTAATAATTAATAAATAACCACCGATCTGATTGTCTATTTTACAGAATGCCGCTTAATTTTCCAAAATACAACTCAACATATTATTAACCTTGTAATTTGCAGAAAATAAGATTTTTTATTAAATATGGTACGGGAACGTATGGAAATCCCAAAGTAATAAAATCTAAAAATTTCAATATCCTAAAATTACAAAATCACAAATCACATAATCATAAACTTTAAGATCCTAAAATTACGGGAGTTAAAAATTTTAAGTGACAATTTTCAAAATTATTTCGAGACTATTTGCTTTTTCCAGAATATGTATATATGATTTAGGAAGAATGTAGGGTAGATTACAAAATCAGGATTTTAATAATTTGCTTAGCGGGGGTTGTTTTTTAAAAAAAATTGCTTGTCATTCAATGATTTGGGATTTTATAATAGGTTGAACATTTTTTGGGATTCAGATTTTGTGGTATGGAATCAGTGTATAGAAAAATTTGTGAAAAATGAATACACATATAATATACACATATATTTGCATTTATTAATAAAAGTTATAGAAGTTTTAAGCTAATTTTCTTAATAGTTACCTGCAAATGCGACCAACTAGCTTAAAAGTCCGTGATTCAGTTTAACTAACTAGCCTAAGAAATTAAATAAAAACTTTTGACTAAAATTTACTATGAAAACATTAAAGATTAATTTAGAGATTAAATTTATAAATATTAATACAATGGAAACTATAGATTTTTTTTTAAATTTGTAAATACCGATTCTACGGCAGACAAAGTTAAGTTTATGTTGAAATTTTAAAGATTAATTGGAATTCTAACAAAGAGTAATATTTATTCCCAGAGAAATATAAAAGAAGCATTATATATATATATTATATAATCATATTTTCTTAATATTAATGTCAACCTTATAAACGATATTGACATCAAGCTCCTATAATAAAAAAACAATTATTATACCCGTATGACTATATAGTCAAAGGGTATAATAAATTTGCCATTACGTTTGTGACGCAGAGAAGGAGGGGGGGTAGATATAGACTCAAGTGTATGGATCGGATCAGAATCGAAAAAAAAATCGATTTAGCTATGTATGTCCGTCCGTCCGTCTGTCCGTCCGTCCGTCCGTCCGTCCGCACGATAACTCAAAAACTAAAGGAGCTAGGATCTTGAAATTTTCGCGAATTCGTTTTTTTGCAATAGCCGTCATCGCTATTTAAATCCAGCCATTTTGGTCCATGGGTTCAGGTGGCTGCCATACAACTTCTTTTTTTATATGAGTATTTCTCTGTACCTATTACAGCTACATGTCTGAAATTTTGGCAAAAAGTAGTTTAGTTTTATGGCCAAAGTTTCTGCAAAATTTAGTTGGTCTAGTGGAGTGGGTTCGAGTAGCTGCCATACAACTTCTTATTTTATATGAGCATTACTCTCCACCTAATGAAGCTGGGTGTCTGAATTTTTGCCAACAATTGTTTAGTGTAATAGCCAAAGTTTCTGCAAAATTTGGTTGGTCTGCTGCAGAGGGTTCGAGTAGCTGCCATACAACTCCTTATTTTATATGAGCATTACTCTCCACCTAATGAAGCTGGGTGTCTGAATTTTTGCCAAAAATTGTTTAGTGTAATGGCCAAAGTTTCTGCAAAATTTGGTTGGTCTACGACAGAGGGTTCGAGTAGCTGCCATACAACTCTTTATTTTATATGAGTATTCCACTACACTTAATAAAGCCAAAAGTAATTACCCGGATGATATAATGTATATGTTACGGTCATACGGGTATCCCAGAGTTGACACAGTCTACTCTACTACACTCTTCCTCGTTTTTTTTTTTGTTTTAAATTTTGCCATTAAAAATTTTGAACTTTTTTAATGGAATTAATTACTTCATCAATTTTTAATGATTCACTTAAAATATAAATTAATAAATTCTGAAAATTTTGTATAAAATTATTAAATTTTTTTTTGTAAATAATTTTCAATGTTGTCGTTAAAATTTAATCCAATTACCAAAGGAATTAGAAACGATATTTAACCGAAATATTGTACTATTAAAAATTAATTAAAATAAAAAAAATTGTATTTTTGTTTTATTTTATCTTTTTAAACTTACAATGAATTAATTTAAAATTTTATCCAAAAAGTTTTCTGTTACAATAAACCTTCAAACAAAAAAGATATTTTTTTTTTTTTAATTTTTATTAAATTAAATTTCATTTTTATTGATACGCATCGAAAGATTTGCCATTTCAAATCATTTCAAATATTTGCGCCTTTTATTTACTTATCTGAATTTTCGTATAATTTAATCAATTAAGGTTTGTTTACAGGAACATGGATATAATTGTACACGAACATGGATATAATTGTAGACGAACATGAATATAATTGTAGAGTGGCGATAATGTAATCCGTAGTGGTTTGAATAGAGTTTTGCAAAAGCCTTGAGGAATTTTACAACTTGGTTCTACAGGAGTTCTTCAAGTGGGTGCTCTATCGTATTTAAACATGTTAGTGTATAACTTTTTGACTTTTCATTTATAAATTATAATATTTGAATATGAATAATTCGGAACATTATTAGCTTTGATTCAAGATATAAATTTTTGAAATGAATATTGTATAGAGAACATATTGCAATTTTATACTCGAATAATTTTTTCAAATAGATTTCCCTAATTAAGATTTTTTACCCAGTGAAAACTTTCAAACTTTTTGAGCAAATTAAAGTAAATTGTCAAAATGAAACTTTTTTTTTTGTTTTGTTTTAGGATATTTACTAGACATCTCCATGTGACTCGGAGAAACTATTTTTGTTTCATCCCATGTTTTCCCACTTGAGCTTGGTTCTTCTTGCATCGTTCGCTTGCAGGTGTTATTGGGGCGGCCTCATTTTCAGGTTCCTCAGAGGTTTCAATCTAGTGATTCCATTGATATGCTTTCTTGCGGATTTCTAAGTGTGTGCCCTATCCATCTCCATTTTTTTGTTGATCTCCGATCGGTTCTACTTTGGCATATTTCCATTAGTCATTATTGCTTATTGTGTTGGGCCAGTATACTATGCATATGATTCTTAGACATTTGTTAATGAACACCTGTAATTTCTGTGTGTTATTGTTCGTAACTTACTAGATTTCACTTCCATATGTTAAGGTGGTCTTTACGCAGGTTCCGAATATTCTCAATTTTGTGCCTCTGGAAAATGAAACTTAATTGAAGTCAAATAATTTGGATTAAAAATCGTTCGGAACAGATATTTGTTTTTAAAAAATTTATTTTTTTTTCAGTTCTCTATTGGTTTTCCATTGTTTTACGTGTAATTTACTTTGATTTTTATTTTATATATCTATTATTTAAAATAAATTCCCATTGCTGTCTAAAGCATACATTACATTTTAAAGATCTCAAAATCACAAAAAGCGTAGAAAGCTTAAAAAAAAAATAAAACTGTCAAAGCGAAGCATGTACAACTCAATGTTCGTTTTTACCTTTAAACAACATATATTTTTATTGAGTTAACTTCTAAGGTGATTAAATAAAAACTAAAATAGAAATTAGTGTTTAAAATATGGGCTAAAAAATTTATTTAACCAATTTAAAATTTATAAAGTAATGGCAGCTGTTTAATTTAAAAATAATTTTGACATATTTATTTCACACATTTTGGATATGAGCGAACACGCAGTATTTTCCACTTCTAATTTTTCTCTCGTGTAAACCACACTTTAATTATTCTATACCTATCTCTTTCTAATTTTATAAAAATTTTCTCTGTTTTATTATCCCTCTGTTATAAAAAAATAAAAGTTAAAAACAAATTGCGATTTTAACTGACAATACAATTTAATATATTTATTAATTGTTCATCATTTTATCATTATGCCAGCACAGACCATTTTTTTTTCAATTCCAATTCAAGCAATAACACTGCGTTTACAAAAAAAGCATTGAATAAAAAATTAATATAAAAGATCCGAGTTATTTCTTTAATCCCATAAATATATAAAAGCTTAAATTTTTTTCTTAAATTAAATTCGAAATTTTTTCGAAGACAAGATTTTAACAACAATTCATGTGAAGAAAAGTCTAAAAATTTCACGAATCCATCAGAAAACAGAAATAATAATTTAATAAAAACAATATATATACAATATATACAAACACATACACACAGTGTTAAGATTATCTTCTTGTAATCTCGTATTTCAAATAAAAGAAAATATATATATATATATACCAGCAATTTCGAACAACACCAAATTGGATCCTTTGTCCTTCGAACAAAAAAAAAAAAAACAGTAACTAAAAAGCACAAGAAAGTTATTTTTTTAGTGTTATACTTATCCTTGGATTGATTTTTTAGTTTTTTATTTTCTGTTCTGTTTTTTGATTTGTTTCTTCGTCCTTTTTTTTTCTAATTTTGCAGTCTCTTTTTTCTGTAGAGTGTTATTTTCTTATACTGTTTATTTTTTATTTTCATTTTAATTCCATATTGACTTTTCTTTTAATCAATAACCGGAAACTGGAGGCATTAAATCCTGTGAAAAAAAATAAACAAACAAAAACCAAAAAATTAAATGAAAATCTAAAACCTTTTGGAATTTTCTTCATCTTGATCTTTAAAAAGTGTTTCCAGTTTCATCGTAGTAGAGAAAAGAAAAGAAAATCAATTCGAAACAGAGAAACAAAGAATTTTTCAAAGTCAACAAAATCTTAAAGAAAAATAACAACTTTTTTTTTGAAATTATTTTCAAAATATTGTACTCGTATATGAAAAATCTGTTTTCAGTTTAATCTGAAGTTTTAAAAAATAAAAGACGAACCATATATAGAATAAAAATGGTATAAACATTGTTGTCATCAAGATCATTAATAATAAATGGAATCTCACCAATTTTACTTGTATGACGATAACAAATGTAATATATATATGTATATATATTAGAAGATATATACGCAATATATAGTATATACATAGCATGTATACACAAACGAATATAATTTATTTAGAATTAAAATAAATTTACACATCTTAAGTATTTTTAGGTGTAGATAGATCTACCAGGAATATTGTTCTTCTATTTTACTTAGAAAAATTTTTTAAACTACAATAGTTGATAAATCAACTTCTCTTCCATTGGATCTTTCGAAAATGTCTTCCCTGGAAAGAGAAGGGAAAGTGATCTGGGAAAATAAGAATATATATTTCCAAAACCAAAAAAACACTTGAAACATATATATTTCCACATAAATCCTATGAATTTATATTTTGAATAATAGATACAAATATTTCCTATTAAAATAAATAATAATGCTTTAAGTTAAATTTGCTAAATACTTTTCAATTTAGATACGGATCAATTTCTTAACTTTTAATATATAAATTAGATTAATCCCAGTAGGTAAGCTCTTGGTTTGTTAACTGAGGAAGAACGAGTTTAGATCCCCCATAAATCACAATTTTTAATTGGAAAGGAAATTACTTAAAAAAAGTATTCTGGGATTTAATGGTGACTATACATATATGCAATGTTTACATAAAATTATAATAAATATTTAAATAATAGTTAATAAAATTTATTTATATCATGTTGAATGATATATAAATTAATAAAATAGATTTTTATATTAAGTTGAAAAATCGCTGAGTTATCAAGATGCAAATAAATAAAATATAATTCATTGTCCTTAAAAAGGTATTACTCCTACTTCCATTCCCCTCCCTCTAACTTCGAACAATGAACTCTGTTTTTTTTTTTTTTTTTTTATTAACAATTAATTATTTGAAACTTTAAAAGAAAAAGTTCATTTGGAATTATGAAGTGTATATTAAAAGTCTTCATTAAGAGATATCTGTCTCTTCGAAATGAATCAAAAGTCCCATGAAACTTTGGAAATAAAGGTATGCAAAAATGTTATTAGGACAGTTTTTAACAGAGTCCTACAGAGTTCTCCTTTTTCAAGAATATGTATATATATCTACAACAAGGTATTTGAAATATAATTCGATAAGCTTAAATGGTCGGTAACGAAATAAACTTAGGGTTTCCTTTTAATTTTTACAGATTTAATATACATTCTAGAAAAAGCGTATAATACTAATTTTATAATAAAATTTAAAAATCTTAATCGTACATATATATATATATAAATATCTGACCTGTGGCGTAGTGGTAACGACGCCGCCTTTCATGTGAAAGGTCTCGGGTTCAAACCCTGGTCAGATCATATCTAATAAAAAAATATATCGTAAAATTGTATAATTATATCGTTATAGTTTATATCGTAATATAAAATAAGATATTATGATTAAAGAAACTGACGCCTAGTTTAAAATAAACTTGGTGAATGCCCTATACTCCTTAAAGGAGTGGAAAAGGAAAAAAAAAAAAAAAAATCGTACATATATATACATACATATATGAGTATGTGTTCGTAATACTCCGAAAATAAGGGGGAAACCCTGATTAGTATTACAAAAGTGTACATGATATTCTAAATTAGGAGAAATTTTAGAGTTGAATACAAAATCAGATTTCCAATAATTTGTATAGCGGGGGAACAATACTGACATTTTTTTCATCAAATAGGGGTTTCCGCTACGAGCGAGTGTTGATGTGTTTACAACCATGTCCGACATTGATCTTAATTTGATTTTGATAGTTATTTACGTTTATTTTTCTTGTAAAGTTTGGTGCTTCGATATTTTTACCAATATTTCAGTACAAAAAACTCTCACACATAAACAACGAATTTTTGGAAAACAAAAATCTAACACAGGTTTTGGTAAACAAAAGTATAAAGAATTTACCTAAAAATGATTAATAATTAAATTTCAAGGAAAAATTAATACCTAATTTATACTAATAATATCAATTAACCTAATATGTATTAGCACATAACCATATAATCTTTTTTTCAAGGAAATAAGTCTCAAAAACTTCATAGTATATTCTGTTAAGATTTTAAGAACATTTTTCCAAAAAAACAATCAAAATTAATTAGGTATATTCTTCTACTACAAAACTAACTGTAACTTTTCGGTAAGCTTAACACTAATAAATTTAAATGTTTTTGAAACATAGACACCAACGCATAAAAAAAAAAAAAAAAAAAAATTCTATTTAAAAGTACAAAACAAAAGAATAAAATAAAAATAAAATAAAAACGAGGAAGATTATAGTTGCCCTTGTCAACTTTTAGATACCCGTGCATACCCACTATGGTGTATAAAATAAACCGTAATTTACTTCCCTTATACATTTAACTCATTACTCCATAATTTTGACGTAAAAAAAAAAAAAAAAAATCACAAAACAAAAAACAAAATTTTCATTCATTGTCCCATAACTTTAGCTAAAAAAAAAAAAAAAAAAAAAAAATTAACAAAAAAAAAAATACTAAATTTTCATTCATTGTCCCATAACTTTAGCTAAAAAAAAAAAAAAAAAAAAAAAAAAAAACAAAAAAAAAAAAAAATGGCCCACCCAAAAATTCAAATGGTCCGAGTGATGTCCAACTTTGCCAACTAACTTGCCCTATTACTTTACCTGCCCAATTTTAATTTTAACCTTGTAGCTTCATTAGATTCACAGTTATTGAATCGCAAACTTTGTATGGCAGCCCCCCAAAATGGGGCCGTAACATTTTGCAACTTCATATAAGTGCTCGATTCATTATATAAATAACCGTGTGTAATTTTTATTGTCGTAGTATAATTAGTTTTAAAGAAATTCATATTGGTGCAAATAAGTTGTATGGCAGCCCCCCGAAAATGGGGCCCTAACATTTTGAAACTTCATATAAGTGCTCGATTCATTATATAACTAACCGAGGGTAATTTTCAGCCTCGTAGTATAATTAGTTTTAAAGAAATTCATATTGGTGCAAAGAAGTTGTTTGGCAGCCCCCCGAAAATGGGGCCCTAACATTTTGAAACTTTATATAAGTGCTCGATTCATTATATAACTAACCGAGGGTAATTTTCATCCGCGTAGTATAATTAGTTTTGAAGAAATTCATATTGGTGCAAAGAAGTTGTATGGCAGCCCCCCGAAAATGGGGCCCTAACATTTTGAAACTTCATATAAGTGCTCGATTCATTATATAACTAACCGAGGGTAATTTTCATCCGCGTAGTATAATTAGTTTTGAAGAAATTCATATTGGTGCAAAGAAGTTGTATGGCAGCCCCCCGAAAATGGGGCCCTAACATTTTGAAACTTCATATAAGTGCCGGAGTCATTTTAAAACTAACTGTGTGTAATTTTCATCCCCGTAGTATAATTAGTTTTGAAGAAATTCATATTGGTGCAAAAAAGTTGTATGGCAGCTCCCCGAAGCCTTGGTCCGATTTTAACCAAAAACAATAGGGAACCTAGAAATTGTCTAAAAATGACTTTGTGTGAATTTCAAGACTCTAGCCCTTTTAGTTTTTGAGTTATCGTGCTGACACACGGACGGACGGACAGACACACATAGCTAGATCGACTAATTTTTCGATTCTGAGCCGATACGTACCCTTGACACTATATCTAGCTCGTCTAGATCGATGCGTTACAAACGGAGGAGCAAATCTAATATACCCGATGTTCATACATGTATGCACGGGTATAATAATACGGTTAGAAAATTACAAAGTACTGAAAATACACAAAATCCTTCTCATCATCACATTAAAACTTTTTATACCCGTGCATATATATATGACATCGGGTATATTAGATTTGCTCCTCCGTTTGTAACGCATCGATCTAGACGAGCTAGATATAGTGTCAAGGGTACGTATCGGCTCAGAATCGAAAAATTAGTCGATCTAGCTATGTGTGTCTGTCCGTCCGTCCGTCCGTCCGTCCGTCCGTCCGTCTGTGTGTCAGCATGATAACTCAAAAACTAAAAGAGCTACAGTTTTGAAATTTTCACAAAATATTTTTCAATCAATTTCTAGGTTCCCTATTTTTTTTGGTTAAGATCGAACCAAAACTTCGGGTAGCTCTCGAACAGCTAACTTTTTTAACTCCAATATTTTCATACAAAAATTTGAAATATAGCTATGCACCTTGTAACATGAAATTATATGAATTTTGTTTGTTTTTGTTTTTTTGTTTGTTTTTGTTTTTTTGTTTTTTGTTTTTGTTACAAAAAGTAGATAAAGATTTCGAGTTAGAATTTCATATGATTTAAATGATGCGTAGTTTATTTAAGATAAGCAAAAAAGAACACAAAGATTTTTTTTAAGTAAATGGCTTCATAAATAATTTATATATGTATATTCATATAATATGTATATGTGTAATATTTTGCATGAATCATTTTATCAATATGATTATATGATGCTTACTTTGCTTAGGTTTAATATATTCGTGAATTAAAAATTAATTAAAAGAGATAGAATAAAAAATTAGAGCTAGAGTTTTGAAATTCACACAAAACATTTTTTGGACATTTTTAAGGTTCCCTATTCTTTTTGGTTAAGACCAGACCAAGGTTTCGGGGAGCTGTCACACAAATTATTTAAACCAATATAAATTTCTTCAAAAGTAATTATACTAGAAAGACGAAAATTACACACGGTTAGTTTTATAATGAATCAAGCACTTATATGAAGTTTAAAAATTTTACGGCTTCATTTGCGGGGGGCTGCCATACAACTTCTTTGCACCAATATGAATTTCTTGGAAACTGAGTATACTACGAGGATGAAAATTACACACTGTTAGTTATATAATGAATCGAGCACTAATATGGAGTTTCAAAATGTTGCGACCCCATTTTCGGGCAGCTGCCATACAAAGTTGTCAATTCGATAACTGTGAATCTAATGAAGCTACGAGGTTAAAATTAAAACTGGGCAGGTAAAGTAATAGGGCAAGTTAGTTGGCAAAGTTGGACATCGCTCGGACCAACTTTTGGGGTGGGCTATTTTTTTTTATGGTTATTTTTTTTTTATGGTTTTTTTTTTTTGTTTTTAAGCAAAAATTATGGTATAATGAATTAAAAATTTAATATTTTTTTTTTATTTAATTTTTTTTAAGCAAAAATTATAGGATAATAAGCTAAATTTTTTTTAACTATTTTACTTTCTTATATTTTTTTTGTAATATTTATAATAGCATGTGGAAAATAAATAACGGTTAGTGGGTAAGCACGGGTATCTAAAAGTTGACAAGGGCAACTATAATCTTCCTCGTTTTTATATTTTATTTGTTTGTTTTGTTTTGTTTTTTTAATTTTATTTTTACTTTTCTTACTTTTCAAAAAATAAAAATAAAAAGATTTTCATGTCCTTTACCGTAACAATTTCATTTATTTTCATCATATAAATGTACATATACTTACTCATACAAACTATACTTGAATCTGAAAATATATTCAATTGTTGGTTTTAGAATTAACTAAAGATAGGTTAGGAATACAATTTACAGTTAAACAATAATAATAATAAAAAAAACAAAAAATAAAAAAATACCTAAAAAAAAAACTTACAAATTTACGCAAAAATAGATCTTTCTAAATTCCAAGAACCCGCAATAAGACATCCAACATCAATGAAGCTCAAATCAGTTCTGTTGATCAATTCTCCCAGTAGTTTTTATATAAATACCGATACCACTACACTATCAAAAAAAAAAACCATACACATACACAAAAAAATATTACACGTTAGTTGTTTACTTGTTACTAACAAACCAAAGTACCAAAAATTGAAAACAAATTTCCCCTCGTAATAACGTAAATATAAATTCCCCTTCATTATTATTATTTCCCAGAAATTTTTTAAAAGGATAACATTTCAATTAAATAACATAACAGATAACTTTACAATGGGGAATATTGTGGAAGGTAATGTATACTTTGCTATAAAAAAAATGTTAAATGTTATGTAACGAACAGAGGGTTAAATATTATCCCTGTTTTTTTTTATTCTGTAAATTTAGAATGTAATGTTCAATGTAATGTAATATTGTGTGTTATGTTGCATGAATTTGGTACATTTAAAAAAATTTTATATGTAAAATGTTATGTTAAATGCTTGAATGTAAATTTTTTTTTTTTTTGTTTACATTTTTATTTATTTAATTAATATGAATTGAATGTAATTAATTAATTAAATAATATGACGTGTTGAAAATAAATTATACAACCGCTAACAAAATATAATATATGAGTTTTATTAATATTTTTTTATGAATTTTATTTATTTTGTTTTTAATTTTTTGTTTGTTAGGCAAAACAGAGTGGTAGGATGAGAATATAATAGAAATAAAATTGTGGTAAAGGTCTAGACTTCAAAAATTATTCTAAAATCTGATACTTAAAATTAATATAAATTATGTTGTTATGTCTTCCACAAAAAATTAACACATTTTTTTAGAAATTATCGAGTGTATGAGTTTATATATTTGATGGTTTTTTTGGTTTTATGGGGCTAAAGATAGAGCTTTACAATGATTGTGATGAATAATTGTTAAGTTTAAGAGATTTATTTAAAAAAAAAAAGTAATAAGAGTGTATATGAATTGAATAATGTGAAATGATGGTTCTATTTGTTGGTGAGGTTATAAATCTGAAGATTATTCGGAATTAAAAGTTCATCAGAAGGCTTTTAAGGCCAGGAGAACAAAATTTAAACTCTGAATAATTTAAGTACTACTAAGTATATAATGTAAATATGAATGATATTCGGGAGAATAAATTGAATTGAATTGAATAGAATTTAAAACCTTATGCGGAACAAAAAGTATTTACGAAGTTTTGTAATAATTTACCTTTCTGGGAATTGTAAAATGTTTTGTAAATTTTAATTATTCTAGTCAATTTTACTAAAATATAAACCAACAAAATGTTATGTTAGATGTTGTGTAAAATATATTTTAAATAGAATATGAATATGAACTTTTCCTATAAAGGAAGAAATCTTCAAAAGCAAATCAGAATTTGGTTAGAAAAAGCATCAGATAACCTGAACGCAATGATTATGAGGCTTTGAATTACTTAACACAACCTCTCGCCGTAGCAAAAGTTGTAATTGGTAAGACGTTAGGACTAAAGGTATTAGTTATGTATAATTTATTTTGATCATGGATTAAATAAAAAATTTAGATGAAATAAGGTCATATATATATTATACTAGATAATAATCGGTGCGTGTTGCTGCGCCTCTCAATGGAGATTCAATTTAAGTTGATGTTATTAAAAAAAGTTAATACAAAAATTACATGTAAGGTAAATGTTAATTTCAAAATGTATAATAATTTCGAAGCAATTATAAAGGAATTTTTTGAAATGACTTTTCTAGGACTATTCTAGTAATTTTTTAACAAATTTATCAAATTTCACTTCAAATTTTTCATAATTATTATGAATAATGCGCAGAAATATTAATTGAAATCTTATGATTTTATACTTTTGGCATCTTAAAACTTGATTTCTTCTGATTTTTCACATTTAAAATTGTATAAAATATTAATTCGTTTCAAGCGGCATTATTTAGAATATAAGAAAAATTCATATGTCTAAACATTTTAAAATATCAGAGACTTTCCAAGTTCTAATCAACGATCTTTGAAAAAACAGTTATTTTTTAAAACTTAATATTTAAGTACAACTAATACTCCAACATTTATTTTCCATGAATATTATTCTGAAAAGTAAAAGTAGAACAGAAAAGCATTTAGCTTATTGTTATATATCTGCCAAGCCTATAAAGGAAAGGCATGATTCAAACCCCTGTAACTTTTTATGAGGTAAGAGACTATTTATAAATAAATAAATAAATAAAACAAAAAGAACAGAGAAAAAAATTTTAATATAAAAATTCTGTAAGCAATAAAACTTTAAAATGAATAAGTTAATAATATCAATAGCAACTCTGAAAAAAAAATCTTCCAAAATAATTAATTATTAAATAACTTTCAATCAAAACTTTTTCATATTTTTTGTAAAAAAAATTTTGAAAAAATAACTGCTCTTTATATGTCATTTTCTGTCAAAGTTTTTTACTATCAAAATAGTATTATTTTTTTATTATGTAGGTAATAAACTTCGTTATTATTTCATAACCATTGTTAAGATTCAATAAAGCCTTCAATTGTAAAAAAATTAATTATTCAGTAGCTTTTCAGTATTCATATTCAGTTGTCAATTCGGTTCATAAATCTCCACAGTTTTTGATTTCAATTTTTGTGTTGTAAAGATTGTTTTCAACTTGAAATTTCATTTAAAATTTAAGAAATTTTTCGAAAATATCAATAAACAGGGGGCTTTATTTTTATTTAAACAATTTAAAATGGTTATAGAACGTTGGCAAAAGAACTTCCAAAAAAAATAGAACAGACAAAATTAACTTCACTTATTAGACTTATTAAAATTTTAGAACTTTTATGACTCGTTAACAAGGATTTGTTGGTTTACCCAAATATGAGTAAAATATTATAGAACTCTAGTTTAATAGTGTACTGCTTATAAAAAATATGTAAAAAAAATTTATTCTTTTTCTTTCGAAAGTCACCCTGTTTAAAAAAAACAATGGCTACAAGTTATATTTCTCCACTATATAATCTATTGAAAAGTTTTAAACTTATAACAAGAGTAAAGTTATATAAATTTTGTTTTCCAATTGTTACAATTTATGCCGCAGTTGTTTTCTTTCATTAAGATTTTTTCAAAACGAAATTTCCAAAAATTTTTTAATAATTAAAACAAAAAACTAATATAAACTAATTCAGCTTCTCTTTATTTTATTTTTAATCCTGTCTAAAAATATCTGCTACAACTTGAATTTTTTTAAAGAAATCCTGAGATGCTGAAAATGATAAAGAAAAATAAAGAATTATTTTGAATTCGCATAGAAATGTCGCCTTCAAATTTAAAAAAAAAATTTTCCTTACAATTTTATGTTCTTTTGAATAAATTTAAAAGATACAATTACATAAAAGGGCATCGGTGGGTTAGTGGATAAGCATTTGGCTTACTACTCGACAGGGTGCGAATTCGATTCGCGTACGGGTTATGCATTTTTTTAATTGAAAAAACTTATTGAAAAATAATTTTTCTTTACAAATCTCTATGGTGACCAAATATAATTTAAAACATACAATTATATAATATAAATAAAATAAATAATATTACTTATAAATTGATGGAAAGTCTGGTCCACATGTCGTACTGCCAAAGGAATTTATTTATTTATTTATTTGTAGTACCAGATAATAGTAAATATTGCCTGATAATATTAATCCTTTGCCTATTTGACATGAAATATGGCCTGTCAATTGACAGTCAATTATTAATTTAATATTATTAATTAAAATTTTTGAAATAAAACTTTAAATTTTAAGCCAAATCACAATTAAAAAACTAAATTAAAAATAACTTTAAAAAATGTTATTTTTAATAAATGTATATTTATTAAATCTTCAATAATTTTTTTTTTAAATTCATTAATTAAATATTCAAATTAATAACAAAATAATTTATTAAATATTAAAACAATCAAGAATTAAAAACAATAATTTAAAACGATTATATAATTTGTAAAAATTATTTATTGATATTATCGTTCTGTCATTCGAATTAGAATTTCATAAAAATCTCAACTTATGTACCTATATTATTAGCCCTTATTTCATTACAGATTTTGAAAAAATAAAAATAAACCAAATAAAATAAATACAAAAGAGTGGCTTCCAATAAATTTTTCTGAAGGTATAAAAAGAAAAAACAAACAAAGAAAATGGAAAAATTTATGTTCAATTGGAGATAGAAAATAGATGAACCGAAAAATTGTTCTGCATCCTTGTTTGTTAACATTTAATACAATATGTTTCATAAAAACAATCCCTATACACATATAATGTATACACGTACATACAACATATATACAAATATTGGTTTATTTATATTTAACTTGTATCTTCATCCATTTTTCTTAATGTTTTCCAAATAATACAATTCTTTTCTTATAACAACTTCCAGCTCCCTCTTATAATATCCCTTATAATATCTTCTATCTCCCTCCCTCCCATCTTGTTTCCTTTTTGTTTTTTTTTAATTTTTTTTTACTGAAAGAAAAACAAATAGAAAAATATTCAAAAACTAGGTAAAACAAAAATGAATTTAAAATCATTGTCTTCATCATCAATATCAAAATCAGTATTATCAATATCATTAAAACTCATATAGCCAATAAGCCATAAATTACACGTGATATTTATTGGTTTTTAAAAAATAAAAAAAAATAATAAAAAACTTTTTCAACAAACAAAATTTAGATAGGCATATACAAACATACCTATAACCTATCTACCTATGATTGGTTATTGCCTAGGTATATTTCCCGCTAAAAATGTATATGAATAAATTTTGAACGATTTCCTATTAAATATAGGTAACAAAAACTAAAACACTGTAAGAAATTAAAAAAAAAAGCTTTGATCCAGTCAATTTTAGGATATGATAAAATTTGTTGCTATTAAATTGAATTAAAATTATGGATGAAATGTGACTATGAAGTAAATGCAAACTGAAATAGTTCTAAATACATACTCTAAAAATTTAGTTAAGACTAAAATATAAAATAACTAAATTGCAGTTAAAAAATTTCACTTAACTTCTAAGGCAACTAATTCCTTCCATAAAGCCACGCTTTAAGACTATATTTTGGCTCGTTGATTTGACTTCTATCCAATTCTTTTCCTTATCTTCGTATTTATTTTGCTTTCGTTCTTTTCCCTTTATTTTTGGCATTTGATTGGAACCCCCAGAGAAGAAAAGAGTGGCAAGACCTTGTTTACATTTTTTTTTTATTTGTATACGGATAGATTCATATTGCGTTTATAGTTGTTGCTCAAACTTGCTTATTAGTTATTCTCCGTAGTTAGAAGATTTTCGATATAATGCGAAGACATTTGTTGATAAATCAACTTGTTTACATAGCGCTCATTCATTAGCCAGGTTCCACTGCCATAAAAAAAAATTTATTTCACATCGGAGCTTAATATTTTGATTTTTGTTGTCCTAGCTATTTGTGTTTAAAAAGATCTCCATATTCCCCATAGCTTGTTGAAAGCTATTTTTATTTTTGCTAATATCTCCATTTTTTGCTATTATACTTCCCAGATAATTGAAGTCTTCCACATCTTCTTTTTTAGAACTGTGTTAATTTAAAAATTGAAGATATCCAGATTAGGTTAAAAAATGGATCTTAGTCAGATGCAATTTACGCGTAGTTTTTTCGTAGTATTTACAGTGTTATACCGTCTGCGTTGTAACTCTAGACTTTTTGTCATATTATTAAAACCGAAAATAGACATTTAAAAACCCGATCTGTACCTCGAATTCGCAACACATTTCACAGAAAATTCCATAACAATCCGAAATATTTTGACCGCACTTTTTTACTTCCTTACGTTAACGCGTTTCGACGCAACCACTTTATGGTTTTATGGTTCGATTATTCTAACTTAATAGATGCGGCGTCGTGCCAACCATAAAAAGCTCGCAGTGAAAAAGTTGTTTGATCGGTTAACGAATTTCGGAACCGATCGATTGCCTTAAAGTTTTTTTACATATTTTTCGACTTGGTTGTGATTGAATTTTACAATAGAATTAAAAAAAAACTCTAAGACTTGTACCATTTAATCTTGTTACACATTTTATTCCATTCGGTAATTCATTAAGGTAATATAATATTCAGTATTAAATACGTGTTACCATGTCCATAATATCCTTCTATAGACAGCCATTTTAATAAATAAGGAAAAGAAAAACAAATATTAACAATATTTATTGTATTTTTTGTATAATGGCACCTTATATACGTACAACATTAAATTGTTCACAACACATTCTATCTTGTCTTCAATATTTTTATTTTAAAATTTTTCACAATATTTACATCATAATATAGAAAAAGATATATTTACGTATATGTGTATATATATATATATTTTAATGTAGTTGTTGAAAATGATGGTAATGGTGTCAAGCCAATTTAGTTACAGATTATTTACATTTATAAATGTTTTTGTGTTCATACAACAACAACAACAACAAAAACAAACAATAATTTAAAACATTTAAAGAAACCTGTCGTCTAACTTATTTGATATTGATCTGTTCATGTGAGTTTGAGACAGTAAATGTCAGACATTTACTGTTGTTTTCCAAAATTTGGTAAACATTTGGAATGAAAAATATTGGCATATGTAATAGATATATCGATAGGAAATATTGTAGAGAAGTTTCATGATATGTTGAATACTTAGTAAATTCATCAAACTCACTCAATATTTTATGCACTCAATCTTTTATTTGATTAAAACGTTTTGTTTTTTTTTTGTTTATTCTGAAAATGAATTGACAGGTTTGACGTAAATGTATTTTGATGCAAAAATAGTAGAAAATTAATATTTATAATAAAAGTGTACATATATATACATTGTAAACTTTTATTTACAACAAGGTAAACTGTCAGGTAATCTCTGGCAGATTTTAATTTTTGAAAACTTTTAAATCAGATAAGTGTTTTTTGGCATATCATTAATAGGTATTGCAAAAATTGTACATATGTATAGGTGCACATGGACTTTTTGATTTGAAGTGAATTTTAGGAATAAATAATAAGAAAATTTGTAATCGATATCAATATGCATTTTTCTATTATTTACTAATGGTTTGTGGTTAAAATTTACAAGTGTTAGGAAATTTATTTTTTAAATTTTCTATTTTATATATGTTAATGGTTTAACTTTTAACCTTATGTACATTGTAGATATACATGTTACAAAACGTATTGAACAGGACTGAGGAATTAATAGTAATGAATTCCACGTAAAATTTTTACGTGAGACAGTACAAGATTTATAATCACCTGTAGCATGGTTTTCGATTTCAAAATATACAAATCTATTTGTTATATATTTCAATCATTTTATATTTGAGCTCTTAAGTCATTTCTGAATTCGGCTTTCTTAATTCTTATAGCTTCCAAAATGCGAGTGCAAGGTTTCAGATATGATTGTATAAGTTATAGAAAAACGAGGAAGATTATAGTTGCCCTTGTCAACTTTTAGATACCCGTGCGTGTATTAAATATATAAGAAATTCTTATATTGCAATTGAACTGTTTGACAGAAAATTCAAAATATTTGTTTTTTTATATTTAATTGAAAAAAAATTAATAAAAAAAAAATGAATTAAAAAAAAAAGATGAATTTAAAAAAAAATATGCTCTCAACGAGATTCGAACCCACACTTTCCAATTAAAACGTCGACGTCTTAACCACTAAGCCATCGACCTTACGTTCATATCAGTTTTTTTTTTTAAATTATTATAGTTGCGATGGTATCAATTGTTTGTTTTGAATAACTAACTGTTTTGAATTTTTTTAAAAATGTTTTAAAAAAAATAAATAATTTATAAATGAGAATTTTAAGATGAATTTAAAAAAAAAAAAATTTTGCCCCAGCCAGGAATCGAACCGAAACGTTTTGACTACCAGTCCCATGTCCTACACACTATACCATAGAACAATTAATAATTTGTTTACAAAACGAGTTTTTATTTATCTCATTTTTTTTTTTTTTTAAATAATTCTAGTTACTATGGTATCAATTGTTTGTTTTAAATAACAGTTTTAAATAATCGTAGTTGCTATAGTATCAATTGTTTGTTTTAAATAACAGTTTTGAATTTTTTTATAGAAATATTAAAAAAAATTAATAATTTTTAATATAAATGAATCTTCTGTCTAATTTTCTATAAAATAAAATTTTTTCAAACATAAAATAAATACATATATTTTATTAAAAAAAAAAATAGATAAAAAAAATGAATTTAAAAAAAAAAAAAAAATTTCCGTAGCCTGAATTCGAACCGAAACATTTTTGCTACAAGTAACATGTCCTAACCACTACACCACGAATCGATTTATAATTAAGCAACAATTTGTTTGTTTTTATATTTGGTTTCTATTTTTCGTTATTAATTTTAAAAAAATACTCATAAAATATCGAAAAATTTGTATGGCAGCTACCCGAAGCCTTTCTCCGATTTTAACCAAAAACAATAGGGAACCTACAAATTGTCTAAAAATTACTTTGTGAAAGTTTCAGAACTCCAGCTCTTATAGTTTTTGAGTTATCGTGCTGACGGACGGACGGACGGACGGACACACATAGCTAGATCGATTCAGTTTTCGATGCTGATTCGATACGTACCCTTGACACTATATCTAGCTCTTATATTTCGATGCGTTACAAACGGAGGAGTAATTTTAATATACCCGATGTTCATATATGTATGCACGGGTATAAACAAATATCTTTTATGGCAACACCTATTAACAGACAAACATTAAAATAATTGTTAGATCATATGCACTTTTAACTAAAAAACCGATTAATAATATGCACAGCTAAATTAGAGATATAACGGTTTATATATGCAAAAATACAAAAACAACAAGGACGATTTCAAATGTCCTCTTCGTTTTTAAAGGACGATTTTGCCAATAGTGATATATATTTATGACAATGTGAAGTCACTTTGCTCTAGGTACGCGGAGAATCAATCAATTTGTTTTAGGAGAATCTTAGAATCAATTATTTTGTTTTATGTAAGTAGTGTTTTAGCTTAAGCAGAAAAATTATATCCCGCAAGTGGTGGCCATTTTCGGCTTCGCACATTCGTGATCGTTCCAGTACATTTTCCATAACTTTTCGTAATTTTTGATCGCTGTTTTATTGTGTACTGTTCCATTTCCAATTCCCCAAGTTTTCTTCACAAAATTCTGAAATAAAAATAAAAAATATAAATAAATTTAAAAAGTTATTAAACATTCAAACCATATCGGTCATTTTGCGCCACCCTACTGATTTTAAAAAAATTTTAAATTCATTCTAAAAAAATTAAATGTTGCTTTAAACTGAATATACAAAATTTATTAAAAATATAAAAAATTAGGAAATAAAAATTGATAACATGATGAATTAAATAAAATATTTTTACGTAATACTTTATAATATTTATATTTTTTTTAATTTAACTGACTATATTTCATGTGATGCGTCTGAAAAGGAAAGGTATGCTTCACTCACTTATAAATCCCTGTAAATGACAGTTTATAAATAAATAAATAAATACATATTTTATGTGATGATATAAATTCGTAAATGTTGAATTATATATGCAATTTAAGCGATAGCTTTATCCAACATGTCCCTTTAAATAAATAAAGTATAGTAAACTCATCAACTCTTAGTAAATTTTATTTTTTTTATTACTAAAAACTCTGTCTCACAAAACCTCTTTTATCATTAACAACTTTTTAAAAAAACTTTTGAAAGTCTACTTACACAAAACTGTCAAGTAAAGCGTTTTTATAAACAAAATAATACCTTTATCAAAAACCACGTCAAATATCAAAATTCACCCCATTATTGTAAAATTAATTTTACTTTTCTGACATTGTTAACTCTAGCTAACATTTCAATAACAATAGCTCTCAATATGATTTAAAAAAAATGTAAATATATACAATATAATATAATAAAATGCTAATTTGGTAACAATTTGTTTACAAAAACAAAATATTACCAGCATTTAAATACTCAATTAGTCCATTGATATCATGCTGTTCTACTTGTAATTATTCTAAACATCGTAACCACTTATTGTGCTAATTTTGAATTTTTATAATAACTTTTTTTTTAAATAATCTCAAACTTTAAAATTTTTTTGGATTACAATTTTAGTTTAAAGATTTTTCAAGTATCTTAAAAATTTAAACCTTCCTAAATCACTTTATTTATAAAATAGAATTTAAGTTATAATTCCTGAAGTTTACTTTAAAGACAGAACCTAACACTTTAACTTAATATTCAAATATTTTATTATATAAAACAATAATACAAAATAATTTAAAGAAACGTATTATATGCACAGTTATGGTAATATAAATAAATGCAAAAATTTATTAGAATTAAAAGTATCTACTAAATTCACTAAGTTACCTATATCAATAAATATTTTAATTAATGTTTAATGAGACCTTAAAATCTATTTAAAAAATTCTACAAATATTAAAAATTTAGTTTTATTCGGAATACTATTTTTTTAATTTTTTAAAAAGGGAGCGTGTCATATTTCCTTTATTTCATTTGCCCGTGGTATCATAATCCTGCATTTCTTGACCATTTAAGGGTATATCATTTGCCCCTATTTCATTTGCAAAAGCAGTATTATGCGCCTTTTTCAGAATATTTATGCAGATGTATATATGAATACATGCAAATTAAATAAAGAAATACAGGCTGTGGATAGTAACCCTTTCAAATTTATTGATATTATGCGAAATTAAAGTCCACATACCCAAATTTACCAAGTTCAAAGTGTACAGTTTTAAGTTCTACTATATAGTTGTTATATTAAGCGCGAATATTTCGAAAAAGAGTTAGCTGTCCAACTATGAAACTCCGCCCAATCTAGTCTTTCCATTTAAATGTACATGTGTAAGTTTTAATTCAACTATTTTTAATTATAATTCACACTTGTGACATAATAATTAAAAGCTTAAAAAACCAAGGGTTCCTAATTTATTATTAAAAAGACATCAAAGTAAGCCGCTATACAATTATGGCCACCACTGTACTAAAAACATATTAATTAATTTAAGCCAGTGATTACAATTCTTAATCTTATAATTCTCAATTGTTTTTATCCAATCTAATTCTACTTTACATATACTCGTATAATTGAAATTTTGAATTGAAAGTTTTGTAGTTTTCATTCTGATCTAACGTTCTGTTAGTGAGTGTCTCACCACCCCTAGCTAAGACTAAAGAAAATGCGACAAGATTGTATATGCCTTAAAGTGATTATCTTTAAAAGCCAACATAAGAATAACACAGAAAAGTGCAAAATAAAAAAATCTACCATTTATCCAGGGAAAAGCAAAAGTAAAAAAAAAACCAACAATAAAAAATAAAGGAAATACCGTTAGTTTACACCCCGTCGAGTGAAACGTTTTCATTTTTATTTTATACTTTAAATTTAATTTGTCCTATATAACAGGTATTATAGAAACTCATCTTCATTTTATATATGTATGTATGTTTGTATAATAAAATGAATACTGAATACCATTAAGAGTATTTTACAGTTTTTATTTTTTCTATTTTTTTTTTGTTTTTTTTTACGAGTATAGTGAAAATTATGTCATTATCACTACGACACGAATCGTAAACTTATGATTTTTAATGTAAAATTTTTTAAATCACAATTTTTTTTTTTGTTATTTTTTTTATACTTTAATGAAAACAAAATGAAGTAAATTAATATATGTTATTATTTTAGTTCCGCATTTTTAAATTTTTAAGAATATTAAATTTTACTTAGATATTTATTTTTTTAAATAACTTGGAAACAAAACGATAATTATTATAATGATGGAAATTGTAAAGAAAAACAAGTGATGATAAAAAACGAAGGGTTTTTAAAAAAGCACATTTTCAAAATAATATAGTGTTTCATACTAAGTATTTTATCGGGATATAATGTTCAAGCTTCAATATTAACGTTTAATTAAGGAAATATATACGTTGGTGACTAAGTTACTGCTTACTTATAAAAACAGTAAATTTTTTATTTTAAAATTCTAATAGCCCTTCAATTTGGTTGCCAAATTTCTCAACGAACTAACTTCATCTAACCCATCTAAAAAAAAAATTGGATAGGTCTTCAAGTTACAGGTGCTTAAAAATAGCAAAATTTCAATTTTTAAGCCCTTATAGCTTCTAAACAGGGGGCTTGACAAAAAAATTTGTTAACCGACTCCTACTAACTTTTGAGGATCTAACTTCTCCCAAAATTTCAAAGCCCTACCTTAAACCTTTTAAAAAATATGTGGGACCAAAAATTTTGCAAAAAATGAGTTTTATATAATGCTAAATTTTAGTACCGTATGGCAACCCTAAACATTTGTTAGTCAAAAATTTATAAAGTTTATGAAACCAGCTATCGTTTGTCGTTTTCAGATTGAAAATATATCTAACAGAACTCTTGTTATAACAATTTAAATATAGGGCTTTTTCCAACTTTGGGGGGCTGTAGCCCCGTAACAGGTGGGGCTACAGAAAAAAATTCTTCTACGAAATTATTTTTTTTGAAAAAACTACCCATGGTTAAAATTTTTTTTCTCTATTTCAAACGGTGTAAAAGTTTTTGTAAACATATGGACGGACAGAGTGAAGCTATATAGGCACATTTTTACAAAAATTTTTGAAAATGTGCTAAAAAGAGACAAAAAATTAATAGACCTAATAAAAAAAATTATAAGATCTAAGTATTATATAATTAAAAATAAATGCTGAATGTCCCTAAATAAATTATAATACCTCCAATATATATCTTTTGCTTTTTTAAGTGCTAATTGTTCAACTGTTCAGGCTAATAATTCAGGCTGTTGGAGGTATAGTATATAAGTGTTATTTAAATTGATCTTGAAAACATGAGTATATAAGTGTTATTTAAATTGATCTTAATGAATTCCACATACGATTAAAATGTCGAAATTTCTTAGATTTTCAATAGATACAATTCTACTTTAATTGTAATAATATTATATTTGAATTATATGGTATTCTAAATCTGCAAATTATATTAAAATTAATTTTGAATATTTATTAGTTCTCAGTGTTATTACAAACTTTCTTTACCCATGTTTTTTTAACATACGTTTTTATTTTTGCACAAGTGTACAGCCTAAACGGTTCAGCTAATTGCTTTCAAATTTCATTTATAAGATTTTGATGGTAATATCCTGAATTGATACGCTTTTGGAGAAAATCGGATACTTTTTAAGAAGTGAAAACTAGTAACACAATAACGATTAGCCTTATCGATTACTCTAAAGGGCTTCAAAATGAGTTAAAGTTATTTTAACAACCATTAGGTTTTCCACCCACTGATCACGAAATAATATTAAAAACCCCGAAATATGGTTTTAAATAGAGTATAATAGAAGATATTAAATTAGGTCATGTATGAATAAAAAAACAAACTATTAAACAATATACATATTGTTGTGATAAAAATGTTTACGATTGTAAAAAGATAATCTTTGAAAAAAATTACACATTACGCTTTTCCTGTAATAGCGATTGGTTCTAACAAGCAAAAAATTTTAAAAAATAAAAATTATTGAAAAATATTAGAAAAAAAAATATTTTTATCTTTGATTTGATCAAAACTTTGTTTTTATTTTTTTTAATTCCATATCTGATCGTTGGAGTAGTGGCTAGGGCGTCAACCTTTCAATCGAATGGTGTTGGGTTCAAACCCTGATCAGATCATATCTAATAAAAAAATATAATTTATAATTTATATCATAATGTAAAATGTATACATCTAAATTGAAAAGGAAAATCTCAATCACTTGCTTATCAAATTGGACGTGGTAAAGGGCGGGTTTGTAAATAAATTTCATAACGACCATTTATTTACTTCTATAATATAAAATACTGTTTAAGATGAACTAAATATAATAACTGTAATAATTATTACAATTTTGACATTCCCCACCCCTAATTTTTAAAAATTTTTTATTTTCATTACTAATTTATATCAATTTTTTTCACCTCTACTCTAATATGAAATATTTGGTTTTTTTTTTCATTTTTTGCTGTTTTAGTTTTTTTTTCTGTCATCTTTTAAAACAAAGAAAACGAGGAAGAGTGTAGTAGAGTAGACTGTGTCAACTCTGGGATACCCGTATGACCGTTATATAAACATTATATCATTATTATTATAAACATTAATTACTTTTGGCAAAATTTCAAACATACCAGCTTTATTAGGTGAAATATAATGCTCATATAAAAGAGGGAGTTATATGGCAGCTATTCGAACCCTCTGCAGTAGACCAACCAAATTTTGCAGTAACTTTGGCCATTACACTAAACTACTTTTGCCAAAATTTCAGACACGTAGCTGTAATAGGTACAGAGAAATACTCATATAAAAAAATAAGTTTTATGGCAGCCACCCGAACCCATGGACCAAAATAGCTGGATTTAAATAGCGATGACGGCTATTGCAAAAAAACGAATTTGCGAAAATTTCAAGATTCCAGCTCCTTTAGTTTTTGAGTTATCGTGCGGACGGACGGACAGACGGACGGACGGACAGACAGACGGACGGACGGACGGACATACATAGCTAAATCGATTTTTTTTTCGATTCTGAACCGATTCATACACTTGAGTCTATATCTACCCCCCCTCCTTCTCTACGTCACAAACCTAATGGCAAATTTATTATACCCTTTGACTATATAATCATACGGGTATAAAAAAAATTTATGATAAGTCAAAATATTAAAAATCGTATTTTTTTTGAAACAATATACAACTAACTACCATGAATTTAATTTCAAATTTTATGAACAAAACAAAAACAAAATGATGATTCATATTTTCTCATTTTGGGTTTCAGGATTTTTAGACTTTTTTTGGTCTCTTGTTTTTGTTTTATACCCATTTGGAATATTAATTTTTTTCTTCTTCTTTTTTTACTTTACATTTATATTTATAATTATTACCATTGATATTGCTATCTCTTTTTATTTTTTTTTTTTGGAATTTTATGTACTAAAAACCAAACATCCGTTACCATATTTTAGTACCACAAAATAACTCCCTGAGTGACTTCTGAAAATGTTGTTTCAAACCTCTTAAATTATTAAAATATAAAATATGAAAATTTTAAATCCAAAAACAAAAAATGTGTAGCCCAAAGCACGTGAAAATAACAAAAGAAAAGTGAAAAACCGTTTTCACAAAACCGGGATTTCACACCAAAAAAAAAAATTTTTTATATTTATAATATAAAATAGCGAAAAAGGTTTTTTGTTTTTCTTTCAACACATTCAAAATCCATACGATTTTATATTTTTAGTATGTTTGTTTGTTTGTTTGTTTGTTTTTAAAAAGGATAACAAAATAATATGAAAGTACAGTATTGGACAAAAATAAGAAAAATACAGTTAAATCCGACCGCTATTAAATACAAATATTCATAAAAATAAATCTGTTTTAACATATTTTCCAATTTTGAATCTTGAACTTTATTTTTAATACTATCATAAGGACTTGTTTTCAGCTGCTGAAGCACTTTAATGTACAAGGTGACTTTCTTATTAATATAGGTGATAACTTCCTAAGAAATTTAATATTGGGTCTAAAACGACAACCGGAAAGACATATTTAGCTACTCTTATGAAATTTTAAAATTTGACATTAACTGTGACGTTGGCTAAATTGGTTTCAAGTTTCAGTTTAGCACTTTAATGTACAAGGTGACTTTCTTATTAATATAGGTGATAACTTCCTAAGAAATTTAATATTGGGTCTAAAACGACAACCGGAAAGACATATTTAGCTACTCTTATGAAATTTTAAAATTTGACATTAACTGTGACGTTGGCTAAATTGGTTTCAAGTTTAAAAAAAAAAACTAAACCATCTATTTCGCGATTAAAAAGAAAACTTTGACTTCTTATGTCAGTTAGAAAGGGTCGGAAAGAGCTATTATCATTATGATTTATATTATTTGTTTAAACTTGCTAAATTATTTATAAATTAGGAACCTTATTTTTGTGACACGTTATCTATGTCATTTTTTAAAGGAGTTAAATTCTTTAGAGGATCATTCATTTGTGTATGACATAAATTATATTATTGCATAATTATAGGCTCATAAATTATTTTTTTTAAATTAATTTTATAATTTCATTCAAAGTATTTTGTTCAACATTGTTACAGAAAATAAAAATTAGAATTTTAAATACGAAAAATTAACACAAATGAATGATCCTCTAAAGAACTTAACTCAACCTAATTTCAACAGAAAAAATGTAATAAGTATATGTATATTTGAAAAAAAAATGACATTGTGTTTTACTTTTAAAATGAGTTCATTGTTCCTAAAATTTACCAAAGTCAGAGTTGAATTTTCTCTTTTTTAACTGTATTTTAACAGAGTTTACAGAGTTGGGTCAGAGTTTACAATTAGTTTTTATCAATAAAAAATTGGGTATGTTACTGAACTTAACAATCTGAAGTAAAGCAAAATCTAAAAAGGAATTATTAAGATAAATTTTGAATCTGGAAAAACCAAAGAATAGCTCCTTTTAAAGGCTTTATGTGTTAAATAAATATATATTTTTGCAATACTGTATTTTAATTAACCATTATATGTAATTTAATATTTTTCAAAATACTTAGATAATAGCCTGGACCAATATTTAAATATCTGAAACACTGGCACCTGTGTATATTTTTCAAACTTAAACATAAATATTGAAGTATGATATTTCTACATGTGCTAACATCTGTTTATGTGTTCGATCTTAACAGCTTTTTTTCATTACATAGTGCTTCCTTACAATTAAAGAAGACATTTACTTAAGCTTCCTATATGTATTAATGAAATACATAAATTTATTATATTATTATTATAAACTAATTTTTAGCTTTAACACATTTTAAAAAAATTTTTAAAGATAAGTTTGTATTTTATGCTAAATAAAACTTTTAATTTAAAGTTTTGAATACATCACTGTACAATAATTTATGTTTTGACTGAATAACAATTATTTAATGTAAGTATTATTTAGGACATATGGGTTTTTTTTAATAAAAGATAAATCTAATTTTTTTTAATCAGTTTTCTTAACTGTATAATTTCATTATAAGTATAAGCAGAGTGGGAAAAAGTTCTAAGAGGAGTTTCGTTGGTTTAGTGTGTTAGCATTTGACTTATTAACTGAAAAGTGCAGGATGAAATATTTAATTGAAACTAAATTCCCTTGCTGGCCGAATATAAATTGTAAAGTATGAAATATATAATATAAAACAAAATAAATAATATTACTTATAAAATTAATAAATAGTATATATCCGCCATTCCTTAAATGCATGCTTCACTACCTTATGAAATTGTATGAGGTAAGGGACTGTTAATAAATAAATAAAAATTTTTAAAAACACATTATCATCACTTTTGACTTTTGATAATGTTATTTTTTGACAGTCGTTTATAAAAATCTGATGAATCTTAATTCTTCTTATTGCATTGATAGCAAATTTAACTTCTTAAAGCTTTTTATACCCGTATGACTATATAGTCCAAGGAGGAGGGGGAGTAGATATAGACTCAAGTGTATGGATCGGATCAGAATCGAAAAATAAATCGATTTAGCGATGTATGTCCGTCCGTCCGTCCGTCATCACGATAACTCAAAAAGTAAAGGACCTAGGATTATGAAATTTTCACAAATTCGTTTTTGTGCAAAAACCGGAAGCGCTATTTAAATCCAAAATGGGTGGAAGCAGATTAAATAGAATCCACGGATTCGAGTACCTGCCATACAACTCCTTCTTTTATATGAGCATTACTCTACACCTAATAAAGCTGATGTTTGCAATTTTGCCAAAAGTAATTAACCGGATGATATAATGTATATGTTACGGTCATACGGGTATCCCAGAGTTGACACAGTCTACTCTACTACACTCTTCCTCGTTTTCGAAGAAATTTAAATCAAAAGGTCAAATAAAAATTTAACTCTTTATATTTTGTCTTTCTCTTTTTCTTATCATAAATAATAAAAACGCTGGATTAGAATTACTGACGTTACTAATATAAATAAGTAGTTAATATAATTTGTATATAATAAAAGTAATTAAAGTAATTTGTATTACATCAGGCCCAGAGCCTTCATGGTTTGTAGTGCCTAACAAGTAAGTAAGTAAAGTAATTTGTGTTTAAAACACAAGTTTCCATGATGCTTTAATTATTTTTACCAACACTATTGTAAAACAATCATTATTTTTAGATTAAATTGATAACATAATTAATATAAACAAAAAGCTGTCCATTAAAGTTTAATTTTTTCATTATATTTTAAGTTTTGTTTTTTTTTTTTTGTTTTTAAGAATTAAAAATAAATCAGATTGTCAAAAAAAAATTAAACACTTAATGTGATGATCCAATAGTCGTGCGCCTTTGACTATTCCTTAAATAGATTTTCAACATTTGACATTAAACATTTGCGCGACAAAGCGAAACAGCGTTGCCAATTAAATTTTTAATTGTTTGTTCGTTTGGAATTTATTAATTAAAAGAGTTTACATTACGTACATAAATTTAAGCTATAAGATGGATTTTACAGAAACGTACTTATAAGTGAAAATAAATTTATGTTTTGTAATTTTAATCGTTTCAGTGACGCGTTTAAAAGAATGTAAGTATGGAACAATATTCTACCAAATGTGTTCCCCAAAGTTGATAATGTATATATTTAAGAAGAATATCCCCATCCCTGTAACCAAACTGTACATTTGTATCACAGGTTCGCTCCTAAAGATTGGTTAAAAAAGGGTGGAGTTTTGGTGTGTTAAAGTCGCACACTACCCAAAGAAAAACCGTACAGTATCAATAGGCTGCCGAGCTTTCGATTCCATCGTAAAAAAAAGTGATTTGTTGTGAATATGAGATTATTGTTTCCTTTCTTTTGACAGTTGTTTTCATCAAAATGGTACTTGAAGCTTAGTTCTTATATTAATCATAATTTGTAACGCTTTATTGAGTTGGATAGTATTGGACGAAAAATTACTCGATTATTGGATCATCACTGTTGTAAGCTAAGAAATAAATTCATAAATTTTTAGATAATAATAAAAAAGTTTCGAGACACAGATTTGTTAAATAAAGTATTTGAGTATGTTTTTATATTATACTCAGTTTCATTTTTATTCTCCAGCTATTATAGTCGATTAATATTAAATAACGGTAATAATTAAATTATATATGTATTATTAGAATCAATATAATTGTAAATAAATACTTACAATAATAATAAATTTTATTTTAAGCTAATGTTTAATATTGTTATTGTATTATTATCAATCCTGCCTTGCTATAAAGGTCAAATAAATTCAAGATGTGTTCCTTTTGATACTAAACCGGAAGTAGTAGTTTTTATGTTCTTGGAAAAATATTACGTTAAAATTGTAGCAAAAGGTAAGTTAATATTTAAAATCCTTCCTTCTTCTACACTTTTATTTGTTTATTACGAAATATTAACTATAAAATAACTGTGAAACCAGACTGTTAAAAATAATGATTACTATATAATGCAATACTTAAAAATTACGATTACTTAATATTCAGTAGAATGAAGAACACTTTGCTTTGATGAAACTAATATTTAAATTAAATTCAGATATTCCAGACTCTTTTGATACGATTAGTTGCAGTGGTTTCTTTCAATGTTTTGATTTCTTTGGTACAAAACAACTTCTCACTCATTTTACAAGTGATCTTATATTACACGAAAGCTTAGCAAAATGGTTTTCAAAACCAGTTCTGGTTCCAAACTGTGCAACAGCATTTTTAGAGTATAGAGTTAATGCATTCAAACAAGGATCTAATCCAATTAGTTACAGTTTTAATGGTATTAAAGATATTAGTGACAAATTAAAACTGTATACACCACTAATTTTTAATAAAACCAATTACGAATGTCTTCAATTACGAAATGATTCAATTACAAACAATGAATGTGAAAAATCTAAAACTACAGTAAATTTAAATCAAAATGTTTGTAAAGGAATGTTAATATTTGAAGACAATTTTAATGAAATAAATTGGACCAAATGGGAAAAAGATATAAGAATTCCTATGGATACAGAAGATGCTGACTTTGTATCATTTCAAAATTTTGAAGAAAATTTGTATATAAAAGATGGTATTTTATACATATTACCGAAACTCCTGACCGAATTAACTGATCATGATGAGAAAAGTATGCGCACTGGAACATTAAATTTAGGTTTAAAGTAAAATAATATTTTTTTTTAAAGCTAATATTTCAAAAAAAAATTTTAAAAATTTAAAAATTTTCATTTTATAGTTGTACGGGTATTATTGATCGTAATGTGGAATGTATTCGGAATGCCTCTACATTTAATATTTTACCGCCTGTTGTTTCAGCAAGTATTAAAACTAAAAATATGTTTGCATTTAAATATGGAGTAATTGAAATTAGAGCTAAGTTGCCCAAGGGTGACTGGTTAATCCCGCGTTAGTTAAAAAATTTTTTTTATTTATACATTTTCTTAAATTTTATAAAAGAATTTTTTCATAGAACTTTTTTTGAACCCTTTAACAAACCGCTATGGTATGTTTGGCTATTCATCTGGACAAATACGTGTTGCTTTTATAAGAGGTAATGAAATGTTGATTTCAAAATATGGAAAACGATTTGATGGCATTCGACTTTATGGAGGGGTAGTTTTGGCCCAAGGAGAACAATATCGAGATCTTTGGATGAAAAATATTCTTCGCAGTAATCATTATGGGGATGATTTTCATGTCTACAAAACAACTTGGACAGAAGAATTTATTTCATTTGAAGTGGATGGTATAGAATATGGAAGATTAAATGGAAATTTTGGTTTTGAAGCATTCGATATAAATAAAATAGAGCATGGAGAACCCTGGAAAATGGGTTCTAAAATTGCACCATTCGATAAAGAGGTATATATTCTATTTTTCTATATATAGTTTTTATAATGCAACCTTTTTAATATACACAGTATTTTTTTTTAATTATAGTTTTATTTATCACTTGGAGTATCAGTGGGTGGCATATCAGATTTTCCTGATGATACAAAATGCGGAAATCGAGATTTAGATAAAAAACCTTGGATAAATTATGACATGAAAAATCAACTAAATTTTTGGAGAGCAAAAGATCTTTGGCACTCAACCTGGATTGGAGAAAATGCAGCTCTGAAAGTAGATTATATTAGGGTATGGGCACTCTAATTTTTTAAAATGTTAGATATAAAACAACTGATCAGATTGAAAATTATAATCTGTTTAACGCAATATTTTGTAAAATTATTGATCTTTCAATTAATTTTGAAGAAATTTTAAAAAAATATTTTTTGGACTTCATTTAAATTTTTAAGAAAATGTACAATTTTTAATGTTAAAGTTTACACAACTCGGCTTTGTGATAGTATTTCAATTTATTTTTGATTAAAATAGAAAACAGAAATTTCGAAATTTATTTTATTTGAAGAGGAAATAAAAGTTAGTGTGAAAAATATATAGTGAAATCGTTTCTCGATTAAAAATCTGCCCTTAAAAACTTAAGCATTTTTTTTAGTTTATTAGCCTTCATATTGTACAGTTTGTATTTTACAAGCTCTCTTTTTATTGAACAAACGAACAGAAAAAATTCAACTTTTTTTTTCATGTTTACACTGAAATGTCACTTCATTTTATTTTATCATATTACACAAGTGTTGGCGAGAGCTTGCCAACTTGTAAAAAAATTTTGCACAACAAAATTATTATAAATATACTTCACACAATAAATATTGATGGCAATACTCATAACTTTAAATTTATTATTATGCATCCCATACACGATGGACATATTTTGTTTTTATGCATCTCATACACGATGTTTTCAACTTGGTATGCGTACTTGTGAAGTTGAATCGTGTATGGGTAAGTTGAAAGTCCATTTTGAAGGTTGAAAAGTTGGTTGTGAGAATTTAATTTTGCTTTTGTGGGCTAAGTTTTTGATTTACATTTTGAGTTGTATTGTGTATGGACAAGTTAAACAACTTAAATGTCATTTTTTTCCTTTTTTTTTTTTGAATTTTTCTTTTTTTTATGAAAGATCGTTGAAATATTCCGATTTAAAACAATAATAAAACTATAATGATAACAACGAGTGGGTGGCACACTGGTTGAGTGCCGACCTTTCATCCTGAAAGGCCCGAGTTCGAATTCTAGTTTATTTATAATTTCCAATAAAAGCAACAACATCGACCACATAAATAAATATGTACAAGTAGGTATTGTTTTTCTACTTTTCAAAAGTGTAATTATTAACTTTTTTACGAATTTAGGTACTTTTTAACAGGATAATTTTTTAATAACAAGTTATTACAGAAAATATTAACGATATGTACATATATAAAAAATATTCTGTGTTCACAACAGGACCAACCGATTTACAGTAAAGTCATTATTCAACAATTAATGTTTAATTATAAACTTGTTTTATTATACATAACATTATCTAACGCTATTTATTTATTGAAGATAAATCAAAACTTTTTATTGTTTCTCTAATAATTTACAACAAGAGTTTTGAAAGATTCCAATACATACAAAGAAATATTTTTTTATATATCAAAAAATATGTAATACATGTAAATAAATATATAAATATGAACATATTAAATTTAGACTTCAGAAAAAATCTAATTTTTTTTAAATTTAATTAATGGGATACACACTAAAATTCGTCAAATCAAAAAACTTTCTCTGACAAAATTGTAGCTCTTAATTTGTGTAACAACTTTTATTAATTAAATTTTTTGTACTATTTTTGGTTTACGAATTAAAAATGACACTAGAAGTGCCCTTTGGGGTTATCTGATTGTTTTCAAAAGTTTATCAATTCAAACTATTAACATCGAATTCAAAAGTCAACTAAAATCTTACTTATTTTTTTTTTTCTCTTTTTCTCATCATAAATAAGAAAAACTTAAGAGCGTCCGTCACATTTATTAGAACAATATATTTGTAACGTGCTCAAATTACATGACTTTTAAACTAAATTTTATATTTTCTTTCTTGTTATTTTAAATTGTCTTAATGAAATAATTGATGTTAATTAAAATGTATTTACTAAAGATTACTTCGATTACCGTATGAACCATAGTCAAAGGTATATTAAAATTGCTTCTTCTTTTGTAATGCATCCAAAGTAAATATTAAGATTAGAATGTATAAATCAGAGGAGTATTGGAAAGTAAATCTGTATGTTCGTTTGTATATTAGCTTTGCTTTTGTTTAAATTTAAAATCACACCTTGGGTTGTCACAAATCACAAATTTCTGGTATAAATTAGCATATCTTCAAAACTAATGAGACTAGGAGATCTTGGAGCAAGAGTTAAGATTTTTATATGTATTTGTATACAGAAAATAAAACTATCGTTGTATAAGAAGTTATAGTTACATGATGATGCATTCGCCGGGGGATCCAAAAGTTGACAAGTGCACCTATATGTTGTTTTTTTTTTTGTTTTTTGTAATTAATTAAAGTAAAGGTGATGACACAATGAGCATTAAGAGCATTGAATTTAATTTTTTCTCAAAAGAAATTGTATAAAATTTGATACGCTTTCACCAAATATAAAGAACCGAAAGATGTGTCGCAACGCAACAATGAAAGATTATACCAATCTTCGAATTTATGTAGTGTTAACATCAATTTTTTAATTGCGTTTAGTAAAAATTTATTTTATATGCTGCTTGTTATTTAAACGTTTGATACGTCGCAAGCAATGTATGATCACCTTAAGCTAAGAAATAAATTCATTATTTTTTAAATAATAATAAAAAAAGTTTTGAGAACTAGAATTTTTAGTATTTGAGTAAGTTTTGAGTAATTGTATTCAGTTCCATTTTTATTCTCAGCTGTTATAGTCGCTCAATATCAAATAATGGTAATAATTAAAACTAGCTATATATTATTTGAATCAATATAATTGTAAATACTTATATACTTACCATAATAATATATGTTTTTATTTTAAGCTAGTGGTTAATATTATTTTTATATTATTATCAATCCTATCTTACTCTATTGGACAAAATAATACTAATAGTACAGTGCCTTTTGATAATAAATTAGTTAAATATGTTTTAAGCACTTCAGAAAATTCTCCTAATCTTAAAAAATACTCCGTTAAATTTGAAATAAAAGGTGAGTTATAATAAAAATCCTACTTATAATTAATGTGTTAAAAAAAAAAAAAAAAATTAACTTTAAAGTTAATTTAAAAGCGAACATAAACTAGAAAAAACTAATATTAATATTTAATTAAATTTCAGATGTTCCAGTTGCATATTATATGATTAGTGTCAATGGTTCTTTTCAGTGTTTTGGCATTCTTGGACTTAAAACAACTGAAACTCATTTTTCTTCGAATCTTATATTCGATGAAGCCTCAAAAAAATGGATTTCAGAAAGGATTTCTGTTGAGACTCCAAATTGCGCAGTAACTAAATTTGATTATTCAGTTAATGGTTTTAAACAAAAATCAACTATTTAATCTTGCAATAGACTTACGGTAGACTTATTTGATGTTATTTAAAGTTGGAACAAAAATAAAGTAAAAGCATTATATTTTAATTTGCATTATTTGCATATTTGATTTATAAATACATATAATATATAGTCCAACTACTTCTTGTATATGGAACAAAAATACTACTACTTGTTTTTGTACCGAACAGTAAATGATAAACTAATTTATGACATATCAAGTGAAGATCAAGGATAAGGAGCATTATAAAATGGATTATTTTGGGTTAAAAAAGGGCAATTAAAACACTTTCAAAACGAGCTAAAACTATAGAAGAGAGAGATTTAAAAAAATATATTTAGAAAAGATATTTCATCATGCTTTTAATACAATTTTTATAATATAATTAAGTCTTACAACACCACTTATAGTCGGTATAACATATAGAATTACTATTTTGAGATATTCAGACAAAAAAAATACATATGCATTTTCTTATTCGTATACAAACGATACGGGTACTTCTTCTGTCATTATTTAAAGTTGAGTAATAATGAGAATTTTTAATAAACAGTTTCTCATTAGTTTTTTTTGTTACATTTGAATTGGAGAGTTTGTATATTGTAAGCTAATTCCTATAAAGATATTTACTATTTGATTTAATTTACTTTTAATTTAAAATATTTACTTTTTAACAATATATAATTTAACAAAACATCACAAAGAAATTTAAATAATATTGGAAAAAGAAATTGTAGTCATATATTTTAAAAAATAATGAAATCTCCTTTAAAGTATTTTTATTTTTTTTTTTGAGTTAAGTTTAAACTTATATATTTTGATTTATAATATTATGTATCTTCATCTTAAGGTTTTTATTCAATATGGAAGTGCAAAACATAAGCAAATTAAGAACAAATCATAGTCCATTAAACAATACAAGTTAGCAGTAATAACAGTTTTTCGTTAAAATTTAAAAGATTTTTTGCAAAATGGTCCCCACAAAGGTACGATTTTTGCTTGTTTCAATCCTTCTAATTGCATATTTAAGCTTTGAATATTTCTATTTCGTATATTAAATTAATTATTTTATATTTTATCAACTCTATGTTTTTTTTAGTTAAATAACATTAAAAAATACAAAACCCAGTAATTTTTTTTGAACACAATATTTTGTTTTCATTCAGTTTTAACTGAGTATGTACTTAAAAGTTTCTTTTATATTTCACTTTTAAAATTTATGAATCGCGAAGAAACTAGTCAATAAATAGAAACGGTACAGGTACATATTTTTAAAATTTGTCTGAAAATATTTTCCTTATTGCCATTTTAGTACTAGTAATTCTATGACAGATGTTCGTAACAGAAATTTTTTATAACATACAAAAGGCATATAACATATAAATGAATATTTTAATGACAGAAAAGAAACCTGCCCTAAATTTCCTTTAAGTCTTTTAAACCATTATATAAGTTGCTAGGCGTCCAATTATAATGAATCACCCTGTAATAAAGTCATTAGTGCAATGAAACAACATTTTCATAAAATGAAACCCAATTATTAAAAAATAGTTCATAACTCTTTTAAAGCTAATCAGAGCCTTTTCAAAATTATGGAATTTCAAAATACAATTTAAAATAAATTTCAAAACATTTTTTTCAGAACGGTCTTGAATTAAAGAATCGAATATACAATACCTTTACTTCTTATTTAATTTATTATTGACAAATTATACCAAAATTATTAAATTTTTTCATTGTCCAAGCCTGTAAACATTATAAATAATTTAAATTTAAAATTTGTTTAAATTTTTAATATAAATTTTAATTTATTATTTAACAGTTATTTAAATATAACTGTAACTTTTTTTATATCGAAATATTTTCGAAAAAAGAACTAAATAAGAAGTTGACAATTAATAATAAAACCATAGACACAAACCGTTGCTCACATAGCTCTACGTTATCGCAGATACTGTCATATTCTACACCAAAAGTTACATTATCGATATCTACCTGTTGAAGTTATTATTTTGTACTGTTGTTTAATTTGTTTTGTATGCATTTTTTTATTTCACCTGATATTTTTGTGAAAGTTTTCTAATCAAATATTTGTTTTTCGAATTAGTAAAAAATTATAACAATATTTTTAACTTTTTTAAGAAGTTTTAGAGTTTCTGAAATTAATTAAAAAAACTAATTTTTTAATAATGGTAAATTAAATTTCTAAATAAAGATATTTTCAATTTTTATGTTTACATAATTTTCTTATTAATTGTAGGCTAGATATTTTAAGGAACAAGATATCGATGGTAAGTTATTTGATAAGATAAATAAATTACAAAACAAATAATAAAAATGAATTTAAAAGTAAAATGAAACTATACAATATATGAAAGTTAGTTCATGAGTATAAAAGTTTTTGTTAGAAGAAAATGGAGAAAAATTTATTTGCATACAAAATGGGAAAATAAAATAAAAATGTATGTTTATATGTTAATGACCTCGATTTTTCGATTCGCTTCATGTATTTTCGTTTTTAATAGAAAACTAAAAATTAGGTAACAGTCATTATCATTATATGAAATAAGTATATATTTTTTGAAATTTATACAAACCGTTTTTTTTTAGTTTCAAAACCTGGATTTTTTTTCCATTGTTTTAGGAAAATTATGAATAAGGTCGTTTTGAATATATTTAATAATAGAAAATTTCATTCCATGATTGAATCAACCTTAAATCTAAATACACAATTATTAATTTCAATGTTTAATTTTATCATTTGTTCAGTACGTATTTCAAATTTTGACTCATAATTTTTTTCAATTATTTGCTTTGCTTGCAAAACTAAACAGTTCGATTGTTTACAAACAGTACATTATGAAACAAGTTACTTATTATCTTACCTTGAATTTTATTTTAAAATGAGCTGACTCTTCAAAAACCTTAAATCACCTTCAATTAAATAATAATTTAATTACTTTAAATTGTAAAAATTTTGATTTTTTTTTTAATTATACAATAGTCTTGCGAAATAAATTTTATTTATAAATTACAATACTATACAGATTTTATTTTATTTGCTAATTATTACTGTATTATAATATTCCAGAATTTCGTGAATGTTTTTATTTATTTGCACGTTCTGGACAAATAACGTCATTAGATGAATTAACGGTTATTATGAGATCCTTAGGATTATCACCAACAATACAAGAACTAACACATTATTTAAAATCAAAAAATGGTAAAATGAGTTTTGCTGACTTTTTAGAAATAATGCATCAACATTCAAAAGTTGAAAACTTACCTGGTGAAATAATAGCAGCATTTAAAGCAGCTGATACAGAAAATCGTGGTACAATATCTGCAAGACAATTACGTCATTTATTGCAGAAATGGGGTGAAGGATTATCTGTTAGAGAAGTAATTACTCATATATATTAAATTTTTATTACTTTTTTTTTTTATACTATATAGTTTAATTACATATTTTTAATTACATTTTTTTTTTAGATCGATAATATATTCAGAGAAGCTAATGTTAGCAATAATGGTACAATACATTATGCTGATTTTGTTAAAATTGCTTGTGCTCCAGTACCAGATTATTATTAGGATGCAGTATTATAAATAAAATATTTAAAAGAAAAAATTATATATTTTTTATTTTCTCTTTTCTTTGTCTTACACCTGTAAATGCATAAAATATAATTTTTGTAATAAAGAGACATTTCCGTTCAGAATAACTGTGGTTTTTTTTAATAATTTTAAAAAAATATTTTAACCGTTATAAATGACCATATGACTTAAAGGGGAGTGGTAAATTGGCTTAAGTTAACCATGGATAAACAAATGTTTTGGTATCTGAATCAACCATTCAATACTTTCATTTCAAATATATAAAAATTAGGGTCGAATATCTTAATATTAAGTTTGTTATAAAAGTTTGAAGTTCATATTTAAATAGTTTCATATATATATTTTAATCACAATTAATTAAAAAGGAAGGCTTCGGATTTAATATGAATTTTTTTTGGATTAATTTACAATTGCATTTACTCTAAGAAACAAATTTCAATTCAAGTTCCCCTATTACACACGAATTCTAAGTAGAATAACTTAATTATTTCTTAGTTGCTTTATAACAAGTTTTTATATTTGAAATATATTTGAATTTGAAAATTATCTTAATAAGTTTAATGAAATATTTTGAAAACATTAAAAATTATTTAATTTGCAATTAACATAAAGTAATTAAAACAATGTTGCTTTTACACACATTTATATTTTAATATTAAATTGAATGGGTTTTTAATGATAATTAAATTTCAATAACAATTAACAAGTGAAAATTAGTGAAATGTGTTATTGCTCTACTAGTTAATGAAATCAATTTTGTTACTTTCTTTTTTAAATAATTTCTAAGGTTTCTTTGTGCCCAAATGCTTTTTTCTGTAATATTTAACCAATTTGTGAAACACAAAAATAAAAAGAAAACACAATTACTATGCTACATAAAAAATTAATTTTATTAACAGAAAAATAAAAACTATATGTATATTTTTTTTAAAGTGGACGGAAATAAAAAAAATTTAAAATTCTTAATCGTTTTTGCTTTTAGCGTTATTTGCACTTATTTAAAAACAAAAATAATAAAAAATACAAATACATACCATATTATATAAGAAAAAATTTTACATTTTGTTTTTTTATAAAATGCAATTTTAGAAGCCGAAAAAGTCAGGCTACAATAAAAATGTATAATAAAAGGTATCTAAATCTAATTACTTATAAGAATATTGAGAAGAAAGCACATAAGCTTTAGTTTTTGTTTAGTTTCGTGTTGTTTTCAAGTTATTTCAATATTTTCGTTTCATTTAATTTCGTAATCAATGGATTCTTTTTTGTTTTAAATTTGATATTGATTTAATAAATCCAATTAACTGGAACCCATTGATGATCATGACTCAACTGATCTAATGCTTCAATAACTTTTCTAAATGTTTCATCAAAATCTTCATTAACAATAACCATATCAAAATATTTTTCATATTTACGTTGTAAAAATGCACTTTCTTCAACTGTTGAAACTAAATCATCATCTTCATATAATGATGCCAATGATTCCAATGTTCTAGCACGACGTGAACTATAGCGAATTGAACTTTGACGATCAAAGGCAAGACTTCGTTGTGAACCACTTGTTGCACGACGTTCAGCATAAATTTGTTTTAATTGTTCCATACCGGGTGCAGCAATAAATATAACAAATGGCATTAATTCAGTACTATTGTGAAGAATTTTTAAAGAATTTGGTGCAGAATCTAAAATGCACATTTTACCACTCTTTATGACATCTTTAATCGATTCAATATGTGTACCATATAAATTTCCATTATGATCACCATATTCTAGAAATTTATTCATTTTAATTTCTTCTTCCATTTCTTCACGTTCACTAAACCAGTAAGAATCTCCATCTTGTTCAAGTGGTCGTTTAGGCCTTGTTGTATGTGGAATAACAGCACCAAATTTATCTGGATCACTATTTATTAAACGATTTTTTAGTGTACGACGACCAACCCCTGTTACTCCAATTAATACCAAAGTCTTTCTTCGAAATGGTGGCATTCTGGTTACCTCTTCATACATCATTAGATCAGCTTTATCAAATTCACAATTTGCAATTGATTTATACATTGTTTTACGTTTCCTTTTTGATATTCTGGTTCCGCAAATTCCAATTTTATGAACAAAATCGGCTTCTGGTGGTACAAAAGCTTTACGTCTTTCTTCCAATTCTTGGGACGGAATCAAACCAGTTTTATCCGAATTAGCAGATATATTTCTTGCTTGCCACCAATTTGGATCTTTAACATCGATAATTTGTAAAATATCACCTTGATTGAAGGCTAACCCTAATTCAGGGCATGGTATCAAAGAATCATCTTGAGGATTATAGGCGAATAATGCTCTCATATAACAAGTTAATTTTCTTTCAAGCTTTTCAGAAGTGCCATTAGATATAGCCGTTAATCTACCAGATCGCATTTCTTCTTCAACATTGGGACCTACCTTAAATGTTAAATGTTCTTTAGATTTACTAACTTCAACTTGTAATTCTTCGGCAGAATGAACAGGTACTCCGTTTACTTCCAATATAACATCGCCAGGATGTAATAAACTTTGTTTTTCAATAACACCTCCAGCAACTATACGGGCTACAGCTACTTGATTAAATTCATCAACTTCAACAGTAAAACCCAATGGTTGATTTGGGCTTCGACGAATCCCAACCATTTTAATTGTTTCAATAGGCATATTTCCGTTTAATACTTCAACTGGAATTAAATGACCGTCAAATTGTTCAGTTTTTTTAATATTTTCTCCAATATTATCGTGTAAATCGATTAATTGTTGAAAATGAGGTTTTTGTAATAGATTTGCTAATTCTTGAGCGTCAGGATTTTTGGTATTTGAACACTTATCAATTAATTTTTGAACTTCTTCTTTATTATCCAATTGAACTGGTTCCTTATTTTTTAATTTTGATTCAAAAATTTTATTTTTTGGCTGTAAATTTTCGTAATTAATTTTTTTTAATGGCGTAACACTTTTAATTAACTCCGATAAAAATAGTTTGTTTGTATCGTTGTTGTCGTTGTTGTCTGGGCAAATATATGAAGAATTTTCTGTTGCTTGTGTTATTGATTCTTGATTGACTTGATTGGTGCTCAATAATAGTTCCACTTTGTCTTGTTGTGATTCCTTCTTGGTTAAACGAACCATAATTATTTAGAGTTTAATTAAAAAAAAAATATTTTTTATTTTTTTGTAAATTTTAAATATTTACTTGCGATTCTTTGTTTCCAATTATATTATTATTTTATTCCAAAAATAAACAAAAATTAAGGGCAACACCCAACAACGCCCTAAAATAAACAGACTGACTAATGACGTTTTGTTTTTTTCAATTAAATTCAATAAATGAAATCTGAGGAATTTGTATAACAAATCTGATACAAAAAACTTTCACTTTAGTTTTAATACTTAACACCAGAGTTTTGTAGCTGTCAAATAAATACGAAAAACTGTTATACTGTTTTAAAAAATTCGTTCCTAGTGAAATTTAAATATTCTTTCAAATATATTTCATCACTTTTCACCTTTGTTTGACGAATGGGATTTATTTTATGGAATTTAAATAATATTTAATAAAAAACAAATTGGTATTAGTTTTGATTCATTATATATTTTATTTATTAATAAAAATTCATTAAATATAATATGTATATATACACATACATATACAAATATACATGTATATATATTTTTTTATAAGTATATATATTTTCGTTCAGTAATTTTAATAAATTTTCTACTTAAAAATATAAATAATAAATATATAATAATGATAATAACGCTAAGTTTTTGAACAAACTTGATCAATTCTTGAAATTACCGTTGTATTTCAGATTTAAATTACAAATCTATTGTTTCTATTTGTTTTTTATTATTTAATTACATAGATATTTTTTGAAATATAAATTTTCGACGTAAATGTGAGGTTATGAAAAAAAATATTAATTTTAAAATCTTATGATAAATATTGTTCAATATTACATAATATAATTAAATTTTTTTTTTGTAATATTTGTAAATTAAAAAACAAATTAAATCTTTGATAAATCTACTATTACGACATTTTGAACTTAATTTTAAAATTTTTAATATATAATATTCCTTTTTCAAATTATTCAAATAAATTAAAACAATTAAGAAACTAAACATGGAATTAATTTAGAGAATAATCAATTTTACAGGTTTTTGTTTGTGTTGATGAAACTTGATTGCAATTTATAAAAAAACTTCTATCAGTATTCCTAGCTCACAATGCTAGATGCTAGTTTACAACCAAAATATTAAATTAAAATATAAAATAATTATTCTCTTATAAATATATTTAATAATTTAAATTAAATTAAACTTTCAAAAATTTTAAAGTCCTGCCATGTTTGTTTTTTTTTTAATTTCAATTATTATCCATTTTCAATTTCTAATTTTCTATTTAATTCCTTTACTTTGCATTTTCTTTTTTTTTGTGTAAAAATATTAAATTATATATTTTAATAAAATTTTAATTTATTAATAGTTTACATACTATTAATAATTTAATTATGTATGTATTTATTTAGGGTTTTCTAATATGAGTCGTAAATTTCTATGAAAAGATATGTGTTTTATTTTCATCTAATTACATCTAAACCATTTTCTATTGATTTTATTTTAATATTTCATTAATGAGAATCAATTTTTACAAAATATTAAAATATAAGTAATATTAGAATTAAAAAAAGATGTATATTAATCTTGTATTTTGAGAATGAAAGAAAATGAAATTACTGAAAAATCCACGGTCAATTTACTTATACATGTTACAATTTTTAGACTAAACTCGAACACTTTCAATTCGATTTCATTCTATAGTTATTTATTTTTTAAACATTGAAATAAATGTGTTATAAATTTTCGAATTAATCGTTAACTTAAAAAAATTAATTAAACTTTAAATTATATTTAAAAAAATTCATTTATAATGAAAATAAATTTCATATGAAATTTAGTGCTGGGCTTAATAAAATAAAAACTTTAAATTGACATAAAAGTGAGGCATCTGTTGTCATTTTATTGAAGTAATTAAATAAAAAGTGCTACCGCTTACTGTGTTATTTAGTAGATACTGGTAGATAAATTTTAAAAATAATTAAAGTTTAAAATAAAAATTGTTTTTATTTTTAATAGTTCTGCAAAATAATTTAAAGAATACATCTAGTATTGATTAAATACAAATCTTTAATTTTGTTTCTTTTATTAATGTATAAAAGTCAATTTAATATCAATTTTTTAATTTTAATTGTTTTTTCTGTTTTTTTTTTAATTAGAAAATTTTTTAAATTGTTATAATTAAATAATCAATTCCAATATCTGTATGTCATAAAATTTTCTATCTAAACTGAATTTTGAAATTAAAATTATATTCAAAGATTGCAATTTCTTTTTTTAGTTTTAGTTTCGATTATGTTTTTAAGCTTCATTTACTTTATAATAAATTTATATATATTTTTAATACTAGCTTTTATTTTTCTTAATTTTTAATAAAATTCAAAAAATTTTCAAGATTTCAAAATTTGTTTAATAATTTTTGCAATATATTATATAAACTACAGTGATTTGAAAATACTTAAATAAAAATGTTTAAAAGTGCTGCCGTGTTGCATAGATTTTTTTAACATAAATTAACATATAAAAATATAGTTTAATATAGAAATTAAAAAACTTAAAATATATTTAATAGCTGTTTAATAATTGCGTTTTAAATGAAATGATAAATGAGTTTAAACCATTCTGACATTTTATGCCAGACTGTAATTTAAGTACGGAATATTTATTAACCAGATCTGAACAACAGGATACAGGATACGACAACTAAATTACTTTTTAAAATTAATCAAAATTCTTTATTACCTTATTTAATCTTGTGATTTTTTATCTAATATTATTATTAATTTTTTTATTTAAATATTTGATCCGTCTATTATTTACTATAGAAAAAAAAAACTCATTCTAAATTGTATAGTAGAAAAATTGTTCCATTTTTTTTTTGTGTTTTTTTATTAAATTTATTTTTTTAATTTCATATATATTTTTTTTTATTATTATAACTTATAAAAAGTTAGAAGAAGTTATTTTAGTTTTTAGTATTTTTAATTTTTATTGTTTTAAAAATTTATTTATATTTTTATTAATATTTGATTTAATTATGATTTTAAAAATTTTATATTCGATTGTAAGTCATAACAATTTTAAATTTTAATTTATTATTTTTTTTTTGTATTTTTAGTGATTTATAAGTAAATAATATTAAGTTTTAAATAAAATATAAATTTAAAATACAGTTTCATTATAACTTTACTTATGATTTTACTTAATCATTAATTTAATTCGTTTGAGATAAGTACCTTTCTCGTTTTAAAAATAACAAATTACAATTTATAGATTTTTTAAAAATAGCATACAAATATACTCGATTTTATGCTTTTCGTTTAAGTACCTAAAACTTTTAGGTTTTAGTTACCTAATTTATTTTTTAAAAACTTTTATACAGATTATTTAAATTGCTGTATTAATTATAGGGATAAGTACTATGCCAAAAGGCACTAACTAATTTACTATAAACTGGCTTATTCAAGTTCGGTGAATCGCTTTTTTCACATAAGTTCTCAAAACTTGTTAAATTTTTGATATAAGTAAGAAATAGCCAAATACATAAAAACCCTTATTAAGTTGCTAATATAAGCTGCGCCTATCAACAGTCGCTTTAACTTTTAATGTATGTTCACCTTTAAGCAAAAAATGTATCTGAAGAGTAACTGTGTAAGAGTTTGTAAATGAAACGCTATTTTTTGTTTCAGTAGTAGATAATTGTCAGTTAAATTGTCATACATATATTTGACAAGTCAAGGTTTATTGTTCATATATATATACAATATTTTTTTTAAAATGGAAGAAGTAAGCGCTTATTGGTTATCTATTAAAAAAATATGATTTAACATAACCATAGAATTACTAGTACTAGAATGGCAATAGAGAAAAAATTTTCAGAAAAATTTAAAAATTTGGTACGTGTACCGTTTGTATGTATTTACTAGTTTCTCCGCGATTCATTTCGTTTTGAAAGTGAAATATAAAAGAAACTTTTAAGTACGATCTAAATAAGATTTCAAAGTTAAAAGTAAATGAAAACTAATTAGAAAATATTATATTCAAAAAGTTTGTGTGTTGTTGTGCTTTTTGAAGTTTTTTAAAAAACATTAAATTAAATAAAGGATTATTAAGATGGGAAGAAAGTGTTGCTTGAAGAATTTGTTTTTATTTCTTGAGGTTTTATAAATTTACGCCGATTTTTTTTAAATTTTTTTCTTGATGTTTTGTTCAATTATATATTTAATATTAAAAAGTAAATATTTAAAATAAAAGTAAATTAAATCAAATAGTAAATATCTTTATTCGAAATAACTTACAATATACAAAATGCCCAATCCAAATGTATTTCTATGTAAAAATGTAAACAAAAAAACTAATGAGAAACTGCTTAATAAACATTCTCATTTATTCAAATTTAAGCAATGACAGATGAAGTAGCCGTACCATTTGTATGCGCATACGAAATTGCATATGTACTTTTTTGTCTGAATACCTCAGGATAGGAAATCACATTAGAAGAAAAGAGTCAGGAACATGCTTTTGCCATTCTAGTACTAGTAATTCTTTGAACATAGCCTATTCAAATGAAAGTCCATCTATTATGAAACATTTAAAATAAAGCCCTCTGCCGGAAAGTTTTTATTTATCTACTACAAATATTCTTTCTTTAAGACTGGCTCGTGGTGTAGCGTAGCTGGGTGGGAGTAGGTGAAAATAGTTTAGTAGTTCTGAATTTTGATAAAGGGACGCAAGCAATGTATATAACCTGTAACTTGTAAATTAATTGATTAGAAAAATCAAATTTATAAATCTGAAAACAAGATCATATTTTAGTATAATATAATTACCAAATACATTTTTCAGTTAATCAATATATATATTGATTTATATAATTGACAGTATTTTATTTTAAATAATGCATGTAGTTTAAAAAATAATTAACAATCTTTTTTTCATAAATGTAAAACAAAACAAAGAAAATAATTTATAAAATCCAAACAGAATTTAAAATACATATTCACCATAAGTAAACTTTTTAAAAATTTAAAACTACAAATGAATAAAAATTATGAAGTTTTAAAAGTTTAGGAAATATAAATATAAAAAAAAAACTATTAATATTTTAATTATATTTCTTATATTTTAGTAATTGATATATGTTTTGATTTTTTATTTAAATTTCAAAATTAATTCATAAATAACTTTTAATATAATTAATTAATTAATTTTTGATTTTATATTTTTTATTTAAATATATAGTCGTTGCACGATATACATATGTATTGTATTATATATATTATTATATAATTTTATTTAATTTTTCAACTAAGTTTTGGTTTATTATTTTTTTTAATCTTAAAACTATGTATAAATACTCAATTTGTTTCTATATTTATTTTATTTGATTCAAGTAAAATTTTTAAATATTAATTTTGCAAATAGAAAAAAGATAAAAAATTAAAAAATTCGTTATTAATTTTTAATTGAAAATCAAAAAAAAATAGAAAGGAAAGATAAATAAAAACCAAAGATAAAGATTAAAAAAAGAAAGTATATATTTAAATTTTTTTTTTTATTTTTAATTATATATTAATTTAATAATTAATAATTAGATATATATATAAATGTAATTGATTTTTTAATTATTAATTTATATAATATTAATTATTGATCACTAAAATTGTCGTTCTTTATTTTTATTAATTCTACTGCGTTTCTTAAAACCACCCATTTGTTTTAATAATTGTGAATTTTCATCATCGATTTCACTTTGAGGATCCCAAAGTCTTAAACGTTTTGGAATATACAAAAGGCCAATAAGTGTGATTGCTAAAAATAAAATTAAAAATAAATAGAGAAAGATAAAATTATATTAATAATTATTTATAATTTATACATATATATTTGATAATATACATAATAAAATAATTAAAGTTTGAATAAGTTTCAATTTAAGATTTTTATTTATTATGTTTAAAAAAATGAAATATTAATTTTTAATAAACTTATATTTTTTTTATTTCGTTATCACACCTATTATTTAAAAACAATTATTCAACATATTCAAAAAAAAATAATTTTAATTGAACTACTCGTATAACAAAATTTCCATTTGAGTTATCTGGTCACTTTAATATTTTTATATATGCTTATGAATTATGACATTAAACTCTATGATATTGACATGAACTAGAGCTTGTGATTTGTACTCTAAGTGCAATACAAAGGCATTTTGACGTTTGTTTATCCATTTAATTTTAAGTTATCCAATTTTAATTTAATTACAATAATTTAATTTAATTTTTTGACAATTTAAAACGTAACTAAAATAAAAATGACAGTTTTTTTAAATCGTGTTTTTTTTATTAAAACTGAGCGCTCTGAGCGTACTCTGTTCATGTTCTGTTTAGAGCGGGCTCAGATCTATGCTTAAATTTCAAAATAAACAAGTGAGGGAAAAAAAACCAAGGGTTTTTAAAAAGCATATTTTCAAAATTATATACGGTTTCTTACTGAGTATTTTATCATTTATTTTTATAAAAATATATATTATGATAATATTATAATTTAGTTATTTCATTAATTTATTAATTATATGACTAATAGTCAAATACTTAGAATATAATCCTAATGCATTCAAGAAAACCTGTTAATAAGCGCGAAATATAATGGTGGAGCTTCAATGTTAACGTTTAATTTTGGAAAAACTTACACTGGTGAATAAATGACTGTTTTATAAGAACATAAAAGTTTTAATTTTGAAGACCTAGTAGTCCTTTAATAGGAAAGGTTCCCAAATTTTTGCTTAGCAAACTTATAATGGATCTGCCCACCCCCCTCCTGTCTTCACCCTTTAATTTTTTTCGGTTCTAGGAAATTAATTTTGAACTCCACCAAAATTTGGAATTTCACCTAGAATATTATTATCTAACCAAAAATGGTTAAGACTAAGAAACAATTTCTTCAATTTAAAGAGACCCTTTCAAATTTAAGAAAAACTTTTAACGTATATTAAAATATAATGCTGCAGCTGTAAATTTTGTATATTTGTAAAAAAAAATTTGAACAGGTGTTAAAGTTACAGGTGGTTGATAATAGCAAAATTTCAATTTTCGAGCCCTTATAACTTCTACACAGGGGGCGGGACAAAAAAAATTTGTTAATCGACTCCTACTAATTTCAAAGGACCTAACTTCTCCCAAAATTTCAAGACCCTAGCTTGAACCGTTTAGAAGATATATGGAGCCAAAAATTTTGCAAAAATTGAGTTTAGCTTAATGGTAAATTTTAGTACCGTATGGCAATCCTATACATGTTAGCCTTACATTTTTGTGAAGCCTATAAAACTAGCTATCTTTTGCCGTTTTCATATTGAAAATACACTTAACAAAACTCTTGTTATATCAATTTAAAAATTGGGCTTTTTCCTACTTTGGAGGGTTGTACTTCCGTCACGGGTGGGGCTGCAAAAAAAAGTTTTAACATTAAATTGTTTTTATTGCAATACCTACTGATTTCTGATATTTTTTAGTCAGCCGTAGGTAAAAAGGGACGGACGGACGGACAGAGTGAAGCTGTATAGGCAGATTTTTACAAAATTTTTTGAAAATGTGCTAAAAACGCCTAAATAAATATTTTATTAACAAATAATTAACAAAAAGTCAAACCAAATGTTTTAAAATTGTGGAGTTAGAAATATATAGACGAAACCCTTAACATTTAATTGCATAAGGAACCTAAAGGTATCAATTTTAAACGAAATTAAAACGGATTTGATAAAAATACAATTCATAATTGTTTTGTAAAATTCATGTTTTGGTTTAATAAAAATATACAAAAAAATGTCTACCCTATATTCCTTATTAAAGAGTTTTTTGTTAATTAAATCGCTTTGTGGTTTTTTTAACATTTTAACTTAAAACCGATTTGAACTTTTATAATATCATATATTTTTTGAGAAATAATAGGTTAACAATAAAATTAAGTTAAAAATAAATAAATAAATATATACTTACTATTAAGTACACACGGAAAAATCACATAAAAATTTAAAGTGCTAGAGCGAAAGTACAAGGCCTCACTGGAGTAAAGCACCATCGTTAAAGCCAAAGCACATCCTCCCATACTAACCACTCTGTAAATTAAAAATAATAAAAGAAAATCATTATTTAAAAAAAAAATTTGAAAATTTAACTTATAAGGTTATGTTTTTTGAGAAGCATATTAACGTTGAATCGATCACCTACATCCGGTACGTGACAATACCGGCAAAACAAAAATAACAGGGATAATAATATAGAGTTTTATTGTAGAAATTATTTTTTAGTCTTTTAAAACTCAAGGTATTCATGATTTGGAATAAAAATGTAGAAGTAAGTACAATCGAGAAATGGTTTCTTTCAGTTTCCTGTTGTAAAGAATAGATGAGAATTAAATAAAATTCACAGCGGAGTATTTCAATTAAGGATCCGCTTGTTCACAACAAGTGTAGATAGTATAATAAAATTTTTAAATTCTAAATTATACAATTTCTGCTTTATATTAATATGCTCACAACTTGTAATTTACATTTTCCACTTGTTTCATGAAATTTTACAATTGAAAAAACATTTTTACAAAACAGGAACTTTCTAAAGTATAAAAAATTAAGTGGAGCTATTTACAAGTTTATTTCTTAATTTAATTAAATTTTGTAAAATAGAATTGTAATTTTATGTTTTTTAATAAAATGGAAAAAAATTACAACTTTAAAATAATGAAGCACAGAGTATAGTTTGATTTCTTAATTGTGAAATAAAATATTTTTACAATTGTAGTTACAATGAAATTTTACTTGTAATTCCAAATTTTAAACTTGTTAAAACTTTAAAAGAGGTACAGTTTAAAAGTTGTTTTAACAAGGTGCCTATATTAGTTCGACTCGGGAGCGTTTAATAATCTCGGTTTAGTAAGTCTTTTTTTTTTTAAATCTTGTTTTTAAAAAATTTCGTTTTAGAAAATCTCGTTTTTTATTGAAAAATCTCGTTTTTAAGAAAATCTCTTTTGTAATTGAAAAATCTGGTTTTTAAGGATTTATGAGTTGGATACAAAACCAGAATTATCAGCTTTTTCCATAATATTAAAAAGGGATTTTCTAAAAACAAGATTTTCTAAAACAAGATTTTGTAAAAACGAAATTTTCTAAACGAGATTTTCTAAAATGAGATTTTGTAAAAATGAGATTTTCTAAACGAGATTTTCTAAAACGAGATTTTGTAAAAACCAGATTTTCTAAACAAGATTTTCTAAAACGAGATTTTGTGAAAACGAGATTTACTAAACGGAAATTAAAATAAAATTAAAAATTATTAAAATTGAAATTTCAGACCCAACTCGTTCGACTCGTATTTAATTATAAATTCGAATATTACTATGGTAATTTAACCAAAGTTTCAAAGTTTCAAAGCTCTATGAAAAACTATTTCAAGCTTAATAAATTGCGCAGTTTTTGAGATATAACCAAATTAAGATTGGTTCTAGTCACCAAAATATACTTTATGTATAAATTTTTAAGGCAGAAAATGAATTACCTTGTAATAATAGTTAAAATATTTATTAAAGTAAAAAAATAATGAGTTGCTAATCATCTTATTACTATATAGTTAAAAAAAATTATTCAGCGAATAAATTGTAATGTTAACTAATTAAAAAAAAGAAAAAAATAAAATAAAATTCAATGAATATTATAATATACTTACGGTTTATAATGTATATATAGAGTGCAATGCACTAAGGCCAATGCTTTTAATACACAATACATTCCTATTATTCTAGATATTGTATAATCACCTAGAAAATAGTAAAGAAAAAATAATGAATTAAATCAAATTACATTTATTTAAAATAATATAAAACTAATATGTATGTAATCACAGTAAAAGCTTAAGATTAAAATTGGTTTTTTTTTATTTAAGTCTTCTCATATATAATGTATGTTATATACAATCTATTAAGGAATATTATATATTAAAGCACGTATTCAAATTACTTTAAGTAATTACAATACTTTAATTAAATTAAGTTAAAAAAAATTTCTAATACAATTAATATTATTTAAAAATGAAGAACAGATTGTAATAGTTTGAAGAAGAAGTGCAAGGTTACTATAGGGATTTCCTAGAGAGTAGAGCAGAGTAATAAATTGATATCTTATAGTTAAAATAATGATTAAGGAAATTGAAACTTAGTCTAAAAAGGGGTTTGCTAGAGAAATTAAAACTTAGTCTAAAAGGGGTTTGCTAGAGAGTAGATCAGAGTAATAAATCGATATCTTAGTGATTAAAGAAATTGAAGCTTAGTCTAAATTGCTTAGTGAATGCCCTGTACTCCCTATATTTGGTGTGACAGCGGAATAGGATAAAATTTTGATAAAAATTTTTTTAATTTTTAAATATAAAGGCCCATGTCTGTTAAAAATAAATTTGTTTTTAAAGTCTTTAGAATAGCGAATTTCTATTAATAATGGGGAGAATCTAAAAATTACAACCTCAAAAATCCCGGTCAAAATAAGTTCAATCATTGCCAACACTGTTTTCATTTAGTGTCCCTAAAGTTTGGTTTTTATTTCAACTTCCAGAAATTAATAAGAGAATAACTTAGAAATATGACCCGAAATGATATTAAAATTTTTTTAGAAAAAAAATGCTAAAAATCTAAGAAAATCTAAGTCCCAGCTTGTCAGAGATAACACTAATACTAGCTAAATAAATAGATCATAAATCTTTTTAAGTTCAAACTATTTGGTTAAAAATTATGGTGGAGCTTCCAATTAACATCAAATTGATTTTTAATTTAAAATTTATAAATTTATATAATTAAATCAAATTTATTTCTATAATAATTATAATTTAAAAAATTTCAAAATAACTAACATCAAAAATTAAAAAATAAATCGGATTTAAGCAAATCTCATTAGGTATACAATCAACAATTTAATTCAAATAAAATTAAATTCTAATGAAAAGGAAACCATTAAAATAACAATTTAATATAATTTTTGTGCAATACAAACGTATACCAAATTGTGGTTTTTCGTTTTTTTTTTTTGACATTAGTGGAAACCAATTCAATGAAATAAAAAACCAACAGAGTCTCTAATCATACTATATTCTAATCCTAATGAATATTTAATATTAAATATCATGCTGTTATCTTTTAAATTTTATTTTAAAAATGCACAAATAATAGAATTGCGGCTCATAATGTTCTATAGTAAAATTTTTAGGAAATTTTTTGGGTATATCATTTAATAGCATTACTATATTCTTAAACGTTTTCCTTTCTGGTCCTTGCAACTATGGTCTTTACGGTATAAACACTTGGAATATTCAATTCATATTTTTAGCTGTATGAGTTGAAATGTATTCTTTAAATGAAAGTTTGTGGGGCAGTTAACTTTTGGCTGTTATGGAACAAATGTTATGTACATAATATTCTGGTTCAACTTTAAAATTCAACTTTATAATTTATTTTAACTTTATTCATATTTCAACTAGAAAAGTTTAATATAAAGATCTAAAGTATTTCTAATACCCAAAATCCAAAAAAGTATTTTAAAAACACTGGTATTCTCTTCAACAGTTAAATGCCGTTTAGATATATTTTAAATTTTTCGAAAAATGTATATTTGCGGATTTCAAATTTTTTATTTGTTGTAATATAAATAATTTTTGACTTTTGTAAGTTTTGATACGTGAACATAGCTGAAATAAATGTTTGTCATCTGTGCACTGATTATGTTTTAATATTGCACCAAAATCTTACAAATTAGTTACATAAATATAGGTGTATTCATTTTTAATGTATATACGGCGCCGTGAAATAACGCCAGGCGAAACAAAGCCATAATGGCTTTATTTCACTACTGAATGAGAAATAAAGCCATATCGCACATTTTTTCGTGTATGGCTTTATTTCCAATTCAAATGCGAAATAAAACCGTATCATTTTCTAAAATTTTACGAAATAAAACCATATAGTAAAATTGATACAAATTCTAGTTTTATAGTAAACAAAGTGAAAAAAAAGAGAAATTGATAAATAAGTGTAATTAGCAAGTTTTAAAATTTTTTAATAAACTGGAATAAAATATGTTAAAAAATATTATAATTTTATTACGAAGGCTGCCACCACCGAATTCCCGCTAACTCAATTATTGAAGCTAGATTTTGCATTCATACCTATTTTATTCGAAAAATAATACCAATCAGTGTCTCACACAAGCATATGTAATAAATATTCTGGGGAGCAGTCCCAATTTTGAATCCTACTCTAAATCCCTCCTAACTCAGAACCTCACATATATATTTATAAATATTCTGGAAAATGCGTATAAAACTTATTTTGAATCCAATTCTAAAACTCCTTGCTGACTATTTCAATAGCCAAGTGATTAACATAGTGGAAGCTGCCACTTCCCAACTCCCGCTAAACATATATTGAAACACTGATATTATACTGAAATACAGAATTTGTAATCACTATTGTAAAAACACGCCCCAAAAATTCAATTTTTCTAAATAATATATATCTAAACAATAAAGTACTGAATTTGGATTTTTTTTGGATTTTTAGCGTAACTCGTTGGTTTCAAAATCTGGGTTTCAATAATTTGTTTAACGGGGTTTAGCGGCGGCAGCCCCCGCTATCTTAAAAACTTTGTAGCAAAAATATTTTTATAAGAATAATAACTAGAAGGGATTTTAGAGATGATTTCAAAATCAGGGAATTCCATTTGTCCAGAATATTTATGTATATAGGTTTATACGAGATTATAAATTAGGAGAGATTTTAGAGTAGATTCAAAAGCAGGAAAATACGCCTTTTACAGAAAATTTATTTATACGTGATATATGAGATTCTGTATATGCGTATATGTCAGACACTTAATTAGGAGAGTTTTTGGAGTAGGATTTGAAATCAGGATTACATCTTTTTCCAGAATATTAATACCTATATATTAAATATTAAGAGAGGTTTATTATGGCTTTATTTCGTATAGCGTTATTTCACAGCACCGTATATACATATTTGAAGGGTCCGGGTCATATTGTCGACTGAAAAAATATGCAATCATGATTTTGTATCCAACTCTAAAATCAATACTAAAATTGTAGGATTAATATTCTGTAAAAGACGATAATCCTGATTTTGCAGTTACAGTTGACTAATAGAGTTGAAACAATCAATATTATAGTTGTAAACAAATTATCAGTCGGTATTTTATTTACTGTCGATATTTCATCCATTCGACATTTTCTAAATCGACAATGAATTTTTTTGTGAATGCATATCATTTCAAAATAAATATTTTGCATAAAAATCGTGAAAATGCTTTTAATTTTTTTTAAACTGCTAATAATTTAAACTCTCATTTGTCCTTGTCACTTAGTAATATTGTAAATAAATTAATTAATCCGCATAATGCGCTATTCAAATTTTCATTTAATATGTTAAACCAGTTCTTAAATTTTAAAATTGCATTTCATCTTCAAATATTTTATAATATTTCACACCACTTTATTATTACTTATTTATTTAAATAAAACCCCCTACCACATATGCAGTGTGATAAGCAGCCCTCCTTTCATTTTCAGGTGTAGCAGGTCTGTGTATATGTTATAGTATGATGTAAGCCATAATTGTAGAAATTAAAAATTATATGTTTTTAATTAAATATGATCTATGACCAGGATTTGAACACGAGACCCTTCAATTGGAAGGCCGATGTAATCAATAATAAACCATCGGTCCGTGTTTAAAATTTTTAATATCAATTAAATAAATCAAAATTTTAAACATTAAATCTAAACAGTAGTCTTAACATCAATCGCGTTATCAAATTTTCCTCCGTCAACTTTAATCTACGAATCAAATTCGTTTGAAAGTCGAAGAGACTGTCTAAATAATATTGATTTGACTTAAATTAATTTTATTAAAATAAGCAAACTCAACTTTAAGTTTAGTATTGATATGTAGTATATCAACATTTATTAATAACATCTTAACTAAACCAGTCACTAGATAGTTTACTAAAGAAACATTTAGTTATTTAAAATTAAGCTTGAGTACAAGCATCCTTTAGTACAATATTATGAAATAAGAAAATATATAAAATTTGCATATTTTTAGGATTAAACATTGGTAACATTAATGTTTAATTCAAAATTAAATTAAACTACTGCAATTAATGGAACGGTAAATATTTTTTTTTTTTAAATGTTGTTACAATTGTCTAATTAGCAATGATAATACGACATAATTAATTTTACGCTATGGTGTATTGGTCAGATTTTGTAAAAGTTTTTTTTTTTTTTAATTTTTTGTATTCACATACATATATATATATATATATATATATATATATATAATTAACATGGGAAAACATTTGTATGTATTTGCTAAAAAAATTATTATTTTCAATATTAGTTTTTTTAGGTTTTTAATAAACTAACAATAAAATAATAATATGATAATTTACCAAAATTTAATATATGTCATATTGGTATACATAAATACATATAAAGTTCGAATTTGAATTCAAAAATTGATAAATAACTAATTCATACTTATTTGTTTGTATTCAAAATAAATTATGACAATTTTAATATTTAATGTTGCAAAAACAACTGATTGCAAAAGTTCAGAACAAAATGTTCGTAATTGATATATTAATATATGTGTTACCCCAATTATTAAGTCAAAAATCATTATATTTTAGATTATTTACATTTCAACTAATAGTTAAATATAAAGTTATGAAATAAAATAAAACAATTATATTTGTTCAACATTCTTTAGAAGGTTTCTATTTAAAAACTGGATATTAACAAATGTAAGCTAAAACTTGGCGTATAAATACAGTGAAAATACAAAGAGATGGGATTAAATCTTTGGTTGTCAATCATTACTACCTTTTTAATATGTATTTGTAAATTAGTGCTTTCAAAGTTAGCTGGAATGCTCATTTGAGTAAAAACCAGGCTGTAAAAACATTTTTTAATTCGATAACCTGTTTCGACACAACAATTTTGTAGTAATGCTCTCCCATCCAAATGGCTCGGGTTATTGACGTCAAATTTTGTACATTTGTGCAGTTTTGAGCTATGGAATTCAAATTTTGTAGATGTGCTTAAGATAAAAGGAAAGTTATTAAATCCCTTAAAACCTTGCGGCAAAAAGGAAGATTTTAACTGAATGTTTCCTTAGCCCAATGGTTCCGGTTCACTTTGAAATCATAAAAATTCATTTAATTTTTTTAAACAAATTTTCATATATACTCTTTTTATATTCTTTTTTGAACGAAATTTGTGTACGATTTCATCCTGTTTTTGAAACTGTCCCCATATATAAGGACTCAGAATTCGAACGGCCAAGATTCGAAAAACCCTAGTTCTTAATTCTGTAAGTGCAACTGCAAAAAAACTTAAAAAAGTCCCAAAAGATGGCACCTAAATTTTTGAGGCCTATTAACAAAAATAAGCTGCAACTTGTGGTATAGAGGCGGACTTAAAAGCCAAACATTCTAATGTTTCTTGATGTTCTTAGGTTATACTATAATATTGGTGAGTATCGCTATTCAAATATATTATTCGAACAACTGGATCCGAAGAAACGGTGTCGAATATAATAATTTAAATATTTAAGAAAATTTGTATTTTAAAAAGATCAAATTCATTTGAATATAGACAAATTTCATTTGAAAAAAGAGAAGTCCTATTAGTAAGAAATGAATAAACAAATCTAGATAATAAAAACATATTAATATCAAGTAATATTAATAGAGAAAAAAATTTTTGTACAATCTTTCACCATACTGCATCCACATAATACTTCACTTTTTAAGTATTTTCAAAACTATTAATGAAGAGATCCCAATTATAATTTCTGCTATAGTTCATCCAAAACTCATTGTACCAAAACCCATTCATTTGTTTTTCAATATACAGAACAAAATAAATCTCTTTCATTATTTTTCTAAAAAAACAAGTAAAAACCCCCTGAAACAAAAGAAAAACAACAATAACAAAAAATAAAAAAAAAAACTTACCTTCTATAAAATGTGTATCAGAATGGTCCCCTAAAAAACTTCTTTTTTCGATATAACTACGAAATGCTGTACCCAAATCCATGAATGCAACAAATGCTATCCAACCTCGAAATGCGTACAACACTTTTCTATCCATTTCTCCAGTTTTACGCCGAAATTTATCAATTTTTGGATAAAATATGAGGGCGGCTTAATGTAAAAAATTTTTAAATTGCACTATAGGTTACTTCTGTTGTTGTTGTTGTTGTGTTGCTGTTGTTCCTTTTTTTTTTTATTCCTTTTTTACAAGTTACAGTCTGGTGTATATTATTGTTTTTTTTTTATAGTTTATTTATTTTTATTATTAACTGATCTGGATTGTATTTTTTTAATTCTACCACCACTGCAAGATATTTTTGTAAGCTTCAAGGAAGTACCGTTATTTTGTTGTATATACGATTTATTGCAGAATTTTGCTATTATTTTTTACTATTTTACTGATAATATGTATCCACTTTATTATCTTTTTGTATTTTTTTAACTGTTATTTTTAACTTTTAATCTTTGGAACATATAAAACAAAGTTTTTGATGATGGTAAATAGAGGTGGAAAAACACAGAATATACTGTTATATAGTGGTTTTTCAGAAAAAAAAAAAACAGTTTGCTCTTAACCTGGTTTTTATAAAAATGTACAGATTTTGTTGTTAAATGAAAATTTTCTTTTATTGTGTTTTCTCTACTTGTTTTTTTTTTTTTTGTGTATTTATTTAATGTTTGTTTTTAAAATCTGCAGGTTTTGTTAAATAAATATATATATATAGGTATATTATCTATAGTTTATGGTTTACAATGCATTTATTTTTAAAAAATTTCAATTTTCCGCCTACGCCACTTTTTTTTAACAACACATGAACTGTTTGTTACAGAATATAAAAACTTGTAGAAAACTTAGAGTGTGCCAAGTTAAGTTTATGGGTGTTTTGGATATGTGTACATACATATACTGGTAACGCATAAACTTTATATTGTGCACTCAAAAAAAATTTCTATCTTATGATATTGTAGATGTCTGCGGTATCAGTTGTTATACGGTTGTAATTAATCGGCTGTAATAAAAAGAAAAAAAAATATAAAAATAATGAAAGTCAGTAAGTTATATATGAAAATTAATTTTTTTTTTTTTGAAAAAATGAAAACAAAGGCAAAGACTTTAATAAAAATAATAACAGAGAAAAGTGTTCTTTTTCTTTTATACAAACATATTTTGTATTTTGTTTTTTGAATATTGCTTAAAAAAAAGGTAAATTTTTTTTTTTTTGGTTTTTTAATAAAAAACAATGATGGTAAATTTTAAAAAAAATAACTAAGCTTTTATATAGATTTTTTAGGTTAGGATTGTTGATGCTTACATAGGCTTAAAAATAGTACAAATCTTTTAATACAAGATAGATAAGGATAAGTATATTAAATATATATGGCATTCAAATGTTGTTGTGTTTTATTTATATATATGTACATACATTGGACAACTTGGGATGCAATACAATGAACTTCTTACCTTGGTATGTAAGTTTTAGATAAAAGGTGAAAAATTAAATTAAAATTGCTTAAAGATATTACTTGATAAACAATCGATACAAATTTTTAAAATCCTAAAAATATGCAATTATATTCTTAACTAAATTTATAAACAGGAAAAAATCCTGTCCTCGGTAACTGATGATTTTAAAAATATTGCAGATTCATTATGTATGTAATATTAATATTAATAAATAAACTATAGCCTCGATAATATTAGCAATAAAGTTAAAATAATATGCTACGAAACATTAATAAGGCCAAATAAAATGGTGCACCTGAATGATGCAACATTAATGCAAGCTTAATGGATAAAATACGTAAGTTCGAAAGAAAGTGCTGAGAGTTTGTATTAATATATATAGAAAGCCTGAGTACGAATACAAACATTTTTATTCCAATAAATATTTGTATGAGGAATCAAAATTCATGAGAATAGATAATTTTATGATAAAATTAATCAGAAGTCAGCATAACTTCAGAAAATATTTTAATATCAAATATGCTTTACCACAATGAGGAGTACATTAAAAAGACTTTACATTTATGTTTTATAACTCCTGAGTATTTCATCTTCTTGGACAAATATGAATAAATTCAAAACCAAAATCATGTCCCTATACTATTTCATTATAGTAGACGGGCGATATATATTGATTATTGTACATATACGCAATACTGAATTAATTAATTTTAATTTATAAGATATAAAATTTAACATAAAAAAATCTAAACATTTTTAAATGTTAAAAAATTCAAATAGTTCAACCTGTTTTGTTAACTTTGCTTTGTAGATATCTATATAACTGTAAAATTTTAGTAAAACAAAAGTTTGTTTAAAAAAAAAATCCTGAGGTTGATGAAGTAGTGGTTAAGTATCTGGAACGACCAGGGAGGTAAAAGAATATGCTCTTTATAAACGGAAAAAGCATAACATTCAACATGTAACAGCACATGTTTGTAAAAAATTATTTGCTAGGTAGAGACAGTCAAAAATCTGAAGCACATCAGTTCTCTAACAGAATTTGAACCTTTAAGATAAACAAAAAAATTAACGGAAAATGCTCTTCAAGAAGAAAATATTCAAAATTTAAAGCATTATTTTATAAATTAATAATCGAAAAATTTCGGCATGAAAAAGTTGTTTCTGACATTCTTAACTTAATTAATTTCAAATATAACAAATATATATATAATAGAAGAGATAATATAACATCAGATGATTCATTTTTAATTTGATTAAAATTCAAATAATCAAATCATAAAAAAATTAATTGTATTTATAAATATTTATAAAATTTATATATATAAATTTTTAACTATAAAATTCAAATTAATTCGAATTTTATAGTGAAAATTTAATAATAATAAAATTAAAATTAAAACAAACAAAAAAAAAATGCTATCAGAATGTCACAGTTCGTATAAATTTATATTCTTTTTAATATACAAACAAATACAAACATATTTAAATATCTATTAAAATGTTCTGTTTCATTTTCATTTGACTTTTAATTTTTTTCTAGTTTTCTTTTTTCTTTATTTTTTGCCTTGTTTTGCTACTGTCTTTTGAAAAGGGAAAGTATTGTAATCTTGGCATACACCATATAGTTAAATTTTTGTTATTAACTTTTCAGTCAAGACTTTCATTGTATTTCAACATTATAATTTTATAAAATTTTTTTAATATTGTAATGAAATATAGTCTTAGTTACGGCTGGGTGGTATTGTGGTTAGAGTGTCAACCTTTCGTGCGAAAGACCTCGGTTCGAATTCCAGTGAAAGTGAAAAAGCTTTTATGTATGATTTTTGACTCGACTCAACTACCATTAGCCATTGGTTTCAAATTAATGACTTAAACAATAATTAATAATTATAAAACTTAAATACATTAATATAACAATATAAACAAATAATTAAATTGAATAATATAACTCACAGATACTGAATACCAATTATAACTCAATTGCAAAAAATATTACAATATATAAACAAAAAGGATTTTAACTATTGAAAATCTAAGACGTTTCTGCTTGTTATAAAGCCTATTACTATCTCATGTTTAAATTTTATGTGGAATTCATTAAGATCAATTTTAGTAATATGAATATAATATGACTCCTTTTCCAACCTATGATATACACAGACTTATTAACCTTACAATTGAAAAGTTAGCACATCATATAAAACACAGTAGTGAAGTGAAATATACCTTTTATTTTCAAAGCCCAAAATACAAAGTTTTAATTTGATATAGAAAAGTCCTTAGTTAAAGTAAAAAGGTGTATATATATTTTTGGTAAGTGTACTTAAATATATACAAAGATGTAATCTATTTCTATAATTCTTATTAAATTAGCATTTTCTAAGCTGATTTTGAAAGATTTGAACGCATTAAGTACTTGTGATTCAAATAATTGACTACTTCATATTTCACTTTTTATATCTGATCTATTCATTATTCCACTTAGAGACTTTTTATACGTATCTGACAAGTAACTAATCTAATATATCTATATACCTAATTTTTCTAGCCCTAAAGATTGTTACTTTTCAGAACACAATGCAATGACATTTAAGAATTATTTATTTTAATTTTAACATTTTATTTTAATAATATTATAAATATACGAGAAAGTCTACAGTACAAAACGTTCAATATTTTCTTTTATATTTTTTACGTAAGCGATTTTTTATTTTCACATTAATAAAACATGAAAGAATAACGATTATTTAAATTAGATAAATGAATAAAATGTCGCCAATATATTTTTTTTTATATATAAACGAATTCGAAAACAACAATTCTTTTAAGTCGTCTATACAAATTTCCTTTCATTTCATTAAATTAACGACTTTTAAATGCTAAGTTCTAAGAATCATCATTATAGTAAATAGTCGTTACTATTTATTTAGTTTTTTATTTTTAGTTGTTTATTAGGCATAATTTATTTAATTTTTTTGTAATAACAATAGAAATTAACAATGATATCGTTGAAACGGAAATGGACCTTTCTAACAATTAATATCTTCTTAATTTAAAGTTTTTTTATCCGTTCAGACGTCATAAATTTTTATTACTTGGATATTAAATTGTAGTTTATATTGAATAACATATTTTAAGGCAACACCGCCATTTTATCAAGGAAAGTGTGCAAAAGTTTAAAAAAATCTTAAGATTGCATTACATTATAAGATACCCGCCATTTTTTTTTTTTTTGATTTTGACGTTTAATTTAATTTTTGAAATGGAATGTTTAATTTTTTGTTAATAACTCCGCCCACCCAACTTTTTATATGACTCAATATCTAATTATAAATTATGCTTCAATTAAAACTAAAAATTTAAAAATCAATAAGAAATGCAAAATATTTGAATTTTGAATTTGAAAGTACGTTTTTATATTTGAATTATGTTAAAAATTCTAAACTTAGAACATGATCAATAATACTTGTCGCCTTTTTATACACAGTTAAATATTAAAGTTCACAAAAATAAAATAAATTATGAGAATTCTAAAAACCAAACTATATAGTCTAGAACAGTGGTTTGCAATCTGAAATATTGAATTATAACGTTATAATTTAAATTAAATTTTCAAATATGTTTTAGTCTTCTGTCGTTGAACATTTTTAACCAATCGGTTAGGTGGTACAGTGGTGTTGTGCGAACTTTTCATGCTAGAAGCCCAAGTTCGAATCGTAGTAAAAATGATAAACTTTTATTTTTACGATTTTCGATTCGATCCAGCTCTCATTCGCTATCGAGTTCAAATTAATGACTTTATCAATTATAATACATTAATAATTTTATACCTTTAATAAAAAATACATTAGTGTAACAATATAAACATAAAAGCCTATCTACATTGAGGCTCTCGTTTCGCTCTCATTACATAGTCAACAAATGAGTGTTCACAACGAATTGTACATGACAGCGTTTTTTGACATTGTTTTGTTTACAAATTTCGTGAATTAAAAAATATTCAATAGTTTAAAGTATATTATTTAGCTATTTTGATTAATGGTTTGACATTATTTAACCCTAGTTAGGAATAAAATTAACAATTTTACAAATTTTTAATTCTGACAATATATTTTTTTATTTTTCAATAAAAAATATTTTTTAAAGTTCAATTATTTGACATTCACAGAGAAAACGTAAAAGTTAAATTTGAACAACTTTTTTAATATCTGCGTCAGTTTAATTTCATTAACATCAATTCTAATGAAAACAATATGATATTAACCCCCTGTTCCAACATGTACCTATAGTATAGAAAGGCATTTAAAATTTTCAATTAAGTGCTAACTGTACTTAAAAAAAAAAAAAAGGAAGACTTGTCACGTTGGAACATTATTTGTCTAATACTTAATTATACCTATCATACAAATGTCACAATTGTTGTATCGAATCATCTCCATTCTGATATAGTTTAATCTACAATCTATCAGTTTATTTATTGATACTTAAATGCTTGGTCCTGTCAAAATTATAAATAAAGACAGTGATTCCAAGAAGCGCGATTCCATCTGTTTGCTACCACTTCAGTGAAAAAAGGTTTATATTTAGGCTATTTTTGTTTTATTTCAGATCTCTTTAATTGCGTTCCAAATTTTACCACTACACCATAATCGCGAGACTGCTTAAATTCCTGAATTCTTAGCTGCCCGGTTTAGCTGGTACATCAAGGCTAGTTAAAATGCATAATTAATATATATATACATATATATATCCAGTATCCAAATTCTTAGTAATATTAGAAATTAACTAAAATTAAATAAAAGAAACACTTTTATATTTTAAAGTTTGTCAAATTCTGGATTTTAACCAATTTTTTAAATTTCTGTCATTTTTTTTCGCACGCGATTTGACCTTGACAATACAAAAAAAGAAAAAAATTAAAATATAAAATTTTTTTCACATTTTCTTGCAATTTCCTTTCGTTTTTAGTTCTCATAAAAAATGAAACTACAAAAAAATAACCAAAGCTCAAATGTATGAAATGAAGATTTTTAATGAGGTCGTTTGGATTTTATATATATTTTTTTTGTTATCCTTGGATATTATTAAGGATATTATATTGAGGTGGCCCTGTTTATTTTTCTTTTATTCTCTTTTGTTTTTTTTTTTTTTTTTTTTTTTTTGAATTTATTTTTTGAATAAACAGGAAGGATTTAGTCAATTCGCGAGTGTAAAAACGAAGCAGAAAAGCAATGAAATGGCAGAAATAAAACAAAAATCATGAGAATCTTAGAATGAAAAAGAAAAATTGTTTTCATATTATCTAAATTATGCGTGTATACGAATACATGGTGATGTTAAAAATAATTGTTATTTAAAATTAGTGCGTAATTTTGTCTCGGAAACCTGGTTTTTAATATCAAACAAATATCAAAAGTGAGAATAGCACTTAGAATATTGTTTTAAAAAAGAATAAGCAAACTTTTATCAATTGTTTTTTTGAAGCTCAGACTCCACTTTTTTGAGAAGGCTGTTCCTCATTAAGCTCTGAATTTATATCGCATTTTCTAATATAAAATATATCTTATTCAAATTCGAATTCACTTGTATAGTAAGCATATGTGATTAATAAATCCGTTGCCTAGGTTACTAGTTTTTTTTACTAATTACCAATAACTTTGAGCAATCCGAAGCTACATAAAAACTGGTGTGAATGAATAGTTTAAAGTGCATAAAAAGTATGGAAACCTTTGAAAATGAGTGAAAATATTTAAATTATTAATTAAAAGCTTTATTACAAAGCATCGCTGCAATTGAAATTTTAAATTGCATATTTCTGGTACAATACAATTTAAGTATCTCAAATCTATTTAATAACTGTAGGATCCTTACGAATTGTGCAACTGAATTGAACCACATGTGTTAAATGCCTACTATTTCCAAAAGACATCACTGTTTATTATTAATAAGTATATTCCTAATTTTATTTTTCCCCTCAACTTATACTGCACAAGAAGATAGGAAGTTTTCTAAAATAGTACATGCAAAGGGAAGTTGGTTAAGTATGGACAAAAATCTCAAACCAAAATGGTAACTACCTTTAAAAAAAATGAATCAGGACATTAAATCGACTGCAAATTGAAATTATATTCTATACCAAAAATTTTAAAATAAAATTAAACCTTTAATCACCCTGTAATTTGTTTTATGATATAAATTAACCAAATAAAGAAGTATAAAAAAGTGATGATAATCCAATTTTCTACATTTCACCTTTTTTGTTTTTTAGAATTCGTTTGGCACAGTTTTTTTTTTTTTTCTTTATATGTATATGTTTCATATTACGGTGAATAGATGGTGAATAGAATGTTAAGGTGCCAGGATTATTTTTATACATTCATTGTTTGTTTGTTTGTTTGTTTGATTGTTTGTTCATTTATTATTTTGGTTTGGAAGGTGGAAATGAGAATTGCAAAAAAAAAAAAAAACTAAAACTAAATTAGAATAAAAAAAAAATAAAGAGAAAATTTTAATATTGAATTTACACGCAATGAAACTTTAAATATGAAACTTAACTTTTGAGTATCTTTCTTAAATTCTGAATTCTTACCTTTAACCACATCTTTAACTTTTAATTTTCTTTTATATATTCATATATAGGTTTTGTTACTTTGATTGCATATCAACTTATCAACTTATACATATTAACTTTTCAAGATGTCTTAATGTCAGATTTGAAATTTTGATAAAAAGTCAAACAAAATAAGGTTAGATTTCTGATAAAATATTAAAAATAAAATTGCATATGTTAAGATTTAAGTGTATATACATAAATATATATATAAAAATATTATTTATAAATATAAAAAAAAATATTTATATATTATTATATTATTTATATAAAATAAATAAATGAAACCATTAATATCATAAAAATACTCTGTTTATAATAAACACATAAAAGAAACAAAAGACCGCGTTGCTGCGACTTTCAATGGAGGTTTAATTTAAGTTGATGTTATTGAAAAAAATTAACACAAAAATTATACATGGTGTAAATGATAATTTTAAAATTATCTAAAAATATTCTAGGAATTTTTCCACAAATTTATCAAATTTCACTTGAAATTTTTCGTAATTTTTAATAATACACAGAAATGTCAATTTAGTTGACATTATTTGTCAGAAACCCACCATCCTCAATTCCATTGGCAAGAAGCACCACGTATATGAAAATTAATGATAATCATTGAAAAATCTTTAGTTTTATTTTCGCAATAGGTTTAATAAAAAATTTTTCAAACTTTCCCTAATGCAAAGAAATAGTACCTTCTTCTTTAAATTGGACGTAATTTTCTTTCATAATATTTTTTGACTAATCGTCGGGCCGACATGTGCTAACAAATTTCAAATTTGTTAAGACAGCCAACTATATTGTTAAAGATTTTCACGTATACAAAATTTGAGGTTAATCGGTCAAATCGCTTTTAAATTTGAGTAAAGTAACCAAAAAAATCAAAGTTTTCTTAAAGTTTCTTTTAAGCTAAAGCAGTACTTCGCAAAATATGTTTTTACTAACCATCGGACCCGTATGGATTAACAAATTTAAAGTCTGTTAATATTGTCGACTCAGTTCTCAAGGAGCATTACGTATAGAAAATTTGAGGTCAAACAAAATTTTTTGTTTACGGTCAAACCGTTTTTATTTTATAACAAAAGAGTTTAAATCCTTGCACCACAGCCCCAATTTGGCAGATCCTTAAAGTAAAATTTTTAGCCTAGAATTTCTTTCCGTACCCACAAACCTCTAGTTAAAAATAGTCAGCTGAGCAGTTTATGAGTCTAATCGCAACATACAAACAAACAAACTTTTATTTTTGTATAGATAGATAGATAGATAGATATATAGAGATAGATACACAATATTAAGCCAAATTTAAATTGTAATTGTACCTAATTATTGATTTTTCTAAAACGATCGACTAAATAAAAAAGTTAATTTCAAATTAATTTAAATAAAAAGTTAATTTATATTATTTCTAGTAACTCAAATAATAATTATTCAATCATAATTAGTTTAATCACTTAGGAAAATCTATTATAATAAAACGCTAGGTACTGCTGTTAACTCATTTGCCCTAATGATTAGAATTAATATTTATCAAACAATGTATAAATAACCAAGCGATATTATTGAGCGTTTGAGTGAAATGTATATGAAGTAAGTAAAAAAAAATTGAGTAGTTTCCTTTTAATTTCATAAATATAATTTTTATTATTGCAAATACAAGTATTAACAGTTAATCGATTTAAATTTAAGTGTATTTAAATAGTAACTATGAGTGTTGTGCTTATTTTACATAAGAAACAACGTTTTCCTACTCACTCGATTACTTAGCAACTAAAATAGATTTATTTGTAATTACTTTGTTTTATAATTGTTAAATTTACTTTTTTATATTATAAATTATACAATTGAGTCTAATGTATGTAGTTTATATTGTTTTAAAAATGAATTATTAATTAAAAACAAATTAAATAATTTAAAAATGTATCATGTAACAATCATATTTATAACCTCAAAAGGCTACAGTATAACAACATTACAACTAGAAATTCATATTAAAATTACCTATATAATTATGGCATATTTATAGCATGAGATAAACAAGATACAATTTTCAAAAAATATATATATATATAATTATATAGGAATGTAGGTAATGAAACCATTAATATATAAAATTAATTATTAAATTTTGCATGACATAAATTAATCTGATAAAGTTAAAAAAATAAACTTTAAACCACGCAATGTTATTTAACACTAATTTAATTTGGACATAAAACAACCATATTGCAGATGTTCTTAAAAGTTGTTATTTTTGTAAATGACAGGCATTAATTTTTTTTAAAAGATATAAAATATATATATAAAAATAAATTTTTATTGAAATTAATAACAAGGGGGATTTCCCTATATAAAGAGGGGATTCATTTTATTTTTTCGATTTAACTAATCAAAACTGAGCTTATTTCAATTATAAAAAAATTTAATAATAAAAATATTAATTATGGTAATAAAAAGTTTTATTAATAAATTTCAAAACTTATTAAAAGTATATTTTATATAACATTTAAATGCCATCTTCAAAAAGTTTAAAATATTATATATTTTGGACTTAATTAGAATTTTCTGGACAAGTTTTTTAAATGTTAGCCTATATAATTATTAGTATTATACAAGAAATTTATTTTTAATTTGAAGGTGTAAACACAATACGAATTATTAATCATCAACGAAGTTCGCTTAACTCATATTTAGAATAGTGAAAGCAAACAAAAACAGTATATATGAAAATCACACAAATTTTTTAAAAAGAATTGGTATAACAAAATTTAAATCTAAAGATCCAAGGCAGACAGAGCTAGTTTGAAAGTACCAGTAGCTATACTAGAAAAAATATAGTAAAATACGAATACTTATACTGGTACTAGTAAATTAAAGGACCAGTTAAAACACTGTTAGGTATTGATATACCCACCTGTATTTTTCCCAGTATAAACCATTACTTACAATAATCAATCTGTACTTACAAGTATCAATCAGTAATCACCAGTAAGAACCAATATCAGTAATCAATATTATTAATTGAAAAATATTTTAAAAGTAATCATTTCTTAATAAAAAATGCAAATACAAAATTTTTACTAGGATTTTACCGAGAAATACTGATAAATACAAGTTAATACTGGCAGTTTATGATTTATGTTAGTATAAGTACTTTTAATACTGGTTGAGATTGGTAAGTACTAGTTGAGACTGATAAGTACTGGTTGAGATTAAGGTAAGTAATGAGATTGGTAAGTAATGGTTGAAACAAGGAAAATACTGGGGGGTGGAAATAAAAATATTGTAACTGGTACTTTTATTTTCTTCAGTCTTAGTAATAGTTTGAAACTTACTGAAAATTTTTTGCAGTATCGGTATTCGTTATTAGGGCCAGTTTCACCGCTTGTAGATAAACTGGCTGATAGACTATTCAGAACTTATCTTATAGATAAATCATAAATTTCTGTTTCACAACTGTCTGATATCCCTATCTAATAGATAAAGTTTCTGATAATTTATCAGCCACCTTATGCTGTGAATAAAATTTTATCTGGCAGATAAAACTTTTATTTTTGAATAAAACAAAAATTTTTTTTTTTTAATTTTTGTAATTAAAACAAAATGGATGTATTTGAGTACATAGATTTATTTAAGTATAAACATATGGATTTATTTAAGTATAAACATATTAAATTCTTCAAGAAAAGAAAAAATTAATATGTTTATACTTATTTCAGTAACTCTGCAATATCACCAAGAAATAGATTACTATTAGCTTTACGTTATTTTGCAACAGGGGGCTTTTTGATTGTGGCAGGTGATTTCAATGGTGTCAGCAAAGCATCTGCTTCAAGAATAGTAGACCAAGTATCTAAAGCAATAGCTAAATTAAGACCTTCCTTTGTAAAATTTTCGCCAAATCTACAAAATGTTATGAAAGAATTTTACGACATTGCCAAATTTCCTAGAGTTATAGGTACCATAGATTGTACGCACGTTGTGATCAAATCACCAGGTAGGATTTAGAATAAATGTACATTCACTTAAATTAATAAGGGTTTTCGCAGGAGGAGAAAATGCAGAATACTACAGGGACAGAAAGCACAATTTTTCTTTCGAAATTGAAATTTTCCGACATTGTTGCTAGGTGGCCTGGTTCATGTCATGATCAAAAAATTTTTTAATAATTACTTTATAAAACAGAGACTAATAAATCGAGAATTTGGCCTCCAATCGCACTATTAAAAGCTCATTCAATTGCTTTCCAGGCGCTTTTTTTCCTGCCATGTTTCGGAATCGCTTTTCTTATTTTCAACGATATATTTCTTTAGCTCCACCTCCACCTCCACCTTAAGGAGCTTTTCCGTCTCCTCTTGACTGAAATTTACAGCCCTATCACTTTTTTTTAACTTCTCCATTATGAAATTAAATTTTTGTTTGTTAAGTTTCGTATTTATATTTTTTATATTTTTAAAAAATTGATGTTTGAAATTTTTTTTTATTGTATTTATATTTTGTATATTTTTTAAAAATTGAAAAAAATTTTTGTATCATTTTTAGTACAAATTCATCCTAAAAATATACAATTTTATAACGATTACGTTATCCAAGAGATAAAGTTATCAGCCAGATAATTTATTATTAAGTTTGACTGTGAAACAGAAACAATATTATCTAATACTTTTATCTACCAGATAGTTAATTTAGAAGATAGCTATCTAGAAGTTTATCAGAAAGCGGTGAAACTGGCCCTTAAGTACTAAAATATTTGAAAATCACATGAAATTCTTTTATTTGAATTCTTCGTTTAATTTCTCTTTAAAACTCATTTATTTATAACTCATCTTTATAATTATTATATTATATTAATTTAGAATTTATTTATTATCTATGTCAAAATTCGAAATGGTACTAATTTACTGAACTAAAAAACTCTTAACTGATTCGATTATTTCTGATACTAAATACATGATTACTTTAAAAAAAAAACTTTTTTCTATGCAAAATAAATTTTAATGCTTGGTAAAAAAATATTAAAATCTTTCCATCAATTTCATATGAATTCTTTATATTATTAGTTTTTCAGACTATTATTTACAGAACCAAAGAGCAAAGATTATATTATTTAATCTTAAAAATCTTATACTTCCTAATCACATTTAAAAACAAGAAAGATTCTGAGTTGCAAAAAAAATTTAAAAATAGTTTTTCATTTTGGTTAAATCAAGTGCATGACTGCATTTTTATCCCATAACCTATAAGTATATTAAATCTTTAATCTACTTAACAAGATTCACTCAATTATAGTGATTTCCATATTAAAAACAAAAAAAAATTATCATCATTTTCTAAATATCTTATAGATACATAGATATCTATCTATATATACGAACAAAATCCTAAAGATCCTTTTAACACATAATTCTTAATGCAAGGAATTTATATATATAGGATTAAAATTATAGACACGTTGCATATATGCTGCATATATGTAGTTATTTTCATTTACAGACACTTTTTGAGTGATTTTTTTATCTCAAAAATTTAATTCTCAAGTACAAATCCGATTTTTTTCTCTTCTGTAGATGCTTTTTAGGAAATTTTCAAAAACTTTTAAAAAAATATGCTATTATAGAATCATTATGTCCGTCCATCCGTAAGTTTACAAAACTTTTACACCGTTTGAAATAAAGAAGTAAAATTTTAACAATGGATAGGTATTGCAAAAATAGTTAATTCAATGGGAGAACCCTTTTCTGTAGTCCCAACTGTTACGGAGCCTACAGCCCTCCAAAAAGCGGAAAAGCCTTACAAATATTTCAAATCTAGAAACAGCAAGCGAAAACCTTTTTTATAAGCTTTATTAATGGGTAGCATAAATGTAAAGGGTTGCCATATGGTACTTTAATTTACTGTTATGCAAAAATTTTTTATATCTTCCTAACGATTTCAGTTAGAAACTTGACATTTTAAATGGATTAGATTATCAAATAAGTATAAGCCTTTTAAGACATTTTATAGTATAGCTTTTCTTATGGCTTTCAGGGGTCAAAAGTGCTAAGAAATTCTAAATTATCAAAAACTTATTATACGCAACATTTTTTCATTTTTTGAAATGTACTTTTTTTTAAATCCTTAGTTCATTACTTGTTTTTAATTAACGAAGTATCCATTTATCATATCTCTTCAAAAAAAAAAAACTGCATTATTTATGTCTTATCTAGTTTAATCTCACAAATCAAATCTTATATAAATCAAATGAGATTTTTAACACGTTCATATACACTTGCTAAATGAATTGCATTCACGATGCGTAACACTTTAAAGTAGGGCAGCTTTTTCTTTGTTTGAAATTAATTTTTAAAAATTTTTTCAAAGTTTCTTTTCTTTTTGGTCCGTTTTTTATATGCCTACTTTGTAATTTATATTCGTAACATATTCGTTTTAAACTCAACACTTGTCACACAGAAAATTTATGGAAAGATGGCAACATAATTTGAAAATTTTTTAAATTTTTTTTCAATAGTATTTTCTTGGGCATTAACCTATATTAAGCCACTTCTGTGTTCAATCATGACTAGGATTTAGGGGTGGCTTGGAGACATTTAGAGTTAGATTTAGAAGGATTTTATTTATTATTTAGCCCTTTTCCTCTCGCATGTGGAGCCAGTGGAGACATTTATTCTTTTCAATAGAAAAAAAGGGATTAAATGTTTATTTTTTCTTCAAGGTTTTAAATTTAAAATTTCCTTCCGGCAGGCATTTTGTTCCTAGGACAACTGAAAATTTTTTGAGAGCATCAATAAAAACTAAACCTCTTGATAGTGTGAAAATTCTACTCACTGAAATCCTCCCTCCAAGTATATTAAATGATCGAAATGCTCGCACAGCATTATGGCTGGGAATTAAGAATGGGGATAGGATTCGAAGAGATGTTTTGTTTAAATTAAAGATGAAAAAAAAGAATTTTAAAAGATTTTAATGAAATTATTTTAATTTTTTAGAATTAGAAAGCACCAATAGTAGTAATACGAGATATTGAAATAACAGACAAGCAACTCCTACAATTTAACGGAGTCTAAAAATTGTCAAGTTTTTAGGCTTGAATCTTTTGTGTGGATCTTATTTAGATATACAAAAGGGGTCTATTGGAAGTATCACGTATCTGCCGGATTGTGAATATATTTGAAAATGTTTTATTTAGAATCTCTGGTTTGTGGCGTTTTCGAGACTGAAAGAGTGTGTTCGATCCGTAAAAGTTTTTCATTTATTGGAAATTTAGACATTCTTTGCAAATGCTTGAATTAATCCATTTATACTTTCTTCATTTCATTTCCATATTAAATTGGTTTTGGATTAAATCAGATTTCTACAACAAGTTGGATTGATCAAATCACTTATGTCTCCATTTGAGAATGCAGCTGACGAGAATATATTTGTAGAAATATGCCAAGGCAGCTATTGATGAAAACCGGCCTGCATCGACCTAATTGTAATCAATTTCTTCTTCTTCTTCTTCTATGGCGCTACAGTTCGTTGTCGAACCTTGGTCTTCTTAATTGTAACCATTTAACCAGTCAGAAATCATGATCGTTTGAAACCTAACATAACCGATAGATGTTATGCTTAGGTTTTGTCATGTTACGTTTAAATGATTCATAGTCGTGAAGCCGAATATTTTTATATAATAATCATAAATAAAAATTTCTAATTAAAAATCAAATTTTCATAACTATTTTAAGCCAAAAATGGAAGAAATAAATTAGTTTTAATTTTACAATAAGTTTAAAAATTCTTATGCTTGTTAATTTCTCAGATTAATTATTTCCATTTTGGAATAAGTGTCCATTTCTTAAATATCCGTTCCATAATCTTCCTTTCGATAATTATTGAAAGCTATTTTGAAATGCAAAATTTTTCATATATACATGGATAAATTTTCCATATATATATACATCAATTTTCACACTATCTAATCAAATAATTCTTATCTTTTTTTTTAAAACTCTGCACTTTACAAAAAGTATATACCTTCATATTTCAAGAATAGTTTTTCCTTTGAATTTTCTCATAATATGGAATCAAAATTTAGAAGAATAATTTTAAAACTCTACTAAAAATGTCGTCTAGGTGTGGATTGCGGATCATTATATCCAAGCACCAGAACTGAATAATCTGGATATTTTTTTTTTTTTGTATTAAACTATAAAAGTTTTTATGCATAAAAATCCAATTCTTATACAATTGTGATTTTATTCATTTATATACATTCACACATGCATTTATATATATATATATATATATATATATATTTTTGCACGTATAATCAGTTGCAAAAATTTAATCTCCATAAAATTAAACTTTTCAAGTGTGTTGTTATTTTTTTTTATTTTATTTTTTCTTTTCTAGATTTTCCTTCCTAACGGTTTCCTTATAATGATTTTCCCGTAATTGTATCAAATATATAATCAAAGGAATATCATAACCAAAAACAATACATATATACATTAAATACATATACATATATATTTTTGCAAAAAAAAAAAAAAATAAAAAGAGAAAGAAAATAACAATAACTCTTTGTTTAGTTGTCATAAGGTCATATAATGGTTATAATTTTTAAATAGAGATGATAATGATAGTGAGGATGATGATGATAATGATTATGATGATACACATTGTGTATTGTATATATAATTGTATATGTATATTTTTATATTCATATACAGGGGTACGTAAAACTAGTTTTAAAAGGCATTGAATTGTTATGTTGATTATAAATATAATTTTTATTTGGGAACGTATCAAAATCCCAAATGACAAAATTCCAAATCTCAAAATCCGAAAGTAACAAAGTCCCAAACACAAAATTCCAAACACGAAATCCCATAATTAGAAATTTTCAATGTAATTTCAATTTTCAAAATTAAGTCGGGATAATAAACGCTTTGAGTAATTTGAGGAATTTTCAAAATCGAGGTTATAGAAATTTTTCCAGAATATGTATGATTCAAGAAGGACTTAGAATAGTTTATCAAATCAATATTTGAATCATTTGTTTTGCGGCTGTTATTTTTAAAATAGTATTTTGCCCTTAAATTTTAAATTATGGATTTTTTTTTTAAGTAGAAGTCTTTTTCAACGAAATAATGTATATAGTTTTCTTCGCATTGCTCTTATCATCACTCTTATCACTTACCGCAGCTCCATAACATAAATGCATCCTAACCTGAATAAGATTTTGCAATTTCGGATTTTGTATCTTGAGATTTTGTAATTTTACATTTTGTACTGTGGGATTTTGTGTTTAAGATTTTTTGGATTGGGATTTTTTGGATTGGGATTTTGGTGTTTCGTATTACACACCCTATCATCTATTTAAAAAATTAAATTTTACAATGATCTGCATTGCATTGCACAAGCATATAGCTTTTGCATCTCTTCCTCCTTTTCGAGAAATGGAAAGTTTACACAAAATTTAAAAATCTTTAAAATTAGCCTACTTTTGTTTTTTTACACAACTTAAGATCTTTATTAATTAGTATTTGGTCTGCATTTAATGAGGATTATATGAAGTTGTGCAAACTATAAGTAGAGTATATTACAAATTGATGGTAAATTGGAACAAAGATTTCAACTTAAAACAATTATTTGCTGAAAATATAATTAATAAATTGGTTTTTTTATTCGAATTTTAAAAGTTGATAAGTGATAACTGATTAAAATATAGAATTTTTTGATTTCAAATTGATTGCACATAAGAGCAAACCTAAAGGGTCATTATATGTTTTGGGAATACAGGACAGCAAAACTAATGGGAAGAAAATAAATTGTACAAGTAACTACCATATCATGTTAAAAGCTCATCCCATTGAAAATTAAAAAAAAATTAAAATTTGTTCAAATTTTAAAAACTATAGTAAAATGAAGTATTGGAAGCAGATGTAAATAGCAGGTGTAGCAAAGCAAAGGTAGTATTTCGATGTGTGCACCCAGTATTGAATAAAATACGAATCTTCGGAAGAACAACACTAAGAATCTTTGCAACAAAAATATGAAATTTAAACTAGAGAATACTACATGGTTTTAACTACTTCCTACGCATCATATTCAGAACATTCTAGCTTATTAGAATAAACAACGCAGAGTTCAAATTGATAGATCATAGGCTGAGAAAAAGTTTCACTAAAATAAGCCACGCAACTTCCACTTAAGTTAAGTACACCAAAGGTAGTACAAGATATTAGAAGTCTTAAAAGCACATTGAGATGCACCATAATACCTAGTTGGACTATGATTTCTGACATAAGAAATGCACCATAATAGTTGAATTAAACCATGTCAGATAAGAGACTCCAAAAACAGGAAGCTATGTAAAATCGAAATCCTAAGTGGAAGGCCTACGTCAATTTGTAGACTCTCGCCATAAATGGACAAAAAAATTAATGCAAAAAATAACACCAAAGTAACTTATGTTTGAACATCGTTTTAAAAATGTACACCACAATAACCAAAATATCCACAGACTAATAAAATGAAATTGCATAGCAAAAATAACAAGTTTCCTTAACTAACAATACATATAGTTAACTATGATTAGTAAACGTTATAACTGATATCAAAATTAAAAAAAAAATAACTATCAAAAAATTTACACAAAAGAATATTCAAAATAAACAGATCCATACAATCTATTCAAAAGTATGATGATAACTAAGTGTAATAGTTTTTACATAGCAGGACTTAAAATATTAGAAATTATTTTTTTAATTTTTTGTTTTTTTTTTTTTTCGAAATTTTTGTAAAGACTAGGAGACTGTAAAAAAAACTAGAAAAGATAAACATGTTTTTTTTTTTTTTTGTTTTTGCTTTTTTATACCATATGCAAATAAAGTTTCCACTGTGTGGTTTTTCTGGTTTCTTCTTTAAGAATTTTGTGTTTTTTTTTTTTAATCTCAACAAATAACAGGATATACTTGGAAATAATAGTAGAATTTTTTTTTTGATTTTTTTTTTTTTTTTTATTTGGTCTACAGTTATTTGCTGCTACTATATGTAACTAACATATTCTTGCAATCGGATCTATGCTATTTTAATAGAATATTATTAACATACATGTACACATATATTAAGTAAATTCGTCTGACTAGGGACTATATTGAAATATATACACATACACACTAAAATATATGTATGCATGTATAATATTTATGCATTTAAGTTAATATTATAAAGGATAATTTTCAAATTAAGGGTATTCTAAACATTTCAAATATATTTACATATATGTATTTAATTTGATGGAATAAATTTTTTATTTTGTTGTTTTTATTCTATGCAACTTTGTAGTCTATTCAAATTTTTCTGTTAAGATCATGTTCCGAAAAAGATTATTTAATTTTTTGAAGAGTAGTTCTTTTATAAGAAGTACATTTTTTGAGTTTTATTTGAGCGGCAAGAAGATAGATCCGATTGACATCATTTTTTGCAGGAATTTTTTTTGTTCGTTAATGCGCTTCACAATAACTTTTTGGTCTATCAGTTTTTTTGAAACGAAGCGAAACGAAGTGATGTGCTTAAATTTTTAAAACATTGAGAAATATGGCAAATTTGTAAGTATTTAATTTGAAGCTGAGGTGATTTTAAAAGTTACATAAAATTGGTAGATTAACGATTTTTTATGCACAAAATTGACTGTTCTTTAATTAAAACAGTGAAAAACATAATTTTTTTTTGAAATTTTTTACTTAAATGAATATTTTACGTTGTACAGGGTTGAAAATGTTATTTTTTTTCTTTAAAAAGTTTACCAAAGTACTTTCAAGAGTGTTATCTTGTAAACAGTTAAGATAAGCGTCCTCCCTCCAGAACAATTTTTTGTTCGTGTTGAACTCCCTTTCACCCACTCCCATTTAGAAGCACGCTAATTAGACACTCAGTATATAAGTATTTCCTTGATATTGAATATGACTTTAGTGACAGAGTTAACCCGTTTGATATGGTTTTTTTTTTTAAAAACGTATTATTTTTAATTTTATAAAGAAGCTTGACCAAAAGTATAATTTTGAGTTCTCCTGCTACAGGATACTAATTAGGAAACAAATAAAGTATAAAATGTAGTTTTATTTGAAAATACTCATGTACTCAATACAAGTTCAGTTTAGGCAATATTCATTTAGATTTTCAACAATACAAATAGTTTTTTAATAGAGCCTAACTGTGAGTTTGAAATTCCGTATCAATGAATTTTTAAGTTAATATACACATTTGTTTTAAAATCCATGTATAAAACTTCAATTAACATACTTGAAGATATTGAATAAACTCAATACCGATTAATTTTTGAAAATATGTTAACCTAACTGTTTACCTTATTGCTATTTAAACTTATTAATTTATTTTTGGCACCGGGACCCTATTGCACCAACAAGTTATCACTAATCAATAAGGTAATTTTTTCCATAGTCCATAGTTAACAACAAATCAATGAAGTTTGATTAGTAAAAAGAACTCATTTCTCAAAACATGATAAGTGGCCGGTACAAGGGACCCAGCTTTAATAGGTTTAAAAACAATCTTAATTCTAGTATTTAATTCTATTTTTTTTGTAAGTTTACCTTAACACTTCATATATCAGACATTCATAGAATGTATAAAATATATGCTTTGTAAAATACAATCAAAATTTAAATTATTTTTGTAATTTTTTTATTTAAATTCATTTTTTTTTTTTTTATATTGTGAAAGCATTCGCTTTTACAAATTATCATTTTAAGTTTATTTTCCACCACAAAATAATTTTTCTCTAAGCATAGAAAAAAACAAAAAAAAAATTAAAAAACTCCTAGTAATGTAAATATTATTGAGATGAACAGATCCTGAATGAAAAATAAGAATAATTTTCGAATATATTACAATTAAATTAACCTTTATACAAGGATCATATTTTAATTCTTTTTTCACCACATGCAAGGTGAAAATGTATATGAAGTTCAAAATGTCAACATATAGTACACCATTGTGTAAGTAATATGTGTCAAACATATATAAAAGTTTAAATAATGTCAAAAGTGATAGTTTAATTTATTGTAAAGGTAAATTTATATATGAATATAAATTGAATGACTAATTTATTTAAGAATTAGTTTTTCTTTTTGTTTTTATTTTCAAATAAAATGAAAATTAAATTAATTTTAAATTAATGGTATACACACATATATATACAAATATTTGTACATATAGAATGAAAAAGTTTTGTTGAAAGAATTTGTTTAAATTTTTATTTAAATATAATTGAATGTATAATTTGATGTGGTAGGTAATAAAACTGTGAATTAATTTGAAAAAATAAGTTGAAAGTTTTATTATGTGTTAATATCAATTATTTAAATTATTTTTATTTTCCTTTTATTAAAATTTTATAAAATTACATGAATTAATATGATAGAAAGTATTTAGAAATAGTAGTTTTAGTATTTTACAACTTTTAAAACGTTTATAATATAATAAATTTAAAATTCATACAAATTAGAAATGGTAATATTTATTATTATTTAAAAATTTTAATTTTAGTATAAGCTTCTTGTTGCTATAATGTAAGCGAGACATGGTTTGTATCAAGAAATAATGTACAGAAATTAAGTCTTTGTTAAATGCGTGGGAATAGTATGTGGCATATTTTTGCCATGGCGAATTATTAATGAAGGTCTTTGGGTAAAGACGAGGCAAGAGCCGGTATGGATTCAAATAAGAAAAAAAAAAAAGAAAATGGATTGAACACATTTTAAGACGGCCAGCAACATCAGTGGTTCATCAAGCACTGGAATAAAACTTCCAGAGATGAAGAAATGTGAGCAGGCGGTAATATGGGCTTTCTGAACAACAATGAGGATTTCTGAACTACAAGAGACTAATGGAGCTCTATGTACTATGGAGAGACTAATGGAGCTCTAAGGGAATATACAAAAATATATTATAAAACGCTAAGTATTGATGCTGATGATCAAAAGTAACATTGCAAACTATATATAAGTAGCTAAGTGTTTAGGGTGGTTTGAGTGACGTCTATAGTTATATTAGTTTTTATGTTGTATTTTAAATTCTAAGCTTGAATTCAAATCTCAGTTTTTTTTTTTTTTTTTTTTGTAAATTCAATTACATTCAATTTTAAAGTACAAATACGTATTCTCATATGCAAATATCATGAAATCATGAAATCTATTTCATGAAAATATTAAAATTCAATATAAAATTTTAACAGAAAAAATTTATTTTTAACACTTAGATGAAAATATATGTACTCGTAATACATAATAAAGCCTTCAAAATTTCAAAACTTTGGTATTCTTAAATTAACTCCTTGTACTAGCATGCAAATTAAATTAAATTTGTTCTAAACGAGCATTGTAGTTTTAAAGGCACACATTTTGATATATTTGACACATAGAAAAAAAATATTAATTTAATCAAATAACTCATACTAAATCTACTTAATCGTGTTTTTAGTTCCTAAAAGAATAACAGAAAACATATTGTAAAACTTTATTAAAAACGGAGGAGAAATTTTAATATACCCAGAGTGTGACATTTCAAATATAAAAGTAATCCAAATCAATACTAGAATAATATTCCTACACTTAAACATGTACTATCTAAATCTTATATCTCGTACATTTATTACTGTATAATTTTCCCAGTTCAAACCTCAAGACTAATATTTGTAAAAAACAGATTCTCTAATAAATTATAGTCAACCGGACAGAAAAAACAAATTTTTCTTCCTGATAAAAATCATGTTCCCAAAAAAAATTTTTGAAATTCAGAATAATTAAAAATATAAAAAATAAAAAATTAAATATTCATATCACGTATTAAATACTTTACTAATTAATTTTTTTTTTTTCTACTTCTTTCATTTTTGCAGCAACATGGGCCATTGTTTACATTAATTGGAGCATCATAATTTAGTGAGCTTCAAATATATGTAGTACACTTGTTTGCTTTACTTTTAAGATAAAATTGAAATAGGATAAAAATTAATATTACATGTTTTAATATATATATATATATATATATATATATATATATATATATATATATATATATATATATATAACTTTTTTTAACATAATATGAATTTTTTTTTATTTTAAAAACAAAATATGTAGTTGTACAAAAATTACTCAAATTATTTCCGTAATTGTTTTTGCAAAAAAATATGTAAAATTCTTATAAATTAAATTGTTTAAATATATATTTTTCTTTTTTAACAATGGAGCATATATGATACATATGGTAAATAGTTATTGTAATTGTTTTAGTTTAATAACATACCCATAGTTTTGTGAATGACTTTTATGTGATATACGTTTAGGTTCACTTAAATTCTGCAGTTCTTTTCAAATATTTGAAAAAATAGATCTCGGGGGGGGGGGAACGAAATTCCAAAATTATTAAAGATATTGAATAAAATTACGTTTTTAAAATATAACTATATATAAGCATTGACGTATAGGGGTGGGGCTTCTTGTTATGATTTATATCGGAATGTAAAATAAAAATCGTTAAATGCAAACTTGAGTAAACTTGAGTAGTCATTGAAGTAAACTTAAGTAATCAGTCAAAATAATGATTAAATACACTATAATAAGAATATATAATAGAGTTAATTAAAGATTCAATATTATATGGATTATATGTGGATTATTATCAATATTATATGTGGAATATTATATGTGGAATCTAAATTCATAAGAATGGTAATATTTGCAAAATACTTGAATACTTGGAAAATAATTAAATTCTTTGATACTTAAGTACTTTGTACTTAATAACTCGAAAATACTTGAGTATGTAAAAAATAATTACAAAAGTAATTACTTTAAATTTAATTACTTTCTGGGAGTAACAAGTATTTTTACTTGTTTACTTTATTTATATCTAAATTTTGCCAGTATCGAAATCTATACTATTATTAGATACTCATTACTTTGGAACTTGACAAGGTAATGAGTATCTAGTAATATTACTGGTAATTGTAGTGGTTCTTGAAATATAAATGTTTGCAATGAAGTTAGATACTCTTAAAAATCAACAGATCATTTTAAAGCATTTACTAAAATTTAAAAATCTTTTAATAATAAATTAAGCAGTAGGAGTAGTACAGTAGAATTCAATGACTTCTTAAAAAAGTACGTAATAAACCAATTAAGTGATTAATATGATGCATTCTAATATTGTTTAATAGCACGAACTTGATACCAAAAACTTTAGAATAGAATTATAGTTAAACCAGCCAGTTTTTAAGAATCATTAAACTTAATATTTTAAAACTATAGCCATTTTTTGGGCAGTAAATTTAATAATGGCAAATAATTTTTAATATCTTTTAATTAAAAATGTTCGTGATTAAAAGCACTATACAATAACTATGCAGAATATTTTAATTCAACTAATTACTTCATACAGCAATTTGAAATAGTTTCTAAAAAGAAATTGTAAAACTGTATTTAAACCATTTAAACTAACAAATAATTTGGGCATTTAATTTCTTTTATATGATTGTATTTTTTAAGTTTGTAATTAAAATGGTAACAATACTTTTCTTTTGTTTTGGATTGTTTTTTTTTTAACAATAAAATACTTTGAAAAAAAAAATGAAAATACTAAGAAATAATAGAGGAAAGTATTTCAAATAAACAATTTTGTATAATTTCTTATTATTTATGTATTTAATTATTTTTTCTTTTCTTTGTTTCTAGGAGAAAAGTAGAAATTATTTTTAATAACTTGAAATCTTTTGTATGAAAAACATGAAAATGGGAACTTTTTTTTTAATTTAAAACAATTCTTCTAGTACTTTATATATTTTTTTTTTGGTTTTAATTAAGGTTCCTTCGTTTTTATTTTTGGTTAAATAGAATCCAATGCATTTGGTTCTTGTTTAAATTTAAAAAAAAACTAGTACATTGTTTACATACATTGTTACATTTAAAATAAATTACAAAATGAAATATATTCATTCTTTTCATTAAATGATATTTATAAACACAAAAAAAAACTAAAATAATTTACCAGTTTATACCCTTTTCAGGGTAGTTTTATAATAATTTACCATATTTTTTTAAAATATTTTGCTACATACTACTTACAAGTCTGGGAGGATATATAATAGGTAATCGTCCTGTCACGTAATAAATATTTTTTTAAATAGCTGTATAATGTACAGACTTACTTCATATATAGAAAATAATATACTGTTTTTTTACACTTATTTAAAAACAAATTAAATTTTAGAACTTATTAATCTAAGTCCAATATAAGTTAAATTTAGTTTCTAAAAATAAATGTGTAAATCAAAGAATTAAAAAAAAAACGCCTGTTGGTATGCAATATTTGTGTTTAAACTTTACGAAAGTATATTTATTTGATTTAGTGGCACTTGATGCACTGAGAGTCAAAATTAATATAAAAGGTCCACATATTTCATTTAAAATTAATTTTTAGAATGCAAGAACTGATTTTTAAATAAATCTTATTTGTAAGTTCTATGATTATTAATTTTAAAAAATAAAAAAGGAAATAAAAAAAAGGAGCTCTAGTGGCGTAGTGGTTAAGTACCTGGCGTTTCAACCGAAGAGGTTATCCAAAATCGTAAGCTTTTTTCAAGAAAAAAAAAACTGAAAACAAGAAATTTGCTTTACAATCCCCCCTTAGAATCTTATATAATAATCGTATAATATCTATATATATAAAAGCGAAAGTTTGTTTATTTGTTTGTTTGTTTGTATGTTTGTTTGTTTGTTTGTAGCGAATAGACTCCTAAACTGCCCAGCCGATTTTCATGAAAATTTGTATATAGGGGTTTTTGGGTACAGAAAGAAATCGTGGCCCAAAAATTTTGCTCTAACGGACCGCCAAGTTGGGGCTGTGGTGCAAGTATTTAAACTTCTTTGTTCTAAAATGAAAACGGTTTGACCGATTGACTTCAAATTTTGTATACGTGATGCTCTTTGAGAATTGAGTAGACGCTATTAACAGTTTTGGAATTTGTTAACCCATGTCGGGCCGACGGGTGGTCAAAAAAAATGTTGGGTCCAAATTTTGTCCGATTTTATGAAATTCAGCTTTGGCTTAAAAGCAAACCCCAAAAAAAATTTTAGTGAGTTCCATTAACCCATTGCGGCCCAACAGCTTTTTATAGGTTTTTTCAATACTTTACTCTAAATTCGAAACGGTTTGACCAATTGACTTCAAATTTTGTATACGTGATGCTCTTTGAGAATTGAGTAGACACTATTAACAGTTTTGGAATTTGTTAACCCATGTCGGGCCGACGGGTGGTCAAAAAAAATTTTGGGTCCAAATTTTGTCCGATTTTACGAAATTCTGCTTTGGCTTACAAGAAAGCCCCAAAAAAAAATTTTGTTGAGTTCCATTAACCCATTGCGGCCCAACAGCTTTTTATAAGTTTTTTCAATACTTTACTCTAAATTCGAAACGGTTTGACCAATTGATTTCAAATTTTGTATACGTGATGCTCCTTGCGAATTGAGTTGACACTATTAACAGTTTTGGAATTTATTAACCCATGTCGGGCCGACGGGTGGTCAAAAAAAAATTTGGGTTCAAATTTTGTCCGATTTTATGAAATTCTGCTTTGGCTAAAAAGAAAACCCACAAAAAAAATTTTATTGACTTGCATTAACCCATTGGGGCCCAACAGCTTTTTATAGGTTTTTTCAATACCTAACTCTAAATTGAAAACGGTTTGACCGATTTTTTTCAAATTTTGTATACGTGCTCCCCTGTGAGAATTGAGTTGACACAATTAACAGATTTGGAATTTGTTAACCCATGTCGGCCCAACGGTTGGTCAAAATAATTTTGGAAGATAATATTGTCAAAATTTGCGAAGTACAGCTTTGGCTAAAAAGAAAGCCTCAAAAAATTTTGTTGAGTGATTTGGAAGCAAATTACGTCCAATTTTGCGCAATACTGCTTTGCCCAAAGAGAAAGTGTAGTTCCGTTAACCCAGTGGGACACAGTGGCTTTTAATAGATTTAGATTAACTCTAAATTAGAAACGATTTGACCGGTTTACCTCAAATTTTATATGTGTGAAGCAACTTGAAAATAGAGTTGAGTCTGTTAACAGTCGGTCCTATGATTTTTCAAAAAAAATTTTTTGGAAGTAAATTACGTCAAAATTTGGAAAGTAGTTTGTACTGCTTTGAATTACAGAAAGTTTCAAAAATTACTAAAACAATCCTAGAAAAATGGTTTTAAAAATATTGCTTTCATACATTTTAAAATTTACATGTGTAAACCGAGTGTAATTTTTGTGTTAACTTTTTGCAGTAACATCAACTTCAATTAAACCTCCATTGAGAGGCGCAGCAAGGCGCACCGGGGATTAGCTAGTAATTAAATAAATGTAAAAAAATAGTTTTCTCATTTACGTTCTACAACCTTATCAGAATCATAAGTATGAGTATAGTGTATTATTATATTGCTTAGAGAACTCATAATTTATAACTTTGTTTGGTCTTGTTATTTCTATGAAAATTAATATAAATTTAATTTTTAATTCATCTGATGGAAGCTAGCGTTAGACATTTAGAGTTAAAATTTATAATTTTTTCTTTCTCATTCTGTTCGCCACACAGCTGAGGCATGACCCATTAAAGAAAAGGGCATAGTTTGGCCGCATGTTCACCTTCTTTTCTTTATAAACATCTAATTTTTTAAATTATTTAAATTTCAATATTAATTTATTTACCTTAAGAATCGAAAGATTATGGTTTCAGTATAAAATCAACAAACAATTCTCCAATAATTACCTGAAATAAAAAGAAGAAGATATAAAAATTTAATGTAATATAAAAGCCTAATTTTATTTAATATAAATAATATTTTTTAATATATATAATTTAATTTTAAATTATATTAATAGCAAATTGTATTATTAAAAGTTTTAATACAAATTTTGACTTAATTATCACTAAATACAATTATTTTAACAATTTTCTAACGATTTTTCTATATTACATTATTACAAGCAAGCAATTCACAATAACAAATTAATCGCATACTGTTTTTCCACAGTCAACTAATCCATATGTAATTTATTACCAACATCGAAATATTTTCCATATAATTTAGTTTTTAATTCAATTATGAATTTATTTCGCAACTAAAATAATTTTCTTCCTTACAATTTAATTCATTTATTCATTAAAATTTACCAAATATATGTATTATATATATATACATATATATAGCTATATATTACATATTTGTGTGTGTGTGTTGAATTATACAAACTTCACACATAAATATTTGTTTAAATATTATTCTTATTTAAAGAAACATACGTATATTATTATGTACCTGTCAAAAACATTTTTGACATTTAAACAAATGAGGCGTGGACACAATTTCAACAAATTTATATTTTATTTATGTTTATTTATATTTTTCGATTTATTTTTTTTGCTTGGTTTTCTTTTTTCTGTTTTTTTTATTTCTTTCAAAACCACCAGAGTGAAGCACTCTCAAATAACAGTAAAACGAATAAGAAACATAGAAAAAAAATAAAAACAAATTGGTTTGCAAAATAAAATAATTTTTCAAAATGAGTTTTTTTTTTTTCTGGTATTCATTTTTTAACACTTTTTTTTTATTGTAAGTTTTCTTGTATTCATATCAACCAAAAAGGAAAGAACTCATTTCTTCAAAAGAAGGGGGTGACATAAAAAAAGTACGATAGTGGATAATAACAGTAAACCACAGTGGAAATCTTTGATTTTAGAATCAAGTCATTTTCCAGTTATTGCCGGGTATATCAGGCCATAACCATTATGGAAAGGGTCGAATATAAAAATAAACATATATACATATATATATATATATATATCAGTAATAAATTTAAGTGAAATGAGAATTGAGAACATCTAATATATTAAGTGTTGCCAAATTCAATTCACATCGGTTCTAAAATATTATGCATTGAAACTTTTATAAGAAAAAATAAATATGTTTTTTTATTTTAATGTTTAAAGTTTTTTTAAGGTTAAGTTTTAAAAAAATTTAGAGCATAAATATTTTAAGAGTTTCAATTTGGAGGGTGGATAACAGTTCTAAATAATTCATTACTACGGACTTTAATACAAAACCGTTATCAATTTAATTTATAGTAAGTTATTTATAGTGTATATCATAAATATTTTGAATGAATTTTTTAGTTAGAGACATAATTGCCAGATGGTGGAGATTTTTTGGTCATTCACAATATTAAGAAACTCAAAACCAAAATGAGCTAACCAACAATATTATATTTTTTTGCAAATTGGTAAATTGAATTAACCTATTAAATTCTTGGCATGTCGATTTTTAGCTGCGGCAGGTAGATCTTGAAAACATAATTAAATATATTAGATTTTTCATCATTTTGCTAATTCATGACTTTTTAATACGTACTAAGTTCTAGAAATACCAACTTTTTTGGGTAAGATGACTATGAGTTTCAGGTCTTTCATCGTACTACGTTGACAAATTATTTAAAAGTTATGTTAAATATGCTTAAATGTCAGAATTACGTTTGTATGATAACCAGTTTCAAAAATTTAAATCTAAAATTTTAGAAAGTAGCAAACCAGAGTAATTAGAGCTCTAAAACATATTATATAGAAATAACTTTTTAATTTAAAATCTTAAAATATGCGAATGACCTGTTTTCATTTTAACTTACCATTTCTTTTCATTTTTATATAAATTTAACAATTTTTTATACATTTTTATCCTGCGGTAAAATTTTACTTACCGCAATGAAAACTATTTTTACCGCACATGCAAAATTTAACAAAAAAAGTAAAAAAAAAATAAAAATCACGCTACAAAATAAATTCAATTTTTACTTCTTGTAAACCATCTCTTCATTTAATGCATCCCTTCATATTTTATTTTTTCTTAAATTTTGTATTATATTTAAAATATAAAAAAAACAGGGTGTTTCCAACTCAAGTACTGGCACTAAAATCAGTGATTAAGGGCATTTAAACACAAAAAAAATTTTGAATTAAAAGGAGGATTCTATTCTACAAGGTTTTCGATATATGAGTCCCATTTGTTAGAGACTTTTCATAAAAAATCTATAACTTTTAAACGGCTTGCTATCGAAAGATAAAAGAGATTTAATTTTATAGAGTCAGCTGTCAGAGCTTTAATATTTGTTCACCAATTATTTCCATATACCTAACTGTTACAATGTTATGAAAGTGGTAAAAGGATTTAAAAATGTATTTTATACTCAATTTCAATTTGAAGCACCCTGTATTTAAAGTACATTTTATAGTATATTCCGAAACAGCTTTTCAAGCCCTATAATTAGCATCCAATAAAACTTTCCCTTTCTCTCACAATTTTCTAATCTTCATATCCCAAAAACGGTATGATATGATGATAGATTATTCAGTTGAGTCAGGGACACCCTGTATAAATATATATTATATACAGATATTTGTATGAACATACATATTTATTTTTACGATATATATATATTTATTTTGTAAAAACCGCTCAAGGAAAAGGACAACAGCATTTATGTATGTATAGTAAATACAAAACCGTAATAAATCTACCAAAAACTAACTGTACATATTTTATTTATATATAAATATATATTTGGTATATATATATATATGTGTATACATAAATATTTTAACTGTTCTTTTTGGCAGTTATTATATTTTTTATGTCTAAAAACGAAAAAAAAAATTTGTTTTTGATAAGAAAAGTGAACCGAATAACGGTAAAAATAAAAAAAAAATATATATATATATATTTTAATAAAAAAAAAAAATGAAAGAGATAGTTATATAAAAAAACGAATTTATATAAATTAATATTTTAACAATGGCACATTAAAAATGAAGGTAAAAAAAATATTTGGTATAGTCGTTCTAAAACCTTAAGTAAATTTTTATCCTAAATTAGTCTTCTTCTCGGAGGGGGAACCAAATATCGCGGTCTCTTCAATAGTTTTGGTTTTTTTTTTTTCAGGAGTTGTTTTTATTAGTAGTTTTCTTTTTCATTGCCTCCAGAATCAAGTTGAAAAACGCCTTAAGTCAAAATTCGTAATACTTACTCAACCTATACATATGAACACAATTTTATTTAAATATTCCATATCTATATTTAAAATATTTACTTATGGTCTGAAAAACTAAAATCACTAGAGATACTTTAAAAATCACAAATTTTGACTGAGCAACCTAAGAAATACCTTTTCCTACCACTTAAAACCTTTATTAAATTTTATTTTTTTTCTTTTTGTTTAGCATTCAACTGTGGGATTCAAACACGGACCTCTCGATTGAAAGGTCGGCACTCTAACCATAGTGACATCCGGCCTTTCGATTATAAACAACAAAAAATATATATATTTTATCAAAATCGTTCTTTAAGTTAAAGGCTGGATAGTACAGTCATTTGAATAACAATCTTTTATCCGATGAACCCAGGTTCGAGGTGAGAATGACCCCTACTCCTTTTTTATCAAGAATTTTTTAACTTAAGCAAATACCGTTAGCCATTTAATTCAAATCTTAATATTATTTGGATCCTTTTAACAACATATCAATTAAAACAAATTGCAAATATAAAAAATAATTTTAATATCCTTTTATAACTCACAGATATCCAAATATATGAATAGAATAAATTTCTTTTGGAATTTTAAATATTATCCATGTGATAAGGCCTTGTTCCATATAAAAAAGATTTACAGAAGTCATTTCTATTGTTAGAAAAATTATATTTTCGTACATTAACTTTTCTATTGCCCCAACATGTACAATAGGTACAAACAGGCTTATTAGACTAACATTTGAATAAACAAAAACAAAAACATTCTTAACCATTCAAATAAATTGCAATCATAACAAAGCATTTTTTGATTAAAACTACAAATTTATAAAATTTTTTTTTCTGTGCAGTTTGTTGTTTTTCCAAAATTGTCTTTTTGTTGCAAAAATTAAAAAAAAAAAAAACTCACCATAGTAAAAATTGTGGTTTAATTTTCGCGGACGAATACAATGAAACCAAATAAAACAACAATCTATTTTTTTTATTATAAAACAAAAAAAGGAATTGTTTTTGGTTTTATTATTATCAAAAACAGAAAAATTCTTATTTTTCATTTTAATTACAGTTACAGGTACCGGAAATGAATGTTTTTTTTGCGATTATTCTGAAAAAATAGACTAGGAAATAAGAATATAAGTTTGAAGTAATTTCATTTTATTTATTTACTCAAATGTTTATATCCAATCTTTACAAAGTGATTGTTACATTTAGACCTAAAAAAAAACTGCACAGTTTAATAATTTTTTAATATTTGTTTCTTTGTTTTAGAAAAATAAGACAAGTCTTTGTTTACAAAAATTTTAAGTCTGGCTTAGAATATGGTAATGTAGTCAACAGACGTACCTATAAATAAGCAGCGAAGGATCGGATCAAAAAACTTCTAAATATATAAAGACTTTGGAGAAAAAATCTAGGCATGTTGTTTATGCTAAACTTGCACAGAAATCGTAATCATTATCCCTCTAAAAGACTTTCTTCTAAAATTTAATATTTAAAATTTTTTTTTTAAATTTTTATGAGTTGCGTTATTACTTGAAATATTTGGGTCCGGCCCGTAGTCCTTTTTTACCAAATCCCAATTTCCAAAAATCCTGCTTTCAAAAATCGCACTTTTTCAATTGCTTTTTTTTTATTTCTTAAAAACTAAAAAAAGTGATAAATATAATGCAGGGGGAAAAGAGGAAAAAGCCTGATTTCGGAAATAACTTTAAAACCCTTTCTACTTCAGAATCCCATATAACTATATATATATAACTATTTAGGAAAACAAAATATTTGCTTATTAGTACTAGGACACAGTATGTAAATTAAAAATAGGCGGGATTTTTAGCAAAAAACGGGATTTTGAAAACCCGAGATTTTTGTAAAGTGGTGTTACGGGCCGCTTCCGAAATATTTTCAAGATTAAATATTTATATACATATAATATTTAAGAACTGATCAAATGAACTCCACGTACAATTTAAACATGCGATAGTACTACGCCTTATAAAATGTAGAAATGTCTTAAAGTTTCAACAGATTCTGTTCTATTTTGTTTATATTGCTATAATTTTATATTTGAGGTGTTCTATATCTGTGAGTTGTATTATTTAATTGAATTATTTATTGACATTTTGTATTTGTATTAATTTGAATCCAATGGCGAATGGTAGCTGAGTTGAGTCGAAAACCAGATAAAAGTTTTTTCAATTTCACTGGGCCTTTCGAATGAATGATCGGCACTCCAACAACTGTGTCACCCAGCCGATAAGTTTGATGTATGATTTTATAAACTCTAATATTTTAAAATAAAAGCAACTTTTGACTCCGATTTATTAATTTCTATATTGTAATATATATATATATATATATATATATGTATATACATATAATTTTTATTTGATATTAAAAAGATATTTAATTAAATTATTTTGTTAAAATTTTTTCAACCAAATTTTAAAATTAAATATGAATTTTAATCATTTAAAATTTACACTTGAGGTGATTTATAAAGTTATTAAAATATAAAATAAAGTGTTTATTTTTTTAACACTATTAAATATGACACCATTAAATATTTTTATTCTATTTGAAATTAATTTTTTCACCTAAAATATTTTAATTGGGTAAAAAAGATATGATTTAATTTGGTTGAACGATTTTTTAATTCAAAAGGTGGTGTCAGAGCGGTTAATTACTTGTAATAACTCGGATATCATTTTTGAAGTTGAAAATTAATTTAAAGTAGTTTTTGGATGTTTTATATTGAATGGCGAATGCCATAAAAACCTATAAAATGAAAATATGATAAATAAAAATATTGAAAAACATCTATTAAATAAGGTTTATCTTTTTTTTCACACGGCTTTCAATTGCTTGATAATTAGTAGCTTTACAAGCCTTACGTTATAATAAATACTAATATATTCTCGCACCTCGAAATTCAAGGTAGGTGGATGAATTAGCTGTATGTAAATATTTTTATATAGCTAAAAATGAAAATTGGAAAATTATGAATGAAAATTCGAAAATTTCGGAAAAATGTTGTTCTATAATTTAAAAAAAAAAATTCAAATTGACTTGGTAATATGTTTTTTTATTGATTTTCAGATTAAATATTATGATGACAATGACAATGTTTTTATTTTTTTAAGGGCTAACTGTTCAACAGTTGGGCTAATAAGCTTGTTTATACCATTGGTACATATTGGAACAGCGGGTCATATTATATTCTTGTTATTAGGATTGGTCTTATTGAATTCCACACAAAAATTTAAACATGAGATAGTGCTTGTAATATTTTGTATTTGAGTTATAGTGTATTCTATATCTGCGAGTTATATTATTCAATTAAATTATTTGTTTATATTGTTGTATTAATGTATTTTTTATTAAAGATATATAATTATTAATTATTGATTAAGTCAATAATTTAAATTTAATAGCGAATAGTAGCTGAGTCCAGTCGAGAAAGTTTTTTTCATTTTCAATGGGATTCGAACGCGGGTCTTTTGCATAAGAGGTCAGCACTCTAACCACTGTGCAACCCAGCCGTGATGATGATGATGATGTTGATTCTAATGAAACATTTCTTAAGCGTTTATATTTTGTAATTTAACTTTTCAGAAGTTAATTTTTTCATATTACTAAAAAAATTAATGTCACATTTCAACAGTGTCAAAATATCAAATTAAGTTAAAATAAATAAATAGATAGATACAGCGTACGTTGCCAGATTTGTAGTTAATGATCATTCAAAATCTAAATGGTTCAATTGTTAAACAAACGTTAACTAATATATTAGTTAAATTGTTAACTAATATATTTTATATTATATATAAAGTTTATATGGTTTATACTTCTACAAGACTAAGTAAATGAAAAGTACTAAAATAGAAACGATTATTCAAGAATCACTTTTGTGTCAAACTTAAATTCACTATCCAAATTTCGTCCAAATATCATTAAATTAAATATCCTTTTCCTTATCCTTGTCAACTTTAATCCATTTAGTTATTTAAATAGAAATGCAAATTGTTTTCAAAAGATCTGTAATTTGTCCATATTTATTAAAAATATAACTGAAACATGACAAGACTATATAATATAAATAAACACTGACACTTTCCAATTCGAATGAAAGGAGTGAACCATATAAGTGTTCTTTGATTTATTACCAACCGCTTATATGAAATAATTGTATTCGCAACAAAAATTGTATCCTTACGCCTGTGGGCAGAAACCTATAAAACATGTTTTTTATGATGCCCGTCTGTTTGTATGTGTGTACGTATGTGCGTACATTTGGCTGCGCATGTACAGCCTAAACGGCTGAGCGGAATGTTCTCAAATTTCAACATTATTACATTATTTGAATTTTAAGATTTACTCTGATGATGACGCAAAAATTTAAACTGCAAAATAATTAATCTTAGAGAGATAAAATAAATTTTTGTGTGTATTGGAACCTTTCAAAAATGTTGTTAGAAAATATTAACACAATAAGGAATTTTTTTATACTAAATAAATAAATACAATTAGATAAAGTTATGAATTACAAAAAAAATTTATAATTATTAAACCTTACTTGCTTTGATAAAAATTATTATATGTATGCAAAAAGTGTTTCACATTATAATTTTCCTGTAAGAGCAGTTGGTTCTGTAGTGGACACGGGATTTTTTTAATTTTGGGTTAATAAAATAAAAATTAAATTGTGGCAATCTCAGTAAAAAATAAATACATATTTATATAAAAAAATTATCTAAAAATAAAATTATATTGCAGTTATTTTAATGGTGGTTTATTACATTTTATCCCTTTTTTTTGATTTCCTTTCGACTTATAAATCGTGACCTTTTCGTTTTTCTGGTTTTTTTCCACATAAAGACAAGTACAAACAAAATAAAAAAATTGAAGTTGACAAAAATGACGGCAAAATAGCAGCGTATTGAAACGTGTTGCAGTAAAAATAAAACGTTAGCGAGTTAAATAAACATTTAAATAAATTATATTATATATGTATTTAAACTCAAAAACGTATTATTTAGATAATGTCAAGCACGTTGTATATGTATTTTGTACATTATGTGTACATGCAGTGGAAACATATTAAAATAATTCAAAAATATTATTTGATATTTTTTAAAGAAAAGATTCTGATTTAATATGAGGAAGTGACTTTCTAATTTGTAATACTAAAATTGTTCTGAAACTAAATATTTACAAAGAAAAAATATCATTAAATTGGTTTAAGTAAGCGTATTCTGAAATTTCAAATCAAGCCCAAAATCTGTAAAATCACTTAAAATTCTCACCAAACTGATATTCTGGCAAATCACCATTTCAAATGATGATATGTGGATACTAACAGGTAAAGAACCCATAAAAAACCAAACAGGCGCAAGAAATGGAGATTTATATGTCATGTCATACATGAATGGTTTGGTTTGCGTGTGGAATCCTCAAGGAAAAATAAGACACGGCCGCCCAAGCATTACATGACGCGGAATAATTCACACAAAATATAGGACAATGTTACATTTGTCCTGGGCTGTTATTAAAACATCAGCGCAAAGAAAGGAAAGGTCAAGTGGAAGCCGTTAACTCCTAAAAGGAGTAATAAAAAAATAGATCAACTATTGAGATTAAAATTGTTTGCGGAGTTTTTTTGACAATTAACATGAATTTTGAATGCTTTAAAAATGTTTTCAACTTTTGAAGAATTTCTAACGGTATTTCCTCACTGTATTTATTAATGAAGCAAATCTAATTTCTTGCTTGTAGCAATTAGTTAATTTGATCAATTGAATGAATTAATATTCTGCCAGAATACTTTTAAACTATTTGTATAAAAATTCTGAGGTGAAATTATATATACATATATAATATATATGTATAAGTAATCAAAATATATAAGCAAGAAAACTTTACTTCAAAATATATAAATAAGAAAATTTCATTTATATTTAAACTTAAAATTCAAACTTCCTTTCTATGACCGTTCCTTCATCTTACAGAGTATAAAAGGATTTTGTATTTTTAAAATATCTCATTTATTATTTAAGTATTTTTTAAAGCTTTTAACTTTTCTTTGTCCACAAAATATATTTCAAAATTTTTTTAATATTAAGGAAAAACTTGAAGGAAGACATTTTTGTAATGAATCTCTCCACTTCAACAACACTTATAAACTTTTTGGGTAGAAATAAATTTATATTTTTTTTTTAATTTTTAAATATCATAACAAAGTTGGTCTTTTTCAACTTTTTCAACTTTTATAAAATTTAATAATTTTCTTTTTTTTTATTTATTCAAAGTTTATTTAACTACTCATCTATTTATTGAAATAAAAACTTTTTCAATATAATAGAAAGAAGTTCATAAATATAATAGTAAAAATTATATCAATATTATATTATTACTATCATCATATCATTTATCATTTTATTGATAATACAATATTAAATTTTTCAATTGAATTCATAAAAATTTTTAAAATTTCATCCAGTCAGTCTTGGGTGGAAGAATAGAGATAATTAATGTTAAAGTGCTATTTGGTTACACAAAGAATTCTAGCTTTTATTTTTATTTTTTTGTTATCTGCAAATGATTTGGTTAAAATGAAGCCTACATTGGACAAGGATGCAGACTAATAAGACTGTCAACTAGATTGTTTAAAAGTTTAAACAGAAGGTAAGGGGTTAATTTTCATTCATATATTAGGATTTATCTTAACGATTTTCACGTACACCTTAGAACATATAGATGAATGTCTTAGATTTTATTAGGTTATTTGTTATATATGTAATTTTACATTTGAATTAGATAAGGCATTTCAGTATCTGTGAGTTATATTATACAATTAAAATTATTTTTGTATAATAAAAATTTTCAGTTTTAAGCTGATCTTCGTATGCTCCCATTCTGTTCAGTTCAACTGTAAAGTGAAATTTTTAAAAAAAAAAGTGAACCTTAGAAAGTAACACTTCTAGTAACAGTAACACTAACAATTTTATAAAATACTAACCTTAAACTTAATCTAAATATGCTTCTTAAGGAATAAGAATTTTAATATACTATTTTTATTTGACTAATCTAAGTTATTTTTCAAAAAATTCTTCTTTATACCTTTGGAATAACTTTAAGTTTATATTATAGACTGGAAACTGGTCTGATAGAGCCAGTTCATATTATTACAACATGGAAAAAGCAAAACTTATCATATTAAATATTATAACTATTTACTTATTTATTAGTTACCAAGGTACACGAATGAGCAAGGTAGCTTTAAACCACGAAAAAACCAGGTAGCTTGTTTATAATTTGAAACTTGGTTTGTCATTATGATATAAATTTTAAATTATATTTTTGTTATTAAATATGATCTGATCAGGATATGAAACAGATACCATTTGTTTTGGAAAGTCGCGGTCCTATAACCACTAGGCCATCGGTCAAATATTTTATGGCTATAAATCTATCAATTTAATCCCTTCGCTTGATTTTTCTCTAGTTAGCTCTCTAGCTGACAATCAACTTTCAACTAATAACCGTATCCATGGTAACTTAATAATAATTTCCTTGATAATATTTTATTAATCTTTTTTACAAAATTAACTGGTTAACCGTTTTTTTATATCTAGTATTCTACATTTAGTTAAGACTTTAACATTAAGTTGTAAGAAAAGACTTTTTTTACTAACACTTCCTTATCTTTGTGCAACACTAAACCATCTGCAATTAGAGTCTCTTATTTCATAATAAGTTCTAAAACGATAGATTACATACTTACATACTTGTATTATATATTATGGTTTTTACATTATCAGAAAATCATATTAATATTAAAAAGAAAGTTAAAAAAATTGAAAATTTAATTTACTAAATAGTATATGTACTTAAACTTAATTTAGGTTCAGTTCATCGCCTTACATTTAAAGTGCAGTAAAATTTTTTTTTTTCCACTTTCATTAATAGCAATTTTTAATTTTTTTTTTTACTTAAAATCTTTTTATATCTTAAAAATTATTTTTTTTTTATTTTTTTTTTCACAATACAACTTCAACAAAATTCAATTTCATTCTCTATCACTTTTTATGCATCTGAATCTTTACATCATCAACAATCCTCATCGTTATTCACTATATCAACATCATAATTATACATCACATATACTTCATATTCTTTATGGGTTATGATTTAATTTTCTTATTGTTCTCCTGTTTTTATGCAATTTTTTTTTTTTCAATAAACATCGAATAATAACTGTTATTTAAGAAAAGATACAATATATTAATATAGTATAGTGAGTGACTAGTGATTCTTGGTGCTAGGATTTAAAAAAAAAAAAACAAGTGATGAAAAAAACCAAGGGTTCTTAAAAAAAGCACATCTTCAAAATTATATTGTGTTAAAAACTGAGTTTAATTTTGGAAATATATTCACTGGTAACTAAGTCACTGCTTACTAGTAAAAACAGTAAATTTTTAATTTTTAAGTCCTAGTAGACCTTCAATGAGGAAGGTTGGCATCTTTCTTAAGTATATAATCTTACTCCCCCCCCCCACCATTTTTTTAGGTTCTAGGATATTAATCCAAAATTTAGATTTTTACTTAGAAATTACTATCTAAGCAAAAATGGGTAAAACTGAGAGACATTTTCTTCAATTTAAAGAACCGCTTTTAAATTTAAGAAAAACTTTTAACATAAGTCAAAATATAATGTTGGACCTTAAAATTTTGTACATAAATAAAAAAAAAATTTGACAGGTATTCAAGTTATAGGTGTTTAAAAACAAAATTTATAGGGCATTTTAATTTTTGGACCCCTTACAGCTGCTAAACAGGGGGCATGACAAAAAAAATCTTACCCGAATCTTACTTATTTCTGAGGTTCTAACTTCTCCCAAAATTTCAAGTTTCTAGATTGAGCCGTTCAGAAGTTATAAAGGACCAAAAATTTCGCAAAACTTATTTTTATATAGCGGTAACTTTTAGTACCGTATATCGTAACCCTATACATTTGACTTTTAAAAGTTTGTAAAGTTTGTAAAAACAGCTGCCTTTTACCGTTTTCAGACAGAAAAAATTTTTAATAATAAATTATTTTTATTGCAATACCTATCCGTTGCTGATATCGGTCGTGGGTAAAAAGGGACAGACGGACGGACAGAGTTAAAATATATAGGCATATTTTTACAAAATTTTTTGAAAATGTGCTAAAAATGGAGAAAAAAATAACTCATCATACTTATGGACTTATAAAGTGTGTGTAAAATAAACTATAAGATATACTAGAAAAAACCAAATAGGAAAAAAACAATAGACAATTTCATAATTCTTCATGATTTCTCAAGGAGGCAACACTTTTACGGTCATACATTGTACAATACATATGGAAGCACACATTTTTTTATACATATGAGAAACATTTTTATGTAGGTATACAAATATGGGTTTTTTGTTTGTAATTAAATGAAAATCGTTATTCATTACTAACATAATTCATTGATTTACTGAACAATAATACATTTTACCGTTATTAATTTTCAGATAAAATTCAATGGACACAATGAAACTTTTGAATATTTAATGAACTCAGATATAATGAAGTCCTAGGTAAAATGTTAATATTTACAAAATCTATAAAAGTTATTTCGCCATTTCTTCAATCATTATAATTATTAAATAGCAGCACTCTGAACAGGTCGAACCCAGGCAGCTTCTAAAGGTATTTTAAAACAAAACCTATTGTTATTTTTTCGTCTTTTTGTCAATATGTATATAACTAAATTAGGACTCCTCTAAATTGGTTGAACCCAGACCGCTTTTAAAGGAATTTTAATATAAAATCTATATAGATATTCTTTCGTCCTTTCTTTAATCTGTATATGATTTAAGAGGATCCATCAGAAACCAAAAGAAGCCTGCCCTTACATTATAATATTCAAAAACCTTTAGTAGTTTCTTCAGTCTGTATGTGACTACTCAGTAGACCTTCACCTGAATCAGGACATATTCCAAAGGTAATTTTCAACTCTCAAAACTCCTCAACTAACAGCGAAAATCAATCTGATTTCTCAACTCCCAGGCTTTTACCGTAATATTAGTTTTTTTTCAATATATACACAATAGAAGAAAAGTTTATAAAATCCTCAGTGGAATAAAAAGAATTTCTTCTATCCTGACAAAAGTTTTTCCATTTTGTCGGAAATGCGTAAATATAAAATTGTTTTGTGTATTCTTATGTGTGTGTATGTATACCTGTTACTACGATAACTCTCATAAATTTAATCAATTTTGATGAAGTTCATAGATGGCCAAATCGGACCATGAAATCGGAAGGCTTCCATACAAAAACAACAAACAACTTCGAAAAATTGAATTCTAACTGTCGAAATAAGTTAAAATTTTGTTCATAGACTATTGGTGGGTATCCATGAAGTAGCTTTCATAAATTGTTTCTAGTATCATGGAATCTAGAGACTTTATAAATTTCGGGAATGTCAACCTCTAATAATTCATCAAAATCTCAACCGATTTTAATTAAATTTGGTATAAATGCTTTTAAAGAAAGAACGGCATCGCAGATGGGCCAAATTGAATCCCTGGATCCGGCGGGCTTCCTTATAAAACAACCAAACTTAACAGACTTTACAATACGAACCATGTTATGCAAGAAGAAAAGCTTATAAAATCCATCTTGGATTTATTTTTACGCTTTTTATATCGTGGATCTTCGGAATCATCTTTTACAAAAGAAACCACGTCAAATAAAACGACTCTACTTCTGATTCTAAGCCTCTGAGAATTTACTGTAACTCACCTTTAAATTAAAACAAAATTTAAATAATAATTAAAGTCCTCTAAGATTTTTCTAATTTAAATTTTAGAAAACGATTATTATATATATATATATATATATATATATATTTAAAAGATTTTCGACTTCTTATTAAACAAAACAATTATTGATTTTTAATGGGCACCACACTTTTAAAGCACAACAAATTTTATCATCAGTTTTTCTTGTTCTTGTGTCCCTTCCAGTTAAATAGGGGTTTAAGTTGTATTTTTGTTTGCCAAGGAAATGTTTTCAAATATATATATATATATTTTTCATATTGCTTTCAATTTTTATCACAAAACACATTAATTATCGTTACAAATTTTACAAAAAACAAAAAAAAAAACTCGGATTTAATTTAGAGTGAAAATAATATGCCAAAAATGGCAGTTAATTTTTTTATAATATCAAGAGAAAAAAAAATAGTTTTTTTTCTTGAATGAGAATGAATTATGTACTATTATATATCTATAGATTGTTTTATATAGATTATGAAAGTTAATAAGGTTATTAAAAAATAAAATCTCACCAGTAGCGGATAAATAATTTTGAAAACTTTTTTTTTGAAAAAATCAAATTCTAAGATTTTAAAATAAAGTTCAGTGCTTATAGTAATTCTGAAAAATTTCTGTAGGGCTCGGATTAAGGATTTATATGATACAAAGAGTTTTAAGTTTATGGTATCACTATAAATGTTTTTTTTTAAACATTGTCTCATACCCGCCTAATAAGCATTTAACAAATTGGCACGGTTTCATATTAAAATAGCACAGGATTTACTGTTATGTAAGGTTTACGTGCCCAGGCATATTTTAAAGTAATGAATTTATTACAAAATATGAAAGATTGGCGAAATAATTAAGAGAAATAGGATAAGAATAGAATCAATCGCTTCTGTATGCATGAATTCTGTATTAATGTAAAGAGTCCTGTATAGCAGGGAAACTTAGATGAAGAAATAAAACACAATTCCTATATTGCAGAAATTGCGAATATGGACTCAAGACAAATTTATGAAATATTTCTGCCTAACACCGTTAATTGTAGGAACTTATGGTAACTAACGGGTGAGACGTAGAAAAGTGGTTAAATGAATAGATCACAGTTTGAAAAATTCAACAACAAACCTAGGGTAATCGAGGAGACAAGTTAAAAACCTATACTTCCATGATTATTACAAAGAGCAGTAAATCCTGCCTTATCTTTTATTCTATAATAGTTTGTTTTTAAACTAATCTTGAATATTGAAATAATGCCAAATTAATAATTTAAAACACTGCCAGTACTTTTTCTCCCATATTTCCATAAGGTTTTAATTTCTTTATGATTCCTAAGAACCTTACAAAATTTTCTACTTTTTAGATATTATTATTAAATAACAAAGTTAATAATGTCCTTTCGTTTTTATTTTTAATTTTTCAATTAAATTAGAATTTAGAAAAAGATTTATTAAAGCAATTAATATTATTTTAACTAAAATTTAAAAATATTTTTGATATCTTTAAGCATCACATAATATTAATAAAGGATTTAAATGGCAGTGTGTCATATGACTTAAAATCAAATTTTTGAAATAATTTTAAATGCAAATTTACCGTTTGGTCTTGAGAATCAGGATTAGAAAAAGAAGTCTATGAGATTGTGATTGGAAAATATGGATTAGCCATGTAAGAAAAAGTGGAGGTTTATAGGGATATCTCACCAATGGCGTTGTGATTAAGATATCGAGCTTTCATGTGAAAGGTCTTGGATTCAAACTTCGGTCAGATCAAATATAATATTAAGTTTCGTAAGATTCTACAATTTTATGGTAATAGTTTATATCGTAACATAAAGAAAGATTTCATTATTATATAATAATAGCTTTTCTATATGATAATAGATGGCGCACAAAAATTAACATTTGGGTGTGTTCATAATCTTATACAATAGCTACAGCCGATTTTTCAACAGCTAAGTAATTACAACGATTAAAGAAACTGAAGGCTTATCTAAATAGATTTAATGAAACCCTTGTACTCCTTAAAGCTGTCGAAAAGGGACAAATATAGGGGATATTAGAACAGATGTCAATGTTCTTTTAAAAATATTTTAAATCATACTTATCTAAATGAATTTGAAAAACTTTTTACGAACACTTTAGATGGTAAATAAATTTAAAAACTCCATGTACTCATAACAGACAAATATCTATAGATTGTGTTACGCCATCTTTTAAATCCTACAATATCATAAGCTGATGTAAATATTAGTCGCATCCTTCAGTAGAGTCCTAAGATCGTAGAGAAGAGTAGAGTAGAGTCCTTTCTAGGTATCTATAAAACAAGGTTAACCGTTCTATTTTTCTGGCGCTTTTTGAAAAATTTTTCACTAGAATCTGACTCTTCGTTCATAGTATCAATATTCCGAATTCTTTGACTAACTCTGTATTCGTTTAAATAAAATTAAGATATACAATCTTTAATATCTTTATTTTCTATATCATTTCTAAAAATGAAATACAATATAATTAAAATAAATATAGTTTATCTTTATTGATTTTTAATGCTACTATGGGTAATAACATTTAATCAAAATATAATTTAAATAAAAGAGTGCCTTTATAATTATTAAACCTACCGTACTATGTTCATAGTGCTTAGTCACAATTTTATATTTAAATTTTTTTTTAAATTGGTTCCTAGTTGGTTGTTAGTTTAAAGATTTAATTAATATTTTAAAAAAACGCGGTTTATATAGGATTCATTGAAGTATATCAGATTAAAATGAATATGAAGTTAAAAAATAAATATTAAATTTTAGTATTTTTTTTGTTTTTATTTATTAATTATTATACATATGAGATTCTACCATTTAGCATTTTAATACATGCAGGCATTTTTAATTTTTAATTATACAATTGGGTTCGTGTTAAAACTGATTTTATAGACCAAATTTTTTTCAAAACCAATTTTAATGTTTTTATTATGAGATAATTATAATTTTTTGAAATAAAAATAAAATTTCTTCAATTGGAAACTGTATAGAATATATTAAACTTTAAATAAATGAAATTAAAAAATGGTGGTTTGTGTGCACCTGTAATAAAAATGCAAAATGTAACCATTTTTCCAATTCCATTGGGGCAATAATAAAAGTAAATTATATTTTTATTACATTTAATATTAGTAATGAAATTGTATAAAGTTCAAGTCTGTGTATTTATTTTTTTTCAAAAAAAAATATTGAAAAACATAAATGTAATTTTATGGGATCCATATGAATCTTTTATAGTTTTATGATCGAAACTTTATAGGATTACACTTCATAAGGGTAATTGCGTTACATACAATTTGCAAATTACATTTTTTTATGAAAACTAGGGACATTAAAACCAATTTAAATGTTAGTTTGACTCTACTTAAAAAAAATATATTTCTAATAAAATTAATATTAATTTGCTTAGTAACCATCTGATAAACAATCAAATTAATGTTTTTCTACTGAAATGGCTTAAGTGATTATGGGTTATGAATAACAACCAATAAAATTTTATTATAGCACACGTGCCATTTAGAAAAAAAATATTATCAATTAGATAAAAACTCGTCAAACAAGATATAAATTAATTTAACTGGACTAACAGTGGCCAATTTGAAATTTTGGATTTGGGAAGCGGTTAAACGCAAAGATAATTTGTCTTAATTATTGAAAAACACTCAAAATAACGTTTTTTTGAAAGAATTAAATATCTTTTAAATTATCGAACAATTTAAAAATAATAATAACATTTGCCCCTTTAAGTATGCAATTTTTGTAAAATTTTGTTATTAAACTATTCCGCATTTATCCACTTCTTTTAAACGGTTTTTAATTTTTGAACACAAATTATTATTAAGATTTTTCAAAAAAATATCAGAAACACCTTTATATAATCGTCTGCGTTCGTGTATAGTATGCCGAAATTAAATCAGAAAACCAAACCGAAAAGATAATATATTTTTGTTTTATTATAGAATTATATACTTTTAAAGTAACACAATCATATTTATAAAATGCAATTTATTTCGCTTTAAACTATGAGGAATTAAAAACAAGTGATGAAAAAAAACCAAGGGTTTTTAAAAAAGCACATTTTCAAAATTATATTGTATTACATACTGAGTTTAACTTTGGAAATATTTACTTGGAAATAGTTACTCCTGACTTATAAAATTTACTGCTAACAGTAAATTTTTTATTTAAAAGTTGTTATAGCCCTTCAATGGGGAAGGTTGCCAAATTTCTCAAGTCTCTAACTTCAACTCTCCCCCCTCCTCATCCTCTAGTTTTTTAAGTTCTAGGAATTAAATTGTGAATTACACAAAAATTTGGAATTTTACTTAGAATTTTATTATCTAAGCAAAAATGGGTAAAACTAAGAGACACTTTCTTCAATTTAAGGAACCCCTTTTAAATTTAAGAAAAACCTTTAACATATGTTAAAATATAATGTTGGACCTTTAAATTTTGTATATTAATAAAAAAAAAATTGGACAGGTATTCAAGTTACAGGTGCTTAAAAATAGCATAATTTCAATTTTCGGGCCCTTATAGCTCCTAAACAGGGGGCTTGACAAAAAAATTTTTTTAACTGACTCCTACTATTTTTTTAGGATCTAACTTCTCCCAAAATTTCAAGATCCTAGCTTGAACCTTTTAGAAGATATGTAGGGCCAAAAATTTTGCAAAAATTGAGTTTTATATAATGGTAAATTTTAGTACCGTATGGCAACCCTATACATTTAAGCAACATATTTTTGTAAAGCCTATAAAAGCATCTCTTTAATACCATTTTTCGATTGAAAATAAACCTAACAGAACTTTTTTTATATCAATTTAAATATAGGGCTTTTTTGGAATTTTCAGGGGCTGTAACTTCGTCACCCTTCAAAATTAAGAAAAACCTTTGACACATGTTGAAATATAATTATAGAGCTTTAAATTTTGTCTATCACTAAAAAAAAATTTTGACAGGTATTCAAGTTACAGGTGTTTAAAAATAGCAAAATTTCAATTTTCGAGCCCTTATAGCTCCTAAATAGGGGACTTGACAAAAAAATTTTGTTAACCGACTCCTACTAATTTCTGAGTATCTAACTCCTCCCATAATTTCAAGACCCTAGCTTGAACCGTTCAGAAGATATGTGTGGCCAAAAATTTTGTGAAAATCGAGTTTTGCGTAATGTTAAATTTTAGTATCGTATGGCAACCCTAAACATTTGCCTTGTAAAAATTTATAAAGTCTATGAAACCAGCTATCATTTGCCGTTTTCAGATTGAAAATATATGTAACAGAACTCTTGTTATAACAATTTAAATATAGGGCTTTTTCCAACTTTGGGGGGCTGTAGCCCCGTAACAGGTGGGGCTACAGAAAAAAATTCTTCTACGAAATAATTTTTTTTGCAAAAACTACCCATGGTTAAAATTTCTTTTCTCTATTTCAAACGGTGTAAAAGTTTTTGTAAACATACGGACGGACGGACGGACGGACGGACAGAGTGAAGCTATATAGGCACATTTTTACAAAATTTTTTGAAAATGTGCTAAAAAAACAATAAATTTGATGATAATAAAAAATCTAATAAAACTTGACATAAATACAATTTAATCTCCAACCCATTTTATTCTGTAAGTTGCTGAACTTGAATTATTTTTAAAATGTAATAAATTTTTAATTTTAATTTTTTTGAAGAACCATTTCATTAAAAAGAACATTAGATTGCATTGGATATTGAAATAATTTTTTTTTTTTTTTTGATAAATTGTAACCAAATTTTAAATCTTTATAGATGATAATAAATTGTCGAAAATCTTTGTTGGCAATTGTCTCTTTTCTCATTATCATAAAAATATCTACTAAATTTATGACAATAAAAATAAAATTTAGTTTTTTTTTTAAGTGATATCTATGATAGTAAACTTTCCAAAAAAGAAAAATGGTTTTAGGTACTAGAAAATAATTCAAAAAACTAAAATTTTCAAATATTTAAAAAATTTTTTTTTCCACTAATTTAATAAAAAAGCTAATCTAATCTTTCTTGTGGTAAGCCAAAAATATGTGTTATTTTTAGTATACTTATACACAATTTATATTTTTTTACAGAAAGATATTTCAGATTTAAACTTTTCGAAAATAATATTTAATGCAGATCAAAACTGTCGTTTAAAAACAAAATGTCACAAAAATTGCATATTTAAAGGGGCAAATGTAAAAATTTTATCTACGGACTCCCAAAAACCTATAAATAGAATATAATGGATTTAATAAGCTGAAATGGCTAATAGTACACCACATTAGGAACAAAAAGTAGAGCTGGATAGGACACTCGCTGCGAAAACACTATGAATGCCTAATGAGAATAGCCTTTGAATAGAACCTGTAATGCCTGTCGGAAAACGTGGTCGGCTCAGTAACACATGGCGCAGAACAATAATTATTAAGCTAAACTGAGTCATAAAATGGTATTAATTTTGAAAATTAAGTTAAAAATCGCAATAAAATTTGTTTTATTAACTAAATTTGACATTTGATTAGTCATGAAGTCCATTTAATGAAATATTAATGCCTAATTAAAAAATTAGGAATGCAAAGTGAGATTAAATTATTCTAACAATTTTTAAATCTTTTATTAAAGTCCTTTACCAATATAATGTTTTAAAAGCATGTCCTATAATTACCTAGAACAACAACTTTAAAGTTTTTCTTTTATTGTATTAAAAAAATTAACTTTAAATTATTCAACTTATTGTTAGTTTTGTAAGGTAAAGAACTCTTCAAATTTTTCTTTTAATTAAATTATTTGACTTTTTAAAGTTTGTTTGATTGTTTAATTTGGTATAAGTTTTTGTTAAATAAATATTTTAATTTTCATTTAATATTCTATACACATTATAAATATATATATACAATATACATAAATATACATAAATAATGAATAATAAAGTATAAACATGAATAATTAAGTATTAATTTTAAAACTTATTAAGATTTATGGGACTTTTCAAATCAAAAACAAAAACAAACCATATTATATAAAATATATAAAACAAGATTATAATAAAGTATACAAAATGTTTTATATAATATAAAATATATAATATAACCCAGAATTTATTATAAAATACTAACAATAATAATAAAGTTTTGAAGTAAAAAAATTTATCTGTCTTCATTGAATCAACCATTAAACCAATCAACCATCAAAATATATTAAAGAATATGTAATAAAATTAAGGTATTAAAACAAAATAAATGACTTTCTCTTTATTTAAAAAAAAAATTTATAACATTGTATTGACATATTTTAAAGATACAACAATATAAAATGAATTTATTATCAAATTATTGATTAATATAATAGTTTCTTATATAGTATGACTATTTAAATATATTTAAATATTATATATATATATACAAAATATAATCAATATTTCTAACTAATAACAAAAATCTATTTTTAAAATTCATAATAAATACATAAATATTTTATATTTTCAAAATTAATTGAATTATTTTAAAAATTTCTATAATTTTCGTTTTTTTGCTCCTAAATATATGCAATCATGTTTTTTTGAGTTTTTTATATGCCTGTTATAGTATTTTAATAATGTGCATGTCCAAAATAATATTTTATTGTTACTCAAATTTTGAGCGTACCGATCTGTTAAATACAAGAGGTAATGCTCAATATTTGTAAATTTATATTGAATTAACTCAATTAACTTTTGCTCAGATTTGAGCTCAATTTATTTTTGCTAAAACTTTTTAGTATGCTGGCCTGTAAATATTCCAGGTAATGCTTCATCTTAGTATATATGAATTAATTTGAGATTTCTTTTTTCTCAAATTTTTGAATATATACCGGCTTGTTAAATATTATAGGTAATGCTGCATGTTATTGAATATTTGAATAAAATATTTTAATATATTATCCACTGCGACATAAAAAATTTTGTGAATTTTCTAATAAAATTAGATATGGGAACTTTAAACTATTAAAAATTTATGAGTTAACACAAATTTATATATATCTTGAATACTGTTCACAATAAATAAAAATTAGAATAGAAAATATAAAGAATTTATGGTTTTTATTTTGCAGTGTCTTAAATTAGATTCAAGATTAAAAAAATTATGTAGAAAATTTGTAGAAAATATAATAATTAAAGACATTTTTCTAAAACAGATAAATTAAAAGCGTTGTTTTAGTTTAATTTTAAATATTCTAGAAAAGAACATGTAGATTTTCGATTATTCAAACCTAAAAGTTTTCGTATTTAAAATTATAAATAAAATATAAAAAATTAAATACTGCATAAAAATTGCATAAATTTTATATGTTAATATAAGGAAAGCTAAATTTAATCATTAAAGTTAAGTTAAGCTAAGAATTAATATAAAACAAATATTAACCCCAAGAAGCAAAAAAAACTTAAGCAGAGGATTTAAGACTTATATGCCATTTTATTAAAGTTTTTCAGTTTTTTTTATTCTATTTCCTCAACTGCAGAAGGCAACTGTTTTTTTTTTATCAACCTTAATAATATTTAAGGGAATGAGAAAAAAAACATAACCACTATTAAGAGTAATACGTTTTATCTAATACTGCAACCAAGTAAATATTTTTAATTGTTTTTTATTACAATAAAAAAACGTACTTACATTTCATAGAAGAAGAGCTACCGAATAAAATCATAACTGAGTTTCAACTTTGATATAATATGTATTTAAGTAAGAGTTTTTTCTATGTACTTCTAGTTAAAACTCAAGTTTTTCAAAGTTCTGGAAGTTTTGACTTATATTCTTCGTCTTGACATTGGTTTTGCGCAGGTGCAAATAACTAAAAGAATTTGAAATTGGAAAATATTTTCAATTAAAGTCAAAAATTAGGTTTAAAACTAGTTATTAGATATGAGTGTAATAAATTCTAACAAAATATGGTCTAATAGAACTTTATGTATACATTTAGAATGGGTAAAAAAATAAAACCTAGTTTATTATAAAATATGTTTTCTTTTTGCGTAAAATTTTTAAACCAACAAGTTGACCTAAACTAAGCCTGTCTATAATATATGAGCATATTAAAACAGAAACCAAGTATTCAAGCAATATTACTAAGGGCGTTATAATATGTAGAACGTCTTAGAATTCTATTAAATAAAATTCTATTTGTTCTATTTCCATTAACAATTTTTCTTCCTGAGTTAGAGAATATTTTTATACCTGTAAATAAAATTAAGATTTGTCATTCAGCTTGTTAACCGAGGAAGTTTCAAGCTCGAATCCCGTATAGGTTATAAAATATTAAATGTAAATAATATGAAATTATACATAATATTTCTTTACAAAATCTCTTTGGTAACCAAATATAACTTAAAATATCAAATAAAATTTATAACTTAAAAAAAAAACAATTTGAATGTTACTTATAAATTAATAGTTAATTTAGGAAGTGGGAAACAAAACGGGTCGCAAGCCTTAGGTATTAGGATGACATATGTCATCGCGTGTCAAACCTTGGCCTCCGTACAGCATGGTGCAAAATCAATATCCTTTTTCTGTTTGTTGGGTGGGTGCCGTGTTTCCATTTGTATTAGAAGCTGGATTTAGGTCTCGTAAGAATATTTTTTACTGGATGGGGCTGTTAACCGTATGCAAAACCCAAATCTTTGGAAGGCCGTTTGGTTTGAAAAGTTGCTTCATAATTTGAATAACAATGTTACGAGTTTAACTACATTATATAACATTTATATAACATTCAGGTTGCAACTATTCTTCCTTCCTTCTTTTTCAACCGGACTTCTTGGAACCAGCTACGGCGGAGTTCTTGAAGAATTTAAAACTAACTACTAAATTTTAAATTAAATGAAATCATACTCGAAAATTAAATTTAATTTTTTATCTACTACCTCTCAGACTATATAAAAATAAAATTTACTACTATAAAAATCCCTACTGTTATTCTTCTCTTTTGCACGTTAAAAAAAAAAAAAAGAAAAAATTCGTTATGTCAACTCATATTAAAAAATTATGCATGTTAAGTGAACTGCAAAATGTTAATTGCAATTTTTGTTTTTCTTGTTTTTTCATCTTCTTTTTATAATTCTTTCTCTTTCTCTTAGAATTCTTCATTTTAATTCTGTCTTAACCCTTATGATGTTTTGTTTATTTTTTTTTTTTTCATATTTTTTTTTAAACAAACTAAAAAATTAAAAAAAAAAAAACTTTAGAGTTTCGTTGCTACATTTTGTTGTTATTATTTTTGTTTTTTTTTTTTTTTTGTAATGGTGTGGTTGTATATTCACCTTAACATTTTCGCTTGGTTTCAGAATTTTCTAGTTTCGCATTTGAAAAAAAACAACAACAACAAAACAAAACAAAAACATTAACTACATTCTATAAAGAGTCACTTGAAAGTAGGTAAAAAAGTTTAACTGTAAATGTTGTATATACAAGTAATTTTATAATAAGTTTTTGTTGTTGTTGCTGTTGTTCTTTTTTTTTTTTGAAAGTCTAAATGTGAATGTAGACAGGCTGGTTAAATGATGATAGTGATAATGATGAATCGTTGATTTTGTCAACAACAACAACAACAACAACAATAATATAACATATAATTCAACATTTTAACAATAAAATTAGAAGCAATAGCAGCAGTAGCAGCATTTGTTTTCTATGATAAGTTTTAATAACACAGTTGATAATAATAAAAAAAATAGACTTTGTATGCCATTTTATTTAATGCTTAAATTCATTCTTTAGTCAGTGATATGATGTTTGGTTTAATTTTTAGTTTTTTTTTGAAACTAAAGATTTTGCAGTAATAATAATAATAATAAAACAATAATACTAGAATAATACTAGAATTATTCTCTGGTATTTCTAGCAAAGCTGCATTATAATTTTTTTGTATAAGTTTTGCTTTTTAAGCAAAAAAAACAAAAGGTTAATTTTTTGTTTTTGGAAAATTATTTTATAAGTACAAAAGCTGCAAAAATATCTTCTAGGTACATAGATGTCCTTTTTTTAGTCCTCTTTTTTTTTTTACATCATTTTTTTTTCAACTTCTCATAATTCTTCAAAGAATTTTCATTGAATAGTTGTAGTTGTTGAGAAGGAAAATAAAATCTGATTATCAAAAGGTGAAAAATGAAATGATATTTAATTTTTTTTTTAAATTTTAACTTTATATAAAATATAAAACAACAGGACATTAAAACAATAGTTCAAAAAGTCAAAAAGTTGTCGCATTTACAATGATTTGATTTAAAAAAAAAAAAATTGCAAAAAATGTGTGTAAAAAAAAAAAATATTTGAAAATATTTTTACTTCTGATGCTTTTGAAGAGTTTTTGATTGTGCATTTTTTTATAGAAGGTTTAACTTTACAAAAGATTAAAGTATAATATTAAATTGTAAAAAAAAAAACAATTGGGTAGTTTTATATTATTTTTAATTTTTCATCTTTGTTTCTTACTTAAGAGTGGGAAGCAAAAAAAATCTGAAACAAAAACTATAATGGGTTACTATCAAAAGCCTGTATTTCATTTGCCAGTATTTTCACTTTTCTGTATTTCATTTGCCTTTATTATCATTTGTCCGTATTTTTAATAATTTATTTTAATTACTTCAGGTGCTCACATATACATATACATATTCGGGAAAAAGCTTTTTAACCCAGCTTTTGAATCTAACTCAAAAATTTCTCCTAATCTATATATATAAAAGCGAACGTTTGTTTGTATGTAGCGAATAGACTCCTAAGCTGCTCAGCCGATTCTCATGAAAATTTGTATATAGAGGTTTTTGGGTTTGGGTTAAGAAATCGTGGGTTAAAAATTTTGTTCTAACGAACCGCAAAGTTGGGGCGAGGGTGTGGTGCAAGTATTTAATTTGTCCAATTTTGTGCAGTACTGCTTTGATTAAGAGAAAGTCCCAAAAAAATTTTTTTGAGTTTCGTTAACCTATTGTGGCACAGCGTCTTTTTACAGATTTTTTCGTTACTTTACTCTAAAATTAACATTTACACCATTTGTAATTTTTGTGTTAACTTTTTGCAGTAACATCAACTTAAATTAAAGTGCCATTGAGATGCGTAGCAACGCGCTCCGGGTATTAGCTAGTTATCCATAAAATTATAAAAAGATTTATCTAAACAAAGTTTATCAAATATGGGAGTAAAGCATTATATTATCAAATAAATTAATTTGGCCTGAGCAAATATCATTGAAAGTCAAATAATTCTGCAAAATGCAGGAAAATTAAGTGCAGAAAAACAGACAAGGAAAGGATATCCAGGCAAATGATACTACAGGTTAGGGCGCCAATCTTTCAATTTGACAGTCAAGCTTTAAATTTTAGAATTTTAAGAAAAGGTAACCATTCGTTAATGAACGTTAAGCCACTATCTGCCCCTTAAGGCAATATTTTAACAAACGAAAAATCTCCTGATTCGAGTCGCAAACAATCGTTTATATCGTAACAGTTATTTGTGTTAAAATATAAAATAAATAATAAATATTTCTAGCATTAGGTGATAGATAGCACATATCTTTTCTATGGACAATAGCTTCAGTTGAGAAATCAATGGTCTATTGAAAACATTGAAGTTTAGTCAAATATGACTGCTTCAAAAGGTGGTAAAGTGGAAAATTTAAGTGATCTGTAATTTCAAGAATAATTCTTAAGTTTAACAAGGATTGTTTATTTATTTTGCAAAATATTGTAAGATATTTTTTAAGAAAATATTAATAAGTTAATTTAGTTCTAATGCAGCAATTTTTACTTAAAAATTTTAAATAATGAAAATAATTTTTATATTGATTTTGTTTATTTTAGAAAAACCCCAATTTCTGTATTACATATATTTAAAACGAAAAAAGACCTGTATCCTGAAAACAATATCTATAGATAAAATATAAATTGGATAAATGATCCAATTTTTGATTGTAATTGACAATATAATGCTTTTATATTTGTCAAATCGATTTAAGACAATATCATACATTATTAGATTAAAACTATGTTATTAATTAAACAGAATTAAAGCACATAGATCGTTACTTTGTACTTTTTTAATACATATGTGTCTTTATTACAAATACACACTAATTATTTCAATCTAATAAAAATCTATACAATAAATTTGAAAATAAAGAAATATAAAACAAGACATATGACTGCTGTATGTTATGGATCAAAATTAATTCGTATATGAACTTTAATATTAAAAGTATGGAAAAACGTTTATCTGAACTAAAAATAATAAGTATATTTATAAACATTATATTAATGTCATTAATTTCCCTGTTCAGTTATATTTTGATTAATTGAAAGTTAATTTAATGTATTGCTGTACAAAAAAGGCGTTAATATAATACTCACTCACCATTTTATTCAAAATATGCCTATAAGTATGCAATGAACTATATACCAAACTAAAAACATTCAGTGCAAAGTTTAATTGATCATTTTTTTTCAGTTTCAAGTATGAAAACAGCCCTTTTCATTAATTTTGAAATATTTTATACAAAAAAATATTGTATTATGCTCAAAGTAACCTAAAAACCAATTGAATATCGATTAATTTATCACTATTCAGATTATTACCATGAATGAATTTGAATGTAAAAAGAGAAAAACAGGAAAAACAGATTTTACTTCCTTCTTTTTGGTATCTATAAATTTAAGGTTCTTGAAAATTCGTAAATATAAATTCAATCATATGCACCAATTACTATTTATGAAAAAATTAAGAGCATAAATCGAAATCAATTACTTTCCAATTCAAAAATTAAAAAATTCTGTTGAAAAAATTGAAAACTTTCATTAATTTAATATTTAATAATTTCAAATTTTAATCTGACTCAATATTATACAAGTTTATTCCCTTAAAATTTGACCAATTTTTACTTGATAAACAGACTGAATTAGAATCAAGCAGGATTTTATATATAGCATGTCCGGAGCTAAAAGGTCACAAAATTAACAAGCTTAGGTACGAATTTAGATAAGTTAACAAAGAACATAGGTGATCAGAAATGATCATAACAAGCCACAAATTGATCCGGTAGAGTGATGTTCAAAGTAAGTAGTCTATTTCAAACGCGATTTCTAGATAACTGTCTATAACTGACTTCAAAGTAATTTTGTTAACCTTTTAAAGAAGCATTAACATCTTCGCTTCTGTACAAAATAGAAGATTCTTTTTAGTTTCGGTAGCAAGCTGAAGAAATTGGCTCTAGAAGTGATGGGATAAAAATTCTAAAAATGCTAAGTTTTATAAGTAGCATTACATTACATAAACAGCTGGGTGCCAAAAACTTTCTCAACTCAGCTTCAGGTTCAAATTAATGGCTATCAATGGCCAATCAATAATAAATAATTATATATCTTTAATCAAAAATACATTAATACAATAATATAAATAAATGCAAAATATAAACAAATAATTTAATTGAATAATATAACTCACAGATATAGAATACCATATAACTCAAATACAAAATATTACGATACAAACAAAAATAAAATTGTTTATTGAAAATCTAAGACGTTTCTACATGTTATAAGGCGTAGTACTATTGCATTTTTAAATTGCATTGCATTAAATTGCATTCTAATAACACGAATATAAAATGACCCCCAGTTCCAACATGTACCGATGGTATAGACAGGCTTATTAGACTAGAATTTGGCCTCAAACAAACTTTTTAAACATTCGTGGCCTGTATGAAATTCAAATTTTCACTCATTCGGTTAACAATTGCTAAGATCTTGGTCACTACTCTACCGAGGCTTTTATATATTGCAAGGAATTATATAGAATTTGCTAAAATCAATTTCAATAAAATTTATTTCTTTTAATAATTTCATTTTGATTTTCCAAAAAAAATAATTAAAAGAATATGTCAGAAACATCCTATAGTTTTAAAATAACCGATTCAATAAAATTGACAAAAAAAGAGGAAGAAAATAAAAACTAAGATTAAATATATTTTGTTTCCACTTACTGCTGTTTAAAAGTATTTTCCTGTACATGTACGAATATATTGATGTACGTTTTATTCAAAACCCAATTGAATTGATTAATGGGCTTCTATTTGCAAAATCTATCTGTACTTCCGATTTTGAATGGGTTTCCTTTTTTTTTTTGTATTTCACACTTTAGAAAGAAAATATTTTTTTTTATTTTTTGTTTAACAGCTTATTTTGTATAAAATGCTTTCATTGAGTTTTCAATTTATTTGCAATAAAAAATATAAGTTGCAATAGTAAAAATAGTAAATTATTGCAATGGGATAATAATCTCTAAAGTATTATAATATTTCAACATATCGTACAGATCTAAATAGATTTTGAAAATGCTTAATATATCTTAAATTTTTTCAATAAATCTAATTTTCAATTTTATGAGTCCAAAATAGAGCAGAAAATTTTTAAACTTGAAGTTCTTTACAATTTGATTTAGTATAAAAGATATTCGGAAGCAGTTTATATTAATTAAATGCGACTGCAGTTGATAGGCAATTGTTCCAAAAAAATTGAAACACTTATAATAATAATAATAAATAACTTTATTTAATTACTTAGAAGCAGTTGTGACCTTTAAGCCATATACCACCTCTTCAATAAAGTAAAGATGGTATGACTCAATAACATTCCTCAAACTTCCACAATCTTCTTATAAAAACAAGTAATGAAACAACAGTAAGTGAAAGCAACAGACTTAGTAAATAGTGATATTCTACAACAGAAAACTTCAATTGACAGTTATCCGAACACTTACTTTAATTTGACTTAGATTTTGAGAAATGCTGAACAGGATAGAACTACCTTATACCAAATTTCATGTTTTTATTAGTTTTGAAGAAATGCTTGTTAGATATTAGGAGATGTGTAGGAAGTACCCAGAGAACTCCTCTAATTAATCCCAATTTTAGGGACATAATGGAAACAGAACAAAACACCTTTGTACTAAATTTGAAGTTTCCATCTTTCCATTTATTTTGAAGATATGTATGTTAGATCTTGGATGGAAGGTTACCGAATCATCATTTCAAATTTTAGGAATACAAGGCAAGGGATGCAACAGGAAAATACATTTTTGCACCTAATTTAAAAATTCAATCTTTATTGAGCTCCGAGACCTGTTAATTTCTCCGTGGTTTCGATCAGAAGTTTCCAGAAGCCAAGCCCATGATTTGGCCCATTTCCAATCCCCGCCTTACTTTCGTCATTATTAACCTACAGTATAAATTTCACCATTTAGAGAAGGGCGGACATACTCACGTTGATCAAAAATATATATACTTTTGTGACGTTGATCAAAAATATACATACTTTTCCATATAAAGTCAAAGTTAATATACCCCAATACCTATATTAGTAAAAAAGCTCCATATAATAAATGGAGCTTTTTTACTAAAATTTGAGGACTTATTGCTATTTAATAATTCAACTAGGTGTAAAGGGCTGTCCGCACAATAAAACAAAAGCCACAAATTGTAGAATCCTGCAACTTTCACAAACTCATTAATATAAAAGCTTCAAATAACTACCCAAAAACTGTTAAATATGCTATGTAACTATATTTTGCATATTTAATTATAATCTAGCTTACACACTTTTCTCTACTCTCTTCCTTATTTTGGTCAGATCCACTAAATAAAATTTTCGTAAGTATTAATAATAAAAAAATAAATCATTACCCACAATTTGAAAATTTTTAGGTACCTGTCAAACATTTTTAACAAATTTAATATTTTTTTTTAGCCATAAATTAATATTTTCAATATGTCCATAAGCTTTTCGATAAAACTATCTACAATATTTTCAAGTATTAATATTGTAATCCATTGAGTAAAATAAGAAAAGTATTACTGAAATATCTTATTTATCAATTTCTTAAGACAGCTTAACAAATATTTTTTTAAACGGATGAAATATCCAAATATTGAATAATTTGCAAAGTAAAATTAAATCAATTTTTAAAGTTTCTATATAATGACATTGACAGAATAAAAAGAAATAAGTTTTCTGAGGTTTTCTTAAAAAAAAAATTTTTTTTAATAATTTTCTTTTAACATCATAAGTTATACTAGAAAGTTCTGGAAAATAAAATTGGAAGATCTGCTCCCAACTAAATTTATCGATTATTTAAGATTTTCAATTTATTTCATGCGAATACTTTTATATTATTATTAAATTTAATTTAAGTCCGATTAAATTTTTGCATAAATATATGGTACAATTTATTCAAATTATACAGTTAACTGAATTTATATAAGTTTACCAGTTTTTACAACTTATACCTTATTCATTAATTTTGGTTGTTTAATTAAAAAAAAAAAAATGGTTCACACTGCACAACTTGTTTTGATTTGACAGGTATCAAAATTGAAAATGAATATTGGGAAAAATATTATTAAATTTTAATTTGAAGAATTTTCTGGCTTTAAATGTCTTTAAAAAATATTACAAAGTACAAAAATCCAAAAGAAATGAGCTGAAGTACATTTACTTAGAACGAAACATATTTAAGAGTTAAACAAGTTTAAAAGTAGTTCAAAACCAACATTTTTTTTAATTTGTTAACAAACAATCAATAACAAATTAATCAGCCTTTAAAAATTGCCTAAGAAAACTTCTGATTAGTAATTTTTACGAAAATCATCTGTGAGTTATAAAAATCAATCAAAATTTTTTAATATTAATGGAATTTTTCAATTATTTATAATTAAATTAGTCAAGTTGACCACGTAAAAGTGAACTGAAACATGAAGTATATTACAATATTGATAATTTGTCATTAAATAGTAATTGTAATCGTTATAATTAAATAAGTTTGATTGATATTTGAAATAATTAAATAATAAAAAATCGTGCTGCCCTACAATTATACTTCTTATATTGTCCACTCAACTTTCTTAATTCAATTAATAAACATTTGAATTTCTAATTCTTATTAACAATTAATGAACACTGTTTATTTTATAAGTCTTCAATTAATTGTGTTAACTAAACTCTAATTAATTACTTTCTTTACTACTTATATAAATTATAAAATTTTTTAAAAATATCTTGAAAATTTACTAAAATAGATTTTGTTTCTTTCGTCTATCCCATACAATATTCGATTAAGCAATTCAAAAAACATAAGAAAAACTAATTACATAAATACAAAATCGATTTTACACATACACACACATCCATTAATAAAACACTATAAATAATCAATTTATTTAATCAATTAATAATTGAAAATCAATAAAATATACCTTTAGAATAAAAAAGAGCACATGAAAAAATTAAGGCTATTACAATTTTTAATCGTTCATTAATTGAAGGTATTGTTTTAAAATAACCAACGGTATTTTTTATATAATAAAGAAAAATAACAATAAATTCAGAACCTAAAATCTAAAAACAATAGACTAAACTAAACTCCTCGAACAACAACATGTCTAAATTATATATTATATAAAATTATATATATAAATACTTTGTTTCTATATAAATAGTAAATATATATCTAGATTCCAGTTATATATTAATATAAATTAATATAGGTACATATATATATATATATATATAAATATATAAAAAACAATTTTTAAATTCACTCAAACTACTTATAATAACGGTATTTTAACAGTGCTTACGATTTTTTGTATATAAATATAATAAAACTTCAGACTTTGTCTTTATACCCGTGCATACATATATGAACATCGGGTATATTAAAATTACTCCTCCGTTTGTAACGCATCGAAATATAAGAGCTAGATATAGTGTCAAGGGTACGTATCGAATCAGCATCGAAAAGTGAATCGATCTAGCTATGTGTGACCGTCCGTCCGTCCGTCCGTCCGTCAGCACGATAACTCAAAAACTATAAGAGTTAGAGTTCTGAAACTTTCACAAAGTAATTTTTAGACAATTTGTAGGTTCCCTATTGTTTTTGGTTAAAATCGGAGAAAGGCTTCGGGTAGCTGCCATACAAATTTTTCGATATTTTATGAGTATGTATTTTCTAAATTATTAACGAAATAGAAACCAAATATAAAAACAAACAAATTGTTGTTTAATTATTAATCGATGCATGGTGTAGTGGTTAGGACATGTTACTTGTAGCAAAAATGTCTCGGTTCGAATTCAGGCTAAGGAAAATTTTTTTTTTTTTTTAAATTCATTTTTTTTTTATCTATTTTTTTTTTAATAAAATATATGTATTTATTTTATGTTTGAAAAAATTTTATTTTATAGAAAATTTGACAGAAGACTCTCATATTTATATTAAAAATTATTAATTTTTTTTAATATTTCTATAAAAAAATTCAAAACTGTTATTTAAAACAAACAGTTGATACCATAGAAACTACGATTATTTAAAACTGTTATTTAAAACAAACAATTGATACCTTAGCAACTACAATTATTAAAAAAAAAATAATGAGATAAATAAAAACTCGTTTTGTAGACAAATTATTAATTGTTCTATGGTATAGTGGATAGGACATGGGACTAATTGTCAAAACGTTTCGGTTCGATTCCTGGCTGGGGCAAAATTTTTTTTTTTTTTTACTTCATCTTAAAATTCTCATTTATAAATTATTTATTTTTATACCCGTATGACTATATAGTCCAAGGGTATAATAAATTTGCCATTACGTTTGTGACGCAGAGAAGGAGGGGGGGGTAGATATAGACTCAAGTGTATGGATCGGATCAGAATCGAAAAATAAATCGATTTAGCTATGTATGTCCGTCCGTCCGTCCGTCCGCCCGTCTGTCCGTCTGTCCGTCCGTCCGTCATCACGATAACTCAAAAAGTAAAGGAGCTAGGATTATGAAATTTTCACAAATTCGTTTTTATGCAAAAAACGGAATCGAGTTTTAAATTCAGCCATTTTGGTCCACGGGTTCGAGTACCTGCCATACAACTTCTAATTTTATATGAGCATTACTCTATACCTATGGAAGCTGCGTGTCTGAAATTTTGCCAAAAGTAGTTTAGTATAATGGCCAAAGTTACTGCAAAATTTGGTTGGTCTACTGCAGAGGGTTCGAGTAGCTGCCATACAACTCCTTCTTTTATATGAGGATTACACTACACTAAATGAAGCTGGGTGTCTGAAATTTTGCCAAAAATAGTTTAGTGTAATGGCCAAAGTTACTGCAAAATTTGGTTGGTCTACTGCAAAGGGTTCGAGTAGCTGCCATACAACTCCTTCTTTTATATGAGCATTACTCTACACCTAATAAAGCTGAATGTTTGAAATTTTGCCAAAAGTAATTAACCGGATGATATAATGTATATGTTACGGTCATACGGGTATCCCAGAGTTGACACAGTCTACTCTACTACGCCCTTCCTCGTTTTTAATACATTTTTAAAAAAATTCAAAACAGTTATTCAAAACAAACAATTGATACCATCGCAACTATAATAATTTAAAAAAAAAATTGAGATGAATATAAAGTCGATGGCTTAGTGGTTAAGACGTCGACATTTTAATTGAAAAGTGTGGGTTCGAATCTCGTTGAGAGCATATTTTTTTTTTAAATTCATCTTTTTTTTTAATTCATTTTTTTTTTATTAATTTTTTTTGTAATTAAATATAAAAAAACAAATATTTTGAATTTTCTGTCAAACAGTTCAATTGCAATATAAGAATTTCTTATTTATTTAATACACGCACGGGTATCTAAAAGTTGACAAGGGCAACTATAATCTTCCCCGTTTTTTTTTTATTTTATAATAAATACTTAACACTAGGATATATGTGTTATAATAATGCGTTGTTTTTGTTTCTAACACTAATACTATTACACATAATTAAATTCATAGATATATATACATATATATATACTGGGAAACAGTTATTTTATTTTTATATAAACTGTAATTATTAAAATTATACCTATAGAAATAAAAGTAATAATTATTGATTGATTTTTCATGCGTTTTTTGACATAATAAAACATGTTATATATATATATGTACATATACAAATGATTATATAAGTTTATTTATATATGATTAAGAAAGTTAGTAATAAAAATAAAATATAAGGTCATTTGATGATATTTATAAAATCGACGTGAACGATGGAAATATATATAAACATAAATATTGTTATTTAATGTCAATTTCCTTAAACGTGATGGTAATATCTCGGTTATAAGTCATCGTCCTTTGACAATTAGTAGGGTTGGGTACAAATTTGGTAGAAAAAAGTTTTTTTTTTATTAGCAATTCTTTGCAAAAATTTAATTGTGACCAGAATGTCACAAAAGTCTTTAATGATTTTTATATATTGCTTACATCAAAATTATCTTCAACTGTCATGCTTTATTGCTGGTTCAAAGTGACATCTGGTGTCATTTCAAAATAATAAAAATAAAAATCATTAAAAGTTCGAAGTTTTACTCAAACTGTTATAATTTGGCGCATTTAATATTTTAGCCTGACCTCTACATTTTTAACTTTTAAAAATTAATTTTTTAAAAAAGTAACAGAGTTTTACAATAAAGTTCGACTTTGTTAAAATTTCCAGATCTTCGAAACTTTTTTTTTTATTTAAGGGAGGAATCAGTCATTGTCATAATTTAAACTGTTCTTAAGGTGCTTTATTTTGATTTTTAGTTTGCACCAATTAATTAAGCGTTATTTTAAAAGAAAAAACTATGTATATTTTAACTACGTTTCTCTAAAGATTTTGTAATTATTCTAAGAATTTCTTATTCGACCCTAACGGAAAAACGTTTTCTTAAAGAAACAAAAGGAGGAACAAAGTGAAATTAATAAGCTAATTTTTATTTTTTTTTTTCTTAATTTAACTCAAACGAGGAAGAGTGTAGTAGAGTAGACTGTGTCAACTCTGGGATACCCGTATGACCGTAACATATACATTATATCATCCGGTTAATTACTTTTGGCAAAATTTCAGACACGCAGCTTCCATAGGTATAGAGTAATGCTCATATAAAATTAGAAGTTGTATGGCAGGTACTCGAACCCGTGGACCAAAATGGCTGAATTTAAATAGCGATTCCGTTTTTTGCATAAAAACGAATTTGTGAAAATTTTATAATCCTAGCTCCTTTACTTTTTGAGTTATCGTGATGACGGACGGACGGGCATACATAGCTAAATCGATTTATTTTTCGATTCTGATTCGATCCATACACTTGAGTCTATATCTACCCCCCTCCTTCTCTGCGTCACAAACGTAATGGCAAATTTATTATACCCTTGGACTATATAGTCATACGGGTATAAAAACCTCAATAAACCCAGAAACAATTGGCAAGATAATTTTGAAATAAATAAATATATTTAAACACGAACCCAATGTTAAATGTGTGAAAAGAATTCAAATGTCATTCTCATTATTTACAAAGTTTTTTTAACTCACAATTTTGTTTGCGGTGACTCGTTTCTCACTTATATGGTTAAAATTTTCTCATTTAACCCTCTTTTATTTGTATGACTCTTTTATACTTAATTTAGTTAAATAGATTAAATTGAATAAGTTAATAATTAAAATTAGCGAAAAATTATAGGATATATTGAACTTTTATAACTTTTTGAATGTCAATCTTAAAAATACAATATCTAAGAACAATGAACTGTGTAGTGAATTAAAAATTTTAAACAATGAAAATAAAAAAAATATAAATATAGGTCAAAATATTTCATTTGCTGATATTTTAAAAAGTGCTAGTGTAAGCAAAAAAAATTTGCCACCAATAAAAACAGGTGTACCACTGGTTATTAAACCGAAACAAAAACAAAAATGTCAATTAACTAAAATGGATTTAAGTAAACAAGTGGATCCAATAAATCTCAAGATAAAAAATGTGGTAAATAGGAAAAATGGAATGGTGCTTATTGAAACTGAAACAAAAGAAGAACGGGATAAAATAATAAATAAACTTGAAAATAAGATGGAAGATTATGAAATTAAGGTGCCAGCTGAAATAAAAACAAAAATTGAAGTTGTACATATGGGTGTTAAATATACTGAAGAGGACTTAATTAACAAACTTAAGGCACAGAACGCTAATTTAGAGCACAGTTCTATGAAAGTGGTGAAAATATATCAAGCAAAAAATTTTACAAATGCTAAATATAATGCTATAATAGAAATTGATAAAGAATCTTTCCGAAAAGCGATTGAAAATGAAAAGGTTTCAATAGGATGGGAGCGTTGTAAAGTTTTCGATGCTTTGAGAGTTCTACGATGCTACAAATGCAAGGGGTTTAATCACAAAGCTGTAAATTGTACCAAAGAGGAAACATGTAGCAAATGCCATCAAAATCACAAAAGTAAAGATTGTAATAAAGAAGAAGTTAACAAATGTATTAATTGTTTAAAAGTTAATGAAACACTTAAGCTTGGTTTAAACGTTGATCACAAAACTTTCAGTGTAACGTGTCCAGTTTACCAGAGAAAGTTAAGCAATCTAAAACAAAAAATTGGATATTAGCAATCAATTATAGTTGAGAAAGAAAACAAAATCTCAATTGCTTTGGATATTAGTAGTGAACATACTAATACTAATGATAATAATATTAATGTCTATACTAATAATAATAATAATAATAATAATACTAATAATAATAATAATAATAACAATAATAATAATAAAAATAAAAATTATAATAATAATAATAACATTAATAATAATAATAATAACATTAATAATAATAATAATAATAATAATAATAATATTAATAATAATAATAATAATGATGATAATAATATTTACAAGAAAACTAGTGTTCATGTTTCCAATAACAATAATAATAGTTATAATAAAACTAGAATTACGATTAAAAATAAAAGCTCTAAGACAAATCATGTGAAAAGACATTTTAGCATACTCACTTATGTTCCTAAATTTTGGTCAAGAAAAAATAAAATTCTAATGAATGATAAAGACAATAAAAACAAAATCATTCATGATAAATGTGCCAATAAGGATAATAATGTTGAAAATATTAGTGATGAAATCAGTAGTAGTAAAAATGTATCTTGTAATAATAGCAATAATAATATTATTGATGATAATAAAAATAATAATACTACTATTAATAATAATAATAATAACAATAATAATATTAGTATAATTTCCGATAATAAATCTGATAAATTAAACAAAGAAATTGATATCAAAGCTGTAAAAATAAAGAAAGTTAAAGAAGTGACAACAGATAAATATGTTAACTGGATTAAGGGAGAAACTCTAAATGATAGCTGTACCGATGTTGAAAAATCTAAAGGTAAAAGTTTTATAGATCCTTTAGCACCACCGATAGTCAGATTAACAAGAAATGCCATTGAATCTGGTGATAATATTTATGCCATTTCTAGATTTAGAGATCATAGAATATATAATAATGTAAGATTGTTCTTATCTTATTTTTATGATCATGATGACATTTGTTATGAGGGTATGACACAGACTAGTCTGAAAGTACTTATACATCAAGAAGGATTACCAAACAACTACCAAGAACTCTCTAAACTATATTACAATTATCATGAATCTACAGGATTATCTAGAAAAGAAGTACTACAAGATCTAACTATTTTCAGGAGACATATAGATAATAAATATAGAGAACATCTGCAGAAAATAAGAGAATCTTGGCAAAACTATATGATAGGAATACCATGATGTTGGATAAGCTATTTAATATCAAAATTGTGCACTTTAATTCTAGAAGTCTAAGAAAAAATCTAATTGAAGTAGAAGCTTTTATAAAAATTAAAACAGGGGTTGACATTATCATGGTTGGTGAAACATGGTTATATTCTGTTGAGGAAAAATACTTCAATATTCCTGGGTATACAGCATCATTTATCTCAAATAACTTGAGCAGGGGAGGTGGGGCTGCCATATATGTAAAACAAAGTATTTGCTATAAAATTCTGGAAACATCGAATTCATTCAATACTATAGTAATTTCCTTAGAAGATACTAAGCCTGTTATTAACATTGCGGTATGCTACAAAAGCCCGAATGAGAACAATGATGCATTTATAGAGTACTTAGACCAATTGTTTGATAAGTATAAAAATATAATATTAATTGGTGATACAAACATTGATCTACTCTCTGAAACGGATGTAAGCAGACGGTATCAAGATATGCTAGATGTCAATTCAGTTCATATAAAAAATAATATTGATTTTGATAATGCTACTAGAGTAACGGCAAATTCAGCGACACTTATTGATCATGTACTTTCGGATCTTAAAACGAATCGATTTGGGTTTGATATCACAATGCATGATATCCCAAACTTAGATCATAAAGCTATTTGTGTAGAAATTAAAACAGTTCTTAGAAAACTTGAAGCTATGGAGAATAAACAAATAAATATTACAAATTATGCAAAATACTCACATCTAATGGAAAATTATTTACGTAATTATGATTACGAAAATGTGGATGAACTGGTTAAACTAATAAGTACTGTTAAAGAAAGGTGTTCAATTGTTAAAAACATTAGAACCAGAAAGCACAATCACTGGATGTCTAAGGAAATCTTAAAAATGATTAAGTATAGAAACGAATTATACAAGAGACACAAAAAGTACCCAAATTGTTTAGAGCATAAATTTAATTACAACAAAATGAAAAACAAGGTCAATATTGAGATAAAAAAAGCTAAACAAGCTCATTTTAACAAAAAATTACAAACAGCAGGTTCAAATACTAAAAAGATATGGACAGTTTTGAACTCTCACGTAGCAAACCAAAAATCAGATGATAAGAAAATAATTAAGGAAATTAGATATAATGATAAACTTTTAAATAGCAGTAATGACTTAGCTAACAGTTTTAATGATCACTTTAGTAATATTGGGAAAAAATTAGCTGATAACATTCAAGTTAGGGATGAAAATACGATAAGAAATATAATAAATGAAAACTCTATGTTTCTAATTCCTACAAATCATAATGAAGTTTATTCTGTTATTATGAATTTGAAAGATAATGCACCTGGCTCGGATAACATAGCAGCAAAGGATTTAAAAACTATAGCTAATATTATATCGCCAATAATCAGTAATCTTGTTAATAATTGCTTTCGCTCAGGTGTCTATCCACAAACATTAAAATCCGCATCTGTGATACCTATTTACAAAAATGGTTCTCCTTTGGATACTTCTAACTATAGACCTATTACACTTACTAGTTGTTTGAGTAAGATTTTTGAAAAAATAATCAATAAAAGAATTTGTGAATTTATCAAAAGTTCCGGTGGATTTGATATTAATCAATTTGGTTTCCAGAAATCTCATGGCACAGATGTAGCAATAAATGATTCTATCAGATCTATTATTGGCAATCTGGATAAAGGAAATTATGTCTGCTCAGTTTTTGTAGATTTAAGAAAAGCTTTTGATACTGTGGATCATAAAATTCTATTGGATAGAGTATATGAAATTGGAATAAGGGGGCTTCCTCATAAACTTCTAAAATCATATCTTGAAAACAGGTTTATTGTGACCAAAGTCAATGGTGTGTATAGTGGTAAAAGTGCATTAACTTTGGGGGTCCCGCAAGGATCTGTACTTGGACCAACACTATATCTACTATATGTACATAATATGCAATATGCTAACCTAAAAGCGGACTATAAAATATTCGCTGATGATACTTTACTTATATATACAGGAAAAAATGCTGAGTCTCTGGAAAGACTTGTAAATGAGGATCTAGATAGATATAGGAAATGGGTAAATGGAAATAAACTAACAGTGAATGTGGAAAAAACAAAGTATATGATATTTAGAATGGGCAATAAACCTGATATTAATCTAAAAATTTGTATTGGGAACAAAGAAATCAAAAGGGAGCAATGTTATAAATATCTTGGCATTACCATAGATTCTAAACTATCATGGTACGATCATGTTAATTGCATTTTGAAAAAAATTATGCCATTACTAGGTGCTATTAAGAGATGTGGGTTGAAATTAGAGGATAAATCAGCTAGACTGTTGTTTCACGCACACATCATGTCCCATATCCGATACAATGTGGCGACATGGTCGTGTTGTACTACCACACTAAGAAAGAAAGTGAGCACAGCGATTAATAAAGCCATCAAGATACTCTATGGGTTAAATTGGCGCACACCTACTGAAGAACTATATAGTAGAACAGGTTTTCTTAAGCTAAATGAATTAATAATATTGGAAAAGGCTAAAATAATTCACAAAATTGAAAAGGGCATAACTAAAAGCAAAACCTTATTAAAAAAGAGAAGGAATATACACAACTATAATACAAGAAATATGGATAAATTGTGTCACGAAAAAGCTAGAACTGAATTGGCTAATAACAGTAATTTTTGCTCCTCAATCAGAATCTATAACAGTCTTCCTCAGAATTTAAAAAAATGCAGTGATATGGGTAGATTCACAAATAAATTAAAGTTTTTGATAAAAAATGATTCAATTTTATTAGGAAGGTTATTAGAACTATAACAAAAAATTAATAAAATGGAAATGTTAATAAAATATAAAAATGTTACTACTTACTATTGTTAATGATTTATTTGGCTTATAAAAAATTAAATGTATATGTATGTATGTGTACATGAATATATGTGTAAATGTATATATATGTATATATATGTATATGTGTATATATATGTATGAATATATAGCTATTTTTGTATTTATATTGTATAATTGTTTATATAAGCTTTATAACTGCTAAGACTTTTTATACCAATTTTAAGTTATTGTCTAAGTCTAGTATTTATAAATAATAATTGTAACTTATATTTCTTTTTATTAAATAAATAAATAAATAAATAAAATAAATAAAATCAGTTTCATTGAATGTTTCAAAAAAGGGTATGTTATTATACCCTACTTCTAAGGTATAGAAGGTATATGGTTACATTAGTTTTAATATAGTGTTTGTAATTACTAAAAAGAAGCAAGTAAGATGTAGACGGTATATAAATTCTTAACCTGAAAAATTACAGAATAGTAATATAAGAAGCTTCACGTTGAAATTGAAATTTTTATTCAAAAATGATCAGATTTTATTAAAAATATTGTTAGAGCTATAAGTAAAATTATAAAGTAGGCTATAATAATAATTGTTTTTTATATAAGACAAGGCAATGTTTTGAGTGGAATCCATAAGGCAGACGACGAGTGGGTAAACCAAGAAAAACATGTAGAAGTACTGTTTTGAAAGAGGCAGAACTACAACGCAAAACTTGGTTACAGTTAAAAGGAATTTCTAAAGATCGTAAAAGGTGGAGAGGATTTGTTGACGCCCTATGCCCCACCAGGGTTTCTAGGATCTAGTAAGTAAGTAATAATAATTATAATACACAATAATTTTTGTATTTATTCTCTATATAAATGTAAATATATTTATTATAATTGCTAAAACTTTTATACCAATTTTAAGTTAATTATATATAACAAAATAAAAAAATGTGTCAAGTCTTGACTAAATATTAAAATGTCCAAACGTTTCTCCATCCGTTGGCGCGATAACATATAATCCAATAGTGTGATATGGTGAGAAAAATTTTAGACAATCTACAAGCGTCAAGTGCTAAAACTGTCTTACGTTCCATTTGATCAATGCTAATAAAAATATCGTACTAGATAGATTTATTTGCCTTTAATAGTAAAAGATTAAAAGAAAATATAAAATTATAAAAAAATGTAAAATGAGCTGGAAAAAATTAAAGAACTGAAAAATTACAAAAAAGTATAAAATTTTATTTCATTCTTAAGTGATATTAAAAATCGAATTTAATTATTAAATTTTAAAATAAAAATAACAAAAACATATAATGAACAATGCAAATTCTGGCAGTACAATAAAAGTGCTTTTATTTTCAATTAATAAAAGCTGTAAAACATTTTAATATTTAAAAGTTATTAGAGATCAATGTAAATTAAAATTTTATTACTCACTGCACATTTACGCGAAGTTATACAATACTTTTGCAAGGTTTTCGTAGGAATACAAACTTGATTTTAAAAAATTGTAATGGCATCTTAAAACCATCTGGAAATAGGAATCAATTTTCCAGATTCAAAGTTTTATAATAAGTATTCAACCCATAATTTCTTGTTTATTTATTTAACTTAAATAGGAGCTCGTAATTTTAAAAATATCTTAAATTTAAAACTTTATCACCTCTTTGTAACCAAATCATTCTGCATTAAAATCTCCTCCACCATTATTTTCATTTTCGGAAAAACAAACTTCACCACCAAAATCATTGCCTCCACACCCACCACCATCATTATTATTTTCAATATCACCACCACAGTAACTATTCTCAGCAGATTCATAGCAAACACAAATATTAGGATCAGCATCAGAAATAGAGCCCTTATTTTCACCAGAATCACCACACTCACCAACTGTGTCATCGCGGAAACTACTACTTTTTCCATGTAAATTGTTGTCACCACAATCATTAGAATTATCAGGCGGGCTAGCAGCAAAATCGACGACTTTATCCTCTCCATAATAGAAATATTTACCAGAAATCGATTGATTTGAAGTATCACGAAAACTGTTGCATTTAGATCCACGATCCAAATGTTCTACTTCATGTCCAGAAAATGTAATGGAATTCCTAAGAACTGAATTAAGAAACAAATTGTCTTCATTCTGTCTATTTTCACCATACATATTATAATATGTTTTTGAATTATAACGATTTTTTATATATCGTTTGGAGTTTGTTTTTTTCCTTTTTTCTACTCCAAAACAACCACAACCACCTTCATCTTCACTTTTATCATAAGAATTCTGAGTGTTGGTTTTAGGCGGAGATTTTAATTTAGAGTTTTTGTTTTTATTAGTCAATTTCTGTTTTGAACTCATAATTTAATGAAAGTAAAATATTTCCGAATATTTGCTGTTTGTATATTTGCTAGGAATGAATTTTAGAACGATACTAAACTAGAACGATTGTCAGTGTAATAAGCTTTCAATTTAATAAAAATAAATATTTCAATTTATTTTGCTATGAAACACATGTGGTTTGTGCGGTTTAAATTTTGAAATTTAAATTAACCAGTTGTAAAATTTGAATAAAATATTCTTGAGCTTCGTAACTTTCTGTCTATGACTAAGTCATTTTGTAAATTCTAAGAAAAATTTCAAGTAATTTTTAGGTCGAAATGATTAAATCAGTACTCTTTTAAACGCGAAAAAACCACAACATAAATATTCCGTGGAGAAATATTGAAAATGGTTAAACGCAAGGAATGCTACAAAAAAAAAAGTCAAAAATAAATATTTCGGTTACGGGAATTCTGTGTTTAATAATTTCACGTTAATTTTACCTAATCAGCTCTTTGGCACGAGTTCAAAGTTCGGTATTTTATTTAATCACACAACCTTTAAAATATACTACATTGAACTAGCTTATCGAGTTAAACATATTTCACTGTGTATGGTGTGAACAAATCATAATGAGCAATAAAACTTAAGGCTTTATTTCTTCGTCGTATATTCGAAGTCGTAGATTAAATTAAAATATAAATAACAAGCCGGGATATTTTTATATCCATGCTTAAAAATAAGATCACGTGCAATATAAAACTGCTACTCCGTTTTTAACGCCTCGATCTTGACATGATATATATATATGACTCAAAGATATGGATCGGGTCAGCATCGAAATATAAATCGATCAAACTATGTAAGTCTGTCCGTCCATCTGTGTGTCAGCAAAATAACTCAAGAGTCAGAATCGCTAGGGTTTGAAACCTACATAAAGCGATTTTTAGACAATTTCTAGGTTCGCTATCGTTTTTAATTAAAATTGAAACAAGGGTTCAACTAGCTACCACGCAAATTTTTTGAACGATAATGAATTTCTTCAAAAAACTAATAACACTGAGAGGATGAAAATTAAACGCAGTATATAATAGTAATTTTATTTTAAACATGCTAGAAGATTTGCATGGTTATCTATAAGTTGACAAGAACAACCATAATCTTGCTCAATGTGTTATACTTTAATATTTTTTTTTTTCAATTTCTTTCAAAATACTTAGAGAACTTTACTTTGAAGTGTTATAATTCACGGGTTTGTAAATACACTATATTCTACAAAATACACAAAAATATAACATAAAAACATAACATAAAAAACGATGAAACATTTAATTTAAATATAAACACTACACAGTGTTATCTACACAAAGAACTTTACAAATAAATACAAAATAAAATATATAAAAATTGATGTTTTAAAAGGTGTTTTCATCTTTTTTTCTTTGCCTTGAATTTATGCTGATATTTGCACCTTTATAGGATTAAAAGTCTTAAACTGTAAAAAAAAATAAAACAATGTGACAAAAATGTGTCATAAAAATAATGAAATAGAAACATTACTGTAACTATAAATAACTTAAAAGCTTTATAATAACATCAAAAGAAATTTAAAAAGAATTAATAGTAAGTAAAATTCAATCAATTGTTGATATATTTATTGCAAATTTTTTCTTGCAATTCTATTTCATACATATTCGTTTTAGCAGATTTAAAAAACTACAGGTCTGTCCATCCCAGACGCTCATTCGTCCACCTATCGGACAATTCTTCTGTCTCTTCATAAATCTTTCTGTACCTTAAGATAGATTTCTATAAATTAAAAAATTTTAAGAATAACTTTTTTAATAGCTCCGCCTGAAAAAGAAGTGCAGCCCCCTAATTAAGGTTCTGTTTAATATTTAAGTATGAAATACCAAAAGATAGTAAACAAGTTTGAAATTTCAAATTAAAAATTACTACAGGGTTGGAACAGGGGGAACATATTATTTTCTTATTATTAGAATAGATCTTAATGAATTCCACATACAAAATAAACATGAGATAGTACTTGCGATCTTATAACATGTAGAAACGTCTTAGATTTGCAATAGATACAATTGTATTTGTTATATATTTTATTAATTTTATATTTGAATTAAAGTGCTCCTGTATCTGTGAGTAAAATTATTAAATTAAATTATTTGTTTACATTTTTGTATTTGTTTATGTTATTATATTTTTATATTTAGTTTTTCACTTTTAATCGGAAATTGAACACGTCCATTCCGAATTGAACACATCCATTCCACCGTCAACCCAGCTGTTATAAACTAGCAATATTTCAGTTAAATACCGTTAAATGCAAATTAAAATTTTAAACTCTTACTTTTTAAGGTAAAAACGATTACGTTTTAAAGCTCAAACTTGTTAAAGAAAAAAGGTCTTTAAGTTTTGAGATGAAATTAAAATGAGTATTTGATTTTGAGCGCTGCAATCGTTCACAAATTGAAAATTTCATTATTTCAGGCGACTGTTCTGGAACCGTAAAAACAAAAGAAACTGAACTAAATATTCTTAATTTTAAACTAGTTTAAGTTAAGGAACAATTTTAAACATTATGATGCATAAATGAAATTTTAATTTTTCTATTAGTATTTCAAGATCTAGTACCTATCACTATTTTATTTCTATACCTAAAATATATCAAAAATCAGCCAAAATATAAATTACTTAAAATTTTAATCAATCCCACAACATTATAAATTACTAAAAATAGAAAAAAGCTGACTTAAAACTTTAACTAAAAACAAAAAGACTGAAAGATAAAATAAAAATATATACCTTGAAAAAATTCTAAAATTAAGATCAGCTGGGAACTTTAACCACATTGCGTGAATAATTAATCTTCAAAATTGAAATAAACTTGAACACATTGTTATTCTTATCTTAAAAAGCTTTTCAATACAAAAAAAAACTGTCTTGGGTACTGTTTTTAGCACATTTTCAAAAATTTTTGTAAAAATGTGCCTATATAGCTTCACTCTGTCCGTCCGTCCGTCCGTATGTTTAAAAAAACTTTTACACCGTTTGAAATAGAGAAAAAAAATTTTAACCATGGGTAGTTTTTGCAAAAAAAATAATTTCGTAGAAGAATTTTTTTCTGTAGCCCCACCTGTTACGGGGCTACAGCCCCCCAAAGTTGGAAAAAGCCCTATATTTAAATTGTTATAACAAGAGTTCTGTTACATATATTTTCAATCTGAAAATGGCAAATGATAGCTGGTTTCATAAACTTTATAAATTTTTACAAGGCAAATGTTTAGGCTTGCCATACGGTACTAAAATTTAACATTACGAAAAACTCAATTTTCGCAAAATTTTTGGCCACACATATCTTCTGAACGGTTCAAGGTAGAGTCTTGAAATTTTGGGAGAAGTTAGCTATTCAGAAATTAGTAGGAGTCGGTTAACAAAATTTTTTTGTCAAGCCCCCTATTTAGGAGCTATAAGGGCTCGAAAATTGAAATTTAGCTATTTTTAAACACCTGTAACTTGAATACCTGTCCAAATTTTTTTTTAGTGATAGACAAAATTTAAATAAACATAACAAGAGTTATGTTAGGTTTATTTTCAATCGAAAAACGGTATTAGAGAGCTGCTTTTATAGGCTTTACAAAAATATGTCGCTTAAATGTATAGAGTTGCCATCCGGTACTAAAATTTACCATTATATAAAACTCAATTTTGGCAAAATTTTCGGCCCCACATATCTTCTAAACAGTTCAAGCTAGGATCTTGAAATTTTGGGAGAAGTTAGATCCTAAAAAAATAGTAGGTGTCAGTTAACAAAATTTTTCTGTCAAGCCCCTTGTTTAGGAGCTATAAGGGCCCGAAAATTTAAATTATGCTATTTTTAAGCACCTGTAACTTGAATACCTGTCCATTTTTTTCTTTATTAATATACAAAATTTAAAGGCCCAACATTATATTTTAACATATGTTAAAGGTTTTCGTTAAATTTAAAAGGGGTTCCTTAAATTGAAGAAAGTGTCTCTCAGTTTTACCCATTTTTGCTTAGATAATAAAATTCGAAGTAAAATTCCAAATTTTTGTGTAATTCACAATTTAATTCCTAGAACCTAAAAAATTAGAGGATGAGGGGGGGGGAGTTGAAGTTAGATTCTTGAGAAATTTGGCAACCTTCCCCGTTAAAGGGCTATAACAACTTTTAATAAAAAATTTACTGTTAGCAGTAAATTTTATAAGTCAGTGGTAACTATTTCCAAGTAAATATTTCCAAAGTTAAACTCAGTATGTAATACAATATAATTTTGAAAATGTGCTTTTTTAAAAACCCTTGGTTTTTTTTCATCACTTGTTTATATTTAAAAAATTAATGTTTAGAAAAAAACCCATACGTGACTTTTATAAAATATTTTACCATTCAAAACATTTCAATCCAAAAATGGTTTAAGTCACACACAAAAAAAAAAAACAAACCAAAAATGTAAAGCTTTTTTTTACTGTCTTACAATTTAGTCGCAATTAAATAAATATTTTTTTTTAAATTTCATTCATAACATAATCAACACGAACATGTTCAAAAATAGATATAAAAACCAGTTTGACTATAAAATGATTCACAATAAAATTTTAAAAAAAATTCCAGTTTTAAGTAATCATACATATATTTGACTATAAAATAAAATATTTATTTCTGTAATTTTAAATACTTTATATTAATTATATATTACAAAATATATAAAACTATGTAGCTTTTAATTTGGAATAACATAATTCATTTAATTCATTTTGATAAGGGTAATAAATGTATGCATTATATACGAGTATATATTATATATTTATCATTATTATCAATAAAATTTAATTTAAAAATATTTATATCTACATCTTAAGATTAATTTATATTCATATACATAATTTATAAAACACCACTTCATTAATCACAACCACCACCTCCAGAATCACCACCACCACCACCACCAGAATCACAACCGCCACCACCTCCAGAATCACCACCACCACCTCCAGAATCACAACCACCACCACCTCCAGAATCACCACCTCCTCCAGAATCACAACCGCCTCCACCAGAAGAAATACCAGAATCACCACCGCCACTATTTGTAAAACCGTCCCAACTACTTGTAGTTGTACCACTATTTAAACCATATACAAAATCATTATTACCATGGAAACCATTATCACTCGAGGCCCAATAAGTGTCTCCATTATTGCTTCTTAAATTTCTTTTAGGTTTTTTTCGTTTACTTTTAAATTTAAAACAACAACAATACGACTCCTCATATTCATCATTATCAATGTTTTGAATATTTCTATTCATTTGTCTTTTATTACAATTTTCAATATTGTACACAGATATCTTTGGATAAGTATTCACTTTAATCACATTATTCTTTTCGTCATATTGCAGTGATGTTTTAGAATTTAATCTAGGTCTTGGTATACGATATTCTTTATATTCTTCATTTTTTGGAAGATTATTAGCTTTAAGTTTATTTGATGAACTCATCTTTTTTTAATAAAATATATTGACAAATTCATTTAAAACAAAATATTAACACTAAACAGTATCTAATTCATAAGAGTTTTAAAACGATACTAATGATTTGTTTGTTATTTACAAATTTTAAAGATTCAATATGATTAAATAAAATATTTACGTAAACAATGAACGTTAGTTTGTGATGTGAAACAAGTTATAAAGAAAAGCTTTAAAAACAAAAAAACCAGTTATAAAGAATTTATTAAGAAATTTGTTTGAATTGAAATAAGAAATTCAAAAATTGTAAATTGATGAGTGGTATGTCGTTTAGAGATTGGCATGGGAAATATTTAAAATAAAATTCGACTAAGGTAGACTTAAGAGATTTTTTCTCTGTTTCCGATTTTTGAAACAGAAGATGAAATCACGACGTGCTTTAATGAAGTCGAAATAGTGGCTTGTAAATTTGTTTTATTTTCCATTATCATGTTCACTTCAAACGTCAAGTTAATTTGAGTAATGATCAGTTTGGTAGTGGTGGTGGTGGTAATGTCACTCTTGCGTAATATTATAAAGAGTCAATTACATAAGTATTTGGAATGCTTGTATATTAAAGAAATGTAACCCTCTGTGGGCTATTTCATAAATATTGACAGGCGAATATTTGACAAAGTTGTCACAATAGTTAGACAATTTTATTTTTAAAAACCTTTAATTACACTGAACTATGATTAAATTGTAAGTTTTACAATTTTGAGCCTGTAAATTGTCAGATTGTCAATTTTTATGAAATAGGGCAAAGATTGTTATGTTACATTCTTACCAAAAATATATCACTTAAAATTGAAAAAAATATATTTACTTTAAAATACAGGGTGTCCTACAGAAGCACCATCTTCCTTAATGGGCAGGTAGGAAACATAAAATTCACCGTATTTAAGATATTAGGTTTAAAAAAATTGTATTGACTTTTCATAAAAATATTTAAAACTTTTAAACGGATTGTTTTAAAGAAATACAACGATAATAATTTTGAGGATGGATTAAGCTTCAGTTTTTGTGTACAAATAATCTTTCAATTTTTAATAGTTTGAAATTTACGAAAATTTAAAGTGGTTTTTGTGAAAAAAAATTTTGATTTTTATTCTATTTTCTTTTGAAACACCCTGTATTTGGAATAGTTTTCTATTTATTACTTTTAAATTTTTTTCCTAACTCTCAGCGTTTTCGAGATATAACGGCTCCTTCCATTCAACAAATATTAAGGAAGTAAAATCATTCTCTAATATAACGGATGTGGTGCTTATGTGGGACGCTAATAAAATAATTTAATTTATATATGTTGTCTCAATTTTCAAGAGTTGATATTCTATATGCGTGAAGCATCTTGAAAAAGAAGTTGGCTCTATATACAGACTTGGTGTTTGGTAACATATGTCGGTCCTACGATTGGTCAAAAAAAATTTTGGAACAAAATTACGTCCCATTTTGGCAAGTAGGTAATACTTCTTTGAATTAGGAAAACTTCCTTTAACCGTATGCGAAACAAAAACTTTAAACAATTTTTTTTCTACAACAATTAGAACGATTACCTTTAATTTTTCTAAACGTGGTGCTCCTTGACGTTTGACGTTCGGGATGCTCCAGTTGAAGATGGTGGGTTTCTAGAGAATAATGTTAACAGAAATAACATTTCTGCGAATTATTATTAATATTCTGCTAGAGTAATCAATAATAATTTTAAAACTACACCATGTGTAATTTTTGTGTTAACTTTTTTCAATAACATCAACTTAAATCAAACCTCCAGTGAGAGGCGCAGCAATGTGCACCAGGTATTAGCTAATATTTTATATAAATTATTTTATTTAAAATTTTAAACATTGGTAAGCAATGAATGATCTAAAAGTTTAAGTTCTCTGTAATGAACTTATAATACTTTAAATGTAAGGAAGCGCAAAAGCTACTGCTTGATGTTTTGAATCTCAATTTATCAAGTCATTCCGTAAATGAATTGGACATTGCACTTAGTAGCATTACTCCAGCAACGGGGGAAAAACACGAAGCAAATTGAACGAACTTTATCTATTTTTGGAAAATTATTATTAGGTCATTTCAATTAAATAAGTTGTAATTGTGCACCTGAGTTTAAAATAATCCAAAAATTTTCCACAAATGATTTATTCTTCTTTTAAAAAATAAAAAAAGATTATCTAAGGAATCATGTGTAAAAAAATTTTAATTCCATATTGCAATTAAAATATCTTTAAATGTGAAAAACTCATAAAAATATATATGTATTTAATTAATGTGATTACTATAAATTCAACACTAATTACAAGGAAATTTCCAACATTAAAAAATAACAACCATATAATTATTTATATGTTGCACTTTTATAAAATGTGAACTTAAATATACTGTACACCTTTATAAACTACTTTTTCACTCTTTTTTATTGTGCACTTATTTACATTACATATATATATATTTTTTACCTATTATAGTTTAAAGGTGAACCCAAATAAACATATATATTGTTCTTATTTATATATATATTTACATTAAATTAACTGATTACTCTTTTCATTATATAGACCATTACTTTAATAGTTTTAATATTTAATTTGTATACAAAACTATCCAGATATGTATATATACATATTTATCATTAATACGAAGTGTCCCACATTTGAAGGTCTAAGTCTAGTAAAAATCAAAAGAGGATAAACTAAAAAAAAATGGACTTTAATAGTAGATTTAGCTTAAGAGATTTAAGAAACTTTATAAATGCTTTTAGCAATAACATATTAAAGAGAATTTTAAAAGTCTTCGATATTTTTTATGAGTGAAATAATTACTAGCACTAGTAGTGTTGTAAAACACCAATGTTGGGAAAATTGCGGAAATTTAGTTTCTTAAGAAAAATTGAACACTTGTAGAATAATTTTAAAAAAAAGGAAATTAAAAAAAAAAAGAAGAATAACGGCAAATGTAGAAGAAAATAACGTATTAGATAACGAAATTGAGAATAACGGTACCAGAGAAATAAAGAATTTAAAACCATGTAGTTGCCGGACCCTATATTTCTTTCAGAACTAAAGGTTGTAACAGAAATTTCAAGTATATGCATAAAATTTCACAAAAGACAATGCGATTTCGAACCGAAATAATTTTTAAGTTTTAGAATCACTTATCGTGGGTTTGGGGTAATTTTGGTGATTTAACAACTATGACAGTTGTAATCTCGACAGTTTGTAATAGAAACTAATTGTAGCCTCAGTGAATTTTGTCAACCTTTTGATTATGGTCATAAGAGCTCACTCATAATTATAAATTTTTTTGTAATTCGAGATTATTTTTAGGTTATACTGTATTAAAAAAAATTAATCTATTGCAAAGTTGTAAAAGCACAAATTTCGATTCAACTCGTGGCTCAATTCAAATTTAAGCTCGGTCGAGGCATGAGCGCGTGTACTTCTTTCAAATTAGTGGCGAACTCAAAATTTGAGTCAAGCAATGAGTTGAGTTCTGCTCAATTAGGAACTTTAAACACATTAAACTTAATACAACATTTTGAAATATCTTATTATAATAATTAATTATAGATCATCTACTGAACCAATTTTGAGCCAAAAAAAATATATAACCTCATTTTTTAATATACCGCAAAAGACTCATTTGAAATACAGAAATTTGATTAAAAATTGGATTTTGTTATTAAAAGATGGAAAAAGATTGGTAATACTAGAAAGGTAGAAGATACAAGAATCCCAACACCCTTGAACAGTTACCAAAGTCCAAAATGTAACAATTTGTAACTTAATACTCTGTTAAATTCAATTTTGGGACATACAACATTTTATATAAACTGTTGGGTTATTATTATTTTTTGTTGACTTTAGTACTTTTGTGTTAGTTTAAGTCGGTATTACCCTTTTTTTTGCTGCTTTCTATAATGACAACAAAGTCAAATTACTCAAATTAAATTTTAAAAACATGCAAATAAAAATTTTGTTTTTTTTTACTTCTCATGTTACAGTTTTTAATGTTTTTTTTTCATTACTCCTTTCCTTTTTACCCTATGTATGCATATAGGTGACAGGTTATACTAAATTTGCCATTACGTTTGTGACGCAGTGAAGAGAAATACGGGAGGGAGTTTGATAAGGACTCAGAGGTATGGATCAGATTAGAACTGAAAAATAAATCGATCTGGCTATTTGTGTCCGCTCATTCGTTCGAAGGTGAACTCAAAAATTAAACTAAACAACAAAGCCGTCTATATCATTGAAAACCAACCAGTTTTCTCAAAGGATACTGGTAGTTGTCATATACAACTTCTTGTTTTTAAATAAGTACTACACTATACATTAAAAAGATCTGGAAGTCTGAAATTTTATCAAAAGTACTTGAGTTTGACTGACATCATCTGCACAACATACGAGTATATTTGGTGTAGTGCAAGAGGTTCGAAGAGCTGCCATACAACTTATATTTTAATTTATACATAACTTAAAGTCTATTCAATTGTGTATTAGAAATTCTGCCAAAAAAAATAAACCGGATGATATAATGTTACAATTACATTCATGCGGGTATCCTAGAGTTGACAAAGTCTTGAGTTGACTCTTCTTCGTTTTTTTTACAATGTTTTATTTTCTGTCTCATTTTTAGTCCAGTAAAGAAAATAATTCTCTTTTGTTATTATATATTTTTATTTTTTAATGATATTTGTATATCAAAATGTACCAAGGATACATTATTAGAGGAAGGACAACAGGGTGAATGGTAATTGAAGGAATACTAGGAATAAAATAAAAAAAAAAATTAAAACTATTTAAATTTTTGTATCTTTTTTTTTTATTTTTGTAAACAATTTAAAATGAAAACCACAAATGGACTATAAAGCACGAACATTCAAAACTTTTGATTAAATTAAAGCAAAGTTCATATTTAAAAAAAAAAAAAAGGAAAAACAAAAGATTAAAGTAAATTAAATAAAATCTGTACGTTATTTTGAAACAAACAATAAAAATTATAAAAAAGGACCAAGTTCGTAACCACTTACGATTTTTTAAAACTGAACTCTTTTAAAATAAAATTTGGAAGTAAAAAGCTCAGTACTAAGGGTTTCCTATTTATTTGAATTTTGAGATGCTCCTATAAAAGCCCTATATTAAAATGGGTATAAAAAGAATTCTGTTAGCTATACTTTCAATCTAAAAATGGTAAAAGAGAGCTTCCCCATTAAAGAGCTATTAGAACTTTAAAATAAAAAATTTACTGTTAGCTGTAAATTTTATAAGTAAGCAGTAACTTAGTCACCAGTGTATATATTTTTCAAAATTGAACTCAGTATGTAATACACTATAATTTTGAAAATGTGCTTTTTTAAAAACCCTTGGTTTTTTTCATTACTTGTTTTAAAATCCTATTACGAACAGTAGACCTTCACTTAAAAATCTAATCGTATCCAATCTATGGCTATTATATGCCATTGGTGAAATTATTCAAAAATATTTTACTTTTCTAAGATTTTGACATGTAACATTCAAGTAAAATTTTTAACAAGTTTCTAATTTTGAACGAACTTTTAACTATAATTTGAATTAAATTTTGAAACTTTTAATCAGAGATTGAAAACTTTCAGAAACTTTTCAAGCAGGAAAATAAAATTCGAACTTTAAATTTATGTTTAAGATTTACAGGATTAAAAATCGAGTTATTCTCCATTCACACTTTATCTGACCTATGTATTTTTATCTTTAACCATGTGGCTGCAATGGTAACTACATAATTGGTGTAACTGTAAGTTGGTTAATAAAACTAAACTATATTATTTTTTAATTTTTTTCATCTTAAATGGTATGCACAATAGGGCAAAATCACGTATTTTTTGAATTTATAAATATCATAATTATAGTAATTAATAGTTAATATTTTTAATTAGTTTATAATTATCTTTTATATTTACTTAAACTATTTAAATGTTTCTACTTTAAATTAAGTAAACAATAGATTAAAAAGTTCTGTCATTTCAAAGTTTTAAACTCAAATATATCCTCTTAATTTATTTTTATGCGAACCTTTTAATTTGCAAGATACAAGATTTTGAAAGAAAACCAGAAAACATTTTGGTATTAAAAATCAAGACTATGCTTTACAGGAGCATTCCTCTTGTAAGTGAAATACTGAATTAATGGTATAGGCCCAATGTACGCTTTGGTGCTTCGCTTGCTTTGCTTTGAAAAGCAAATAAACCAATCAAAGTAACCAAGGCAATTTCAAAGTTTCTTCCGTCATTCTGTGAAGGGCCAACAGCTAGTCATATATAAATCTGTAGACGATGTATTAGATAATAACAATTCAAAAAAATAAAATAGAAAACTAATATAATTCAAATAAATACATAATATAACTTTCTTTAATAAATACTATTATTTTCAAAACTTAAGTATCTCTTAATCTAATTATATTAAACATGGGACATGGCAAATTGAGTGTATGAATTTTTACATATATTTCAAATACGTGTTATTAAACAAATGAATCTATCATTGGGTTCCCTTTAAATTTTAATATAAAATATATTTATTTGAAAATAAAATGTAAGCTATGAGTTCTTTGAAGTATTTAAAAGTATTAAACTGTATTAGTGATTTGTATTCACAATGTTATTACATGGGCTTGGGTAAAAATTCCTATATATTCAAAAAGTGTTTGGGTCATAAAATAAATTAAAAATAATTATTTTAAATTTAAACTCATCATTTTTTTGCCTTTATATGCGCAACATAAATATATCTGACAAAAGCTAATTGATATTTACTGAATCATACCTATAAATATGTTATTATATTATTTTTGTTATTGTTTTCGTCTTTTACCTTTAATTTTTTTTATAAGAACACCTTATATTGATTAATTTATATGCAATGACACTACAATAAAATTTTATTCAATATTTTTTTTTTAATTATAAATTATTCTTCAGTTATGTTCTTATTGTGAATTAACTATTTGTAATAAATCGATATGATAAGCTTTTTAAAGACTGTACGCTTATACATAAATGCATATAAATATATTTAGTACAATTGTATTTTTTTAGTATTTTGCTTTAAATCTAACACATTTGCTGTTATCTTTCATTAATGGCTGTTAAGTAAGGTAGGTGTTGCCATAAATTTTTGAGACTTCAATTCTTCTAAACATTTTAAATTAGAAAAACTAGGGGTTAGAGAAGGCAAAAAATTTTTATAATTTTCCAATAATAAAATTCCAAAATTTTTAAGAATTATTATTAATTTATTTTTCAATATACTCTTTACCCAAAACTTATTATGGAACATCATTTAATTTTGGAAATGGGCTTTTTTAAAAACTCTTAACTTTTTTCATTACTAGTTTCGACTTAATCTATCCATAATAAAGCTTACAATTAAAAATAATTAAGAATATTTGTGTAAAACTCTAAAGCTATATTTCCAATTTTATTATATGGTTTCAACAGACTTAGCAAATCAGATATGTCACAATTTCTGTATGCAATTTCTATTGGAATGTATTGACATTTAAATACTTAAAATTACGTTATAAAATTTTTTAAATTGACATTTATTGAAATTATTGACAATATGTTGAAAAATTATTACTGTTTAGGTATACGAAAAAAAAACAACAATTTAAATACATATTATACTTATTATAAAATGTTTTGACATTATTGACAAACTGTTGACTTTTATTTTGCGTCTATTTATAAGAAGAATTAAAAGTTATTAAAAAGTTTATTAGATTAAAACGCAGCAAAAAACTTTTAAAATTATTTTGATGGTTACAAGTTAAACTTTGGTTTTATATATTACCTCAGATATTATGATATATTTTTTTTAAGACATATTATAAACTTGTTATTATAGAAATGGTCTTAGTGAATTTTACATACAATTTAAACATGAGATAGTAGTAGGTCTAATTAAATGTAGAAACGTCTTAGATTTTCAATAAATACAATTCTATTTTTGTTTATATTGTAATAATTTTATATTGGATAAAAAGGCATTTCTGTATATTATATGTATAACTATATCTGTGAGTTATATTATAAAATTAAATTACTTGTTTATATTTTTATATAAATGTATCTTTTATTAAAGATATATAATAATTAATTATTGATTAAGCCATTAATTCACCCAATGAATTCACTCAATGACGAATGGTAATAGAATCAAGTCGAAAACCAGATAAAAACTTTTTTTTCACTTTTACTGGGATTCGAACCCAGATTTTTGAATGAAAGATAGGTACTGTAACCACTGTGAGGCCCAGATTATTAAATTATGGGTAGTTTGTCTTCCTACTCTTAACCGGAAGTTAACTTATACGATTCAAAATTTTATAATTGCATTTTTGCACTAAAGATTTTTTTTTTTTTTTATTCCTTTTCCACTCCTTTATAGTATAGATGCACCAAGTTTAAATTTTAAACTAGGCTTCAGTTTCTTTAATCATAATATTCACTAAGCCGTTGATTAGTCGGCTGTAGCTATTGTATAAGGTTATGAAATATGAATGCACAAATGTCAACTTTGTGCGCCATCTATAATATTACACAAGAATTATTTATATATTTTTATTAAATGTTATTTTATATTACGATATAAACTTTTACGATATAATTAAACAATTTTACGATATTTTTTTATTGGATATGATCTGACCGGGGTTTGAACCCGAGACCTTCTACATGAAAGACGGCGTCTTTACCACTACGCCATTGGTGATATTAAAAGATTAAGAGATTAAAAGTCACTAAAGATTTAATTTTGGTTTATTAGAATACTCCCCAAGCACATTCAATGTAATTGAGAAGTACAATCAACCCGTTGCTTCTAGAATTTCGGGGATGTTTTGTTTTTTCGTTGTATTTGAATTCGTAATTTTTCAAATTGTTGAAATGGATATTCAACAACTATGTATTTAATTAGGTTTCGGAACAATAATTTTTACTGGATAGGGTTCAACTGAATTATATAACATTTTTCTACTTGCTGAGACGCCAATTCATGTGGCCATTCAGGTTGCAACTTTGCTTCCCTTCTCCTTTCTCAACCGGATTTGGAACCGGCTAAAACGGAGATTAAGGAGTCCAAGGTTCGATAATGGACTGTAGCGCCATAGAAGGAGAATGAACTTAATTGTTAGTAATTATACTAACTCAAAACGCCCTTAATGATTAACACAGTTTTTTAAAAAATAACAAATTTGTTAAAATTAATTATTCTTCAAAAAATCATTAAATTTTTTTATAATTAAAAATATAAAAAATAAAAACTGCAACTGCATTTTCGAAATTTTTAAAAAAAAAACATTATTTTTGAATATATACAATTTTCATGTAATTTATCTAGTTCATTTCTTTTCTTTTCTTTTCAAATTCTTTTAAGTTTTACTGTATCAGTGATATTTCAACACAAAATATCTTGTGGATTTATGTTGTCTTACTATATTTCGAGTTCCATATTTCATTTTATTCGTTTCTTTTAACGCTTATTTCTTTACTTCTATGCTGTATATGAAGACCCAAATAAAGTTTTTTCTTTAAAGAAAACTATAAAACTAATTGAATTTCATTTGGAAAAACTTTCATGTACATATACAACATAGAATATAATTGTTGTAAAAGTAAAGTGTTACAAGTCATACATAGTAACAAATAGTTTAATCAAAGAATATAAAAATATTAAAAAGTAATATATATAGATAAAATATATAAAATATAACATAATATAGTTTTGGTATATTAATATTATATACAATTCACATGTTCTGAATAAAAAAATAAGATTAAAAAAAAAATGTTAAAAACTTTTCCCTAGAAAATAATAAAAAAAAAATTTCAAAAAAAAAAATAAAGAACAATAATGTCGAACAGAATATATACTTGTATATATTAAAAGAAAATATAAATTCATTATTATAAGTTTAATGAAATTGAGAATAAGTTTTGGAACTCGTATTCTACTTGTCTATATACAGTAAATACCAAAAAAACTTTATATTAAAATTTAGCAACAAGTTTTTTGTATTTTTTTTTTAATTTTAAATATTATGTACATTGCATTTTATTGAAAAATTTAACAAAATGCAATTATGTTATAATTTTTTTTTTTTTTGAAAAATTATTTAAAACATTTTTAATTGATTATGAATAAAAAAAAAAACAAGAAAATTGTAATAATATTCGTATCTTAAAAATTCGGTAAAATACAAAAAGAGGCTTTTACACTTTTAGATCTGGTTTTCTGAAAATTGTTTTTTATTTTTATTACACACAATTACTATATGATAAGAATTTTAACACATGTTGACACGTGAAATACATGTGGATTGCCCCAAATTTTAATTTCCATCGAGCTTCAGATAGCTCTTGACACTTAAACGAATCCTTTATGTCATACAGGGGCGAAGATTTTTTTTTAAAAAAATTTTACAAAATCACTTTGAAAGCTATCTTGGAACCTGTTAGAATAGACCGCCTCTCGAACACTTATATTCACAAATAATTACAAAAAATACCTAAATAAGAGATCTCAAATTTGTGATTGAATATCTAATCTGAATATATGTGAGTTTTAAACGTCAATTAAAATTTGCTCGTTTGCTTTTGATATTTCCTTATACATACATTGGATATACGAGTATATATGTGAGTTATAAAGGTCAATTAAAATTGCTTGTTTGTTTTTTATATACGTTTGGTAGGCTTTTTATCTTTACAAGGATGCGTTTATATTGGAGCTGCGATAAGTAATAAGAGCATCAATAAGAGCATAGCCTAAAAAAATATTGTTTATCGTTGATGAAAGCGAAGCTCCAATTAAACCCCTCTATTAAAATCATGTATATAATTTTGTACGCTATACTCGTACCGATGCTCTTATCACTTATTACAGCTTCAATATAAATGCATCCTTACATTTATGAGTATTATGTATATTTTGGTGATTAATTTTAACCCTTTGACAAAAGAAGGCTATTTTAACTGTCATATTAACCTACTTTACCCGAATTAAAAGTTATAACTCAACCAAATGTGGTGTTCAATTTCATTCAGTTCAATTGATTTAAATAAAAAACCAAATTAATCTAAAGAACAACAAGTTTTTAAATCAACTATTAAAGAATTAATAATTATTTTTTTTCATTTAATTATTTATTAAAAAAAAAAATTCAAAATTTCAATGCATTTAATAATATTTTTTTATCACACTGCATAAAAGTTTTTTTTATAATATAAATTCAAAAAAAAAAAAAATTTAAATATGCTATTTATTTTTTTATTATCTTTAAAATATTAAAAAAAAAAAAAAAGTTAAATTAAAATCATTTTAGGTCATAAAGATAATAAATTGATCCCTGGAACTAAGTGCGATACAATATTGTTGTATATATTCATTTTTTTTAACCCGGAATTTTATTATTTAACTTTATTTTGATATATTGATTTAATAAATTAATATAACAGATATATTTTTTTTTGTTAAATATATCCTTCCGGTACAAATTCTGATATATTCGAAACCATTTAAAAAAATGTTTTTTTTATTCTTTTTAATAAAATTTAAAAAACCATTTATTATTAATGGTCTGCATGGAATATTTTTTTTTTTGTATTACACAGAATATAAAAAATGCTGACTATTTAATAATTTAAAATTGATAATATCAAAAATATAAACTGATACCCTACTTTGGAAAATACTCATATACTCTATAATATATAACTATAGAGTAAATTTAATTTTAAACTTTGACTTTACCCACTTTTGATGTCGGTTCGTTAGTTTGTCACTTAAACATCACAAAATTTTTCTTTAATTCGTTTGTATTTATTTTAAATTATTAAATAATGCTAACTGTTCATATGTAAGACCAACAAGTCTACGTTTACTATAAGGTCATATTGAAACATGTTGGTACATCAGGAGTTCGAAAAATTCGGAATCTAATATGTTCTTTGAATTATTTCCATCATATAATTAAAATTGATCTTAATTAATTACAGACACAATTACTATGAGAAAGATTATACCGTTATTAAAGCTTATTACTTGTAGTCCGTCTAAAGCTCGATATATAGATGTACTTAGAATTGTAGAATTTATTTGTATTTAAACATATATTTGTATTTCTTTGTATTTCAACATATAGATATGTATGTATTTGTTTTTAAAAAAAGGTACCTAATAATTTTAAATTTAAGCTATCAGTTGATTTTATATCTGTGATTTATATGTTAAAATTAAATTATTTGATTTGTTTACATAATCCTAATAGGGCCATATAAAATATAAAATTTGTAATTGCTGTATTGGTAATGAATAATGTAATATAAAATAAATAGGTACTAACCAGTAGAACTAGTTACACTTAGCCAAACTACACTATTCCTAATATTATTTGACCAAAAACTCTTTTCGCAACAAATTGGGATATCAAAATTTATAGCATACTCGTATTTGTTTACGGAAGTTCAAAAAAAGTAATTACCTTGATTTTTAAATTGAATTGTAAATTTTTTTTTTAATTACATTTTAACAAGATGGCGATATACATTTAGTTTATTTATCAAATTAGGTTAAATCAGCACTCTATGTTAATTGTTGCGCAACAAAAATTAGTTAATTTAAAATTTTTTTTTTTAATATAAAAGATAATTCAAAAATAGTATATCTAGTATATCAAATAGAGTATCTAGTTTTCATAAATTTCCATAATAGCACCCAACACCTATAGTTCGAAATAATGATCTAGAAATTTGATCAGAACTTTTCGGAAATCCTACCCCGCTCCTTCGATTTTGTAAAAGTAATGAAAATAACTAAGTTAAATAACTATTATTTGGGCAAATCAGATTTTAAGCAAGATAAGTACAGCAAGTTGCGCTTTGCTAATTTAATAATATCAACTAGTCTAAGGTATGTAAATATTCATTATCATCAACAATATTTTCATATACCCCTAACTATAATAGTCATATGATGTCAATATTAGATATGATTACATATGATATACAAAATCATAGCCCTAACTATAATAGTCATCATAACCAATCGTACGCATAAAATGTCAAACATAAAAATTTAATTATTAAAAATTTATGTATTTGCCGTTTTATGTTTGATTCTGAAATTTTTTAATTTCTTTCCAAATTATTTTACTTGTATGTTTGATATGATTCGATGATTATTGCCCACAGAAAATTGAATTAAATATAAAAATTAAATTAAAATAAATAGAGAAAAAATCAAAAATTATATTCTATCTAGGAGATAATCTATTAGTGATTTAAAATAAAATATTAAATATTCTGGAAAAAGCGGCAATTCTGTTTTATAAAAATTTTTTTTTGGGCAATTTTCGTGTGGGCAATAATCCGATCACGGTCTGATATGACATGTACGCTTCGTTTCGTACGCCTATGACTTGACGAATGATTTCGAAATGATAACGAATGATGGTTATGGCTATTAAAGTTAGTTATATGAAATTTCATATAATCGTACAAAATCATATGATATCATATGACATCATATGAATATTATAGTTAGGAATTATAAAATTGTAAAATCAGAATATATCAGAACCAGAAAATGAAACGATCTTTTATTAAAACTTTTTATTTTATTTAAATTGTTTTTTAATTTTATATACAAATTCATATTTAATCAAACCTATTTTTAAATATAAAGCAAAAATTTAATTTGTATCATAAATTTATTATTTTATTTTTTATATTCAATATTAAATAAAAACTCATAAAATAAAACAAAAGTTATTGCACCATAAATTGTATGGCAATTTCCTTTATGAAAATTTTTTAATAATTTTTTTTTTTCGTTTTACTTTAAAAAGAGCAAAGTAATGTTTTGATTTTGAAAATTCCATATTATAATCGATTTTATATAATAAAATTTAATAATTTAAATTGAAATAAAATAGTTTTTAAAATTAAATTGGGTCAGATATAAAATAAACCAAAGTATTTAATAAAATTATTAAGGTTTTAGTATGGTTATATTTAAAATTAAATTAATTCCGAAATAATGGATTTTTAATTTTAGCTGGAAATTTTTTTAATTTAAATGAAAATTTTAAATATTTTAACTTAAGACCTTATAATATTTTATATGAACATTTTTAAAACTCAAAGTGAAAACCCCATTTTTTTAAATGAATAAACACAACCAACAAAATGGTTTTCAAAAAATCTAAATGATTTGATGGTGATGGTGTTCTCATTACTGCGTTGGGATATCTTAATAAATTGCAAAATAGAGCTATTCGTTTTATAAATGATCTCAGAGTTACATCAACGCCCACTCCACTCAGACATCGTATTAAAACTGGGATGCATACATTATTTTATGGATATCTAGTAGATCCTAACACCTTTTCTAAAGAAATTAAACAACTTATGCCTCCACTCAAGATTTGGCAACGGGAAAGAGATGCTCATGCCTACATAGTTGACCATGTTAGGAATGGGCGTGTGTTTAAAATAATGCGTTATGATCATACGATTTTCGGAACCAATACAATTTATAAATGTCATTATATTTGTTTATACGATTTAATTATTTACATGTTTGATTACATTTAGTATAAAATTATATAACATTATGTGGTGCTTGCATTTGTAACATTAGCTGATGCTTATACGCACGATTATGTGACAATAAGAACAAAATATATATAGTAAATATTAAATTAGACAATTAGAGGTTTACTTACGATGCATTTAAACAGTATTCAATTAATTAAAAAAGGATAAAAGTTTATAAGTTTTTCACATCATTTTGAACATACCTGAAAAAAAAGAAAAATTTTTCAATTAAATTTTTTAAAAATAAAATTATATATATGTATATATATATATATATATTTTTTTTTTATAGTAATAATTGATGTTGCAAATATTTCAAAATCATTACTAAAATCAGAAATACTATTAACAGATTATATCAATCCTATTAATTATATTTACTAAATTAAACAATACTGTTATTGTATTTGATTGTAAGTGGGAACTAAATTTTTTTTTATTAATTTTCCTTGAAAAAACTTATGATAAATGAGGGGATCGATCCTGCATTAGTTCGGTTTATTCAAATGGCTTAACAATTATTTTTACTTGAAATAAGGAGTTTTAACACCAATTCTGCTTAATAATCTGCTTTTATTTTAAAGAAGGCATTCATAATATTTAATTTATGTGATTTAATTAAAAATTTCATCTGACCAATGGCGTAGTGATAAAGACGCCGACTTTCATGTGGAAGGTCTCGGGTTCAAACCCCGGTCAGATCATATCTTAGTGAATATTATGATTAAAGAAACTGAAGCCTAGTTCAAAATAAACTTGGTGAATGCCCTATTATCCTTAAAGGAGTGGAAAAAAAGGAATAAAAAAAAAAAAAATTAAAAATTTCAAGCGACATAGTCCACACGTCATAAATTTTAATAAAATACTAAAGTAAAAGAAAACAAATACTCTTTGTATTTCTTTCGGCAGCTTTGATGTTTTTTTTGTTATCCTTTTTTTTTCAATGAAATTATTGGAGATTATTTTGTGATTTTGTGATTTTTGTGAATTTGAGATTATGTTGTACACAAACAAATAACGATAGAAAGACATCGGGTAAATTTCGGAAAATAATTTGAGCACTGGGGCATTGGGGCCTTTAGTATATAGATGTATTGATGTATTTATTATTTTTATTATTTTTCATCAAAATAAATTAAAAAAAAAAAAATTTGATATCTCTATCTAAATAACAAATAAATATTTTTTTTTTTTAAATAACTTTCAAAATTTATTGAGATTGAAAAATAAAATTGCAGATACATCACATTTAATTGTAAAAATATTTTACCAATAAATATGAAAACAAACAACTTACAAAATGAAATATCCAATTTTCTGACAATTTTTTTTAAATTTATTATACAATTTTTTAAAAATTTATTAGTTTCCCAAAGTGTTTATATTTTTTTTAATATAAATTTTGCAAATCTTTATCTGATATTATTAAAGTTTTTTTTGCAACTAAAAAACTTGCAAAATATTCAATTTTATAAATAAATTAGGATATATACTGAAATATCAATTCTATTGCACAAATTCTGTTGTCCTAGCGTTCTATCAAAAACTTATTATTTTCAAAATACTAGAAAAAGTTGGAAATTCGTTTTGATTAATTGGATCATTTTGATTTCATTTGAATTTATTTTTGTCATTTCTTTTAATTTTAAGCACGAACTACATATTTAAAGAATCTATCGTTCTTTCTTAAAAATGCATGGTAATGATAAATTTTATGGTAATTACAAATATATAAATGCTCAAAGATTTGTATATATTAATTCATCACGAATACTAATGTAATTTCACAAATGAAAAATAAGTATCCAGGGTAATTCTACCAATCACTTATCACTAATCAGGAAGTCAAAAAATAACTATTTTGTTATAATATAAGTAAGGGTTTTTTTAACTATTCAAAAACCAAGTTTGAGTTAATATGAAGCATGATTTACAATATAGAAGGCCTTGCTACAAAAAAAAGAAGTTTTTATTAAAAATATACACGTACGGGGACTTTCGATAGGAGGCATGTTAAAATCTTTATAACTTGGAAAGTATCCTTTTTTTTAATTTCCCTGCTTACCTCCTAAAAATCTTAAATATTTTTTGGTATATCAGATTTAAAAATTTTTATTATTTTAATTGAAAATAAATTTTTTTTCAAAAAGAGAACCTCCTTACTTTGTACCTCTATAAAAGCTCTTCAAAGTTCTAAATTCTAACCTTACTCAATTTTTTTTATAAATGGCAAAATGTTTTTTACAAAAATCAACTCTAAATAGGCTTAAAAGAAAATTTGTTAAAACTATTTAGGTATTTATTTATGAACAGCTCCCACCAAATACAATGAGTAATTCAGCATTTCGTTGTGGCATGTATATATCTTTATATTATGTTATAAATTATAAATTATATATTTTTATTAGATATTATCCGGCTAGGGTTTGAAAACCGAGATCCTTCGATTAAAAGGCCGACGTCCAAACCACTACGCCACCGATCGGATATTAGTTAAATCTCAGGTTAAAATTTTTATTTGAAAGCTGAAATTTAATATGATGTAAATAAATTTCCAAATTCGATTTTCACATAAATAATACAACATAATTAACATAAATTAACATAATTTAATCGTATATACGGATTAAGATGTTATACAAAAAACTCAAAATTAACTAATGAAAATTTGTAAAGAGACCATTCCTTCTAAAAAGAAAGGCAACCTTAAAAAAAATAAAATCAAGTATCGAAATGTAAATTTCAGCTTTTGCTCACAATTCCTTGATAATTTTCACTAATACATTTAAAGGTTTCAGTAATAGGACCTTGAAATTTGTTCTTTGCTCTGGGCTGAAATATTATTTTATTACAAGGAAAACTTATCAAAAAATTATTATATAGTAGAAGTTGACTTTTTAAAATTAGTACCATTTATTTTGAATATTTAAGTAGACTAACCGCATTTTCGCCATGACAATAGGTTTTGGTATTCTTTTTTATTAACCTTGTATAGCTTAAATTGTTGATTAATTAAATGATGTATTAAACTGAACAAAATTTTCCAGTAGACTTTAATATATTAAATAAATTACCCAGATTGTAAACATTCATTTACAAAATAATAAAAATTTAATTCATGCATATTAAATATTGGTTGTAGTACAAAAACATACAATTTCATGCTCTTAATTAAATTTTTATGTTGTTCATTTTTTTTTAATAGTTTTTTATTATAATTATTTATTTTTTATATTATTTATAGGTTTTGTTACAAATATTACAAATATATTTTCACTTGTAAATAATATTATTGAAAATATAATAAAACAAATTTCCCCTAAATTTTGTAAATATTTGACCTACAAATTATCGAATCAATATTTTGCATCACCCACTTTTTATATGGAAATATTATTTGCTAAAAATTTTTCAATATTTCGAATTTAAGCTCCTTAGTAATTGAAAGTATTCTTACTAGATAAGTATTCGGAAGTTCAATATTTAAATTTCAAAATAAAAAGAAATTGTTTTTTGTATTTGAATTAGTTCTAAGTTTAAAAATATTTTTTTTGCAAATATTCTTTTATAAAATTCATTAAACTTCCAAAAATTCTCATAAGCTTTTGTTTTTAACAATTAACTAGTTTTCTAAGCAGGAAAAAAAAAGTCGAATTTGCAAAATACCTTTCTATTGTAAAATTTTATAAAAAAAATTTATTGATGAAAATTCCAAACTCAATACAATAACTTACAACAACAACAACAAAAACAACATTCAAAATAAAAACAAACAACATTAAAAATAACAGTAAAAAAATGTTATTCAATCCTTTTTTATGTTCAATATTTTTTGGGGCGATTCATTTTTTTGTTTTATTAAAAATTTTTTTAAAAGTTTCAATAATAATTCAGGATTGTTTGGCAACTCAATAAATTCATGAAAAAGCCCATATGTCTCCCAAAATTTTATTATTCATAATTTTAATACGAGAGTCAGTTGTTAATTATGAAAGTTATTGTTCACTTAAGTAAAATCGGAATTAAAAGAATCGGTACATACAATCGTATTACCGCTTTGGTTACATGTAGACCTGTGTAATATTGAGTATAATATTACTTATGTACAGTTTTAAGTACCACTAATCTGTCAAATACTAGAAGTATTACTTAGATTTCGATACTTACAAAATTGAACTATAGGTTAAGGAATCAAATAAAAACGCTTGTAATTTCCAGAAAGTAATTAAGTTTTGGGTTAAATAACTTTTGTAATTATTTTTTGATAATTAAGTTTTTTCGAGTAATAAGGCACCAAAAAATACTTAAGTATCAAAAATTTAATTATTTTCCAAGTATTCAAGTATTTTGCAAATATTTTCATTTATAGTGCCGACCTTTAATGCAAAAGGCCCGGGATCGAATCCCAGTGAAAGTAAAAAAACTTTTCTGGTTTTCGACTCGACTCAGCTAGCATTTTCCATTGTGTTTAAATTAATGGCTTAATCAATAATTAATAAATTGTATATCTCTAATAAAAAATACATTAGTATAAGCAAATAATTTAATTGAATAATATAAGTCACAGATATAAAATACGATATAACTCAAATACAAAATATTACAATATAAACCAAAATCGAATTGGATCTATTGAATATCTAATACGTTTTTACATGTTATAAAGCCTAGTACTATCTCATGTTTAAAATGTACGTGGAATTTATTAGATCAATTCTAATAATACAAATATTGAATCTTTAATTCACTCTATTTTAAACTCTTATTATAATGTATCTGAATACCTTGTATCTAAAATTTTATTTATAAATATAAAATTGCTTAAGGCCACAAACAAATGTCCATATAACTTTTCAATTCTCTCACTTTTCGGTCTTTTATATGAGTATTTGTATGCAAACCAGTAGGTTTACTTGAAGAACCATCGTAGACCTTAAAATCTTTAGTAATCTTCTCCTATATGGTAGCACCTAAGTCAATGCGAGATTCCAATTAAATATGAAAACATTTTAAACTTTAATCATTAAACTGATATATATATATCTGGTATAATTATACTGCTACCTAGATTAGTTTAGGAAATCAAAAATTTTTATACACAAAATCTATTTACCAACCAAATTATTACAAAAATTCGAAGCATTCTAAATTATTTTCTAACACACTTCAATTCAATTTAGACCAGACAGACAGAGAAAAAAAAAATTTAATTTCAACAAACTTTTTAAATTTTCATGCTAAATAAAATTAACCTCATTGTTTTATTATAGTAAATGGGGACACAAAAATCTCCTAAACTTTCCAATAAAATAGTTTCTTCCAATATAAAAATTTTATTTATTAAAAATCTGAGTTTGGATGTAGTTTTCATGTACATTGTCATCAATATGGTATACCATGGAAGAGTACAAGATACATGACCTGGAATAAAGTGATTTATATTTTTAAATGATCTAATATTTCAGGTGTATTGTAAATTTTTTTTTTCTCTAATATTTTCTATAGAAAAACAATAATAAAAAAAAAAAAAAATCCAAACCAAAATTGATTTTCACCATAGGGTTCAATAATATAAAAATATTTTGTTTGGTATATAACTTTTTATCTCAAAAAATAAAAACACATTCATTTAAAAAGCCATCTCTGGATATCCTACATTTTATTTTATTATTAAAGATTCATAAAAAAAAAAACAAATAAAATAAAAATAAAAAAAATTGTTTTTATTTGATTTTGAATTAAAAATCAATTAGAAAATTCCATTCAGATTTCATTTTCTCTATTTTAGCTTTAAATTGAATTTCAATTTAAGTGCATTTACTAAATTGCCACTCAATGGATACTCAAAACACAATGAGTGGTTTTATTTCCATTTTAGAATACCAATTAAAAATAAATACAAAAAAAAAAATTAAAAAACCACCAAAGAATGAATAAAAATTGAGAATAAAATTTTTGATTCAACTGTAAATAAGAGGATTTTATAAAATGTGTTGAATATCACATTTTATATTCAATTTGAAGAGTATTAGAAAATTGTTTTGTATGTGGAATTGAAGATAAATAATAACAGAGAGTTTTTTTGTCTAATCTGAATATGCACTTATTATTGACAAACTGATTTTCATTTAAATAAAAATATCATTGACTCAAAAATAAAATAGAGGAAATGATAACAAAATAACAAAAATCCAAAATCTAATTAATTAGTTCAATTTAAATTTAGTTTTCTGACAAGTATCATTCGATTTAATTAAATCTAATGACAAGTGAGTGAAAAATATCCATAATATCAGACAGACAGTATTATGACATTTAATATTAGACGCTCGCAATGCTGTCAGTGCTGGCATAGTATAACACTTATTCGATAATGGTGACATATCATAGTATAACACTTATTCGACTGACTGATAAAAGATAAAGTAAAGTACACGACTTAAGTTTTTTTTTAATCTACTCCAAAACTATAGGCTTGGAAACCGAGTCTAATGAAATTATAAAGGAGTGTTACCATCGGTAATACTAGTATTACCCTCCGTTAATTATGGAATTTTGGGAAATATAAAAATTAAACTTAAACCTAAATATTTAATCTATTATTGGGCTTTTGAGTGAAATAAAGCTGAAAAATCGAGTACTAGCACTGAAGAAAGTTTGCATGTCGTAGACGAAATCCTGGTATAAATAAATTTAGTGAAATTGAAAGGAAACGGCTCATTTCATTTTTTTAATTTATTTTTAAGACTAAAATTTCAATTACATATTTGTAGGAGCAAAGCAAAAAATAAACAAAGAATAATTTTTAATATATTAAAAAAAAAATCAAGAATCATTATTTTAATAACAATCAAACATTTTTTTGTTTTTATTTTTTTGCATATTAAATATTATTTTTTTTTTTGTGTATTAAACCATAATAACCTAAATTTTGGATTATTTTTTTAATTAATATTTATATTTTCATATAACAATTATGTACAGATATTAAAACATTATTACCAGCTTCCCCTGCATTTATTTTAACAACATTTTTAATTAAATTATTTTTTATTTTTGTATTATTTTTGTATTTTTTAAGCTTTGATACAAAGAAAAGTTTTTTTAACTTAAAAAATAAAATTTTATTAAAAACTTTTATCACAATTTTTGCTTTTATTATCATAAGAATTATCTTCATAAAATTGATTATCGGGGGTTTTTCTTCTCTAAATTAATTTATAATCCATAATATATCCAATAGTATCTTAATTGGTCAGTATATTGATGAATATATGGAAATAAATTTTAAAATAAAATCTGATCAATACTTTATCAATACTATATTGACTTTAGTTATAGGTGATTATATAGTCGGATCATTTCATAAATTGAATTGAAAACAAAATATAAAAAATGCGGGAATTTTTTCATATACAAAACGTATATTTTTATGTATATACAAAATTCATATTTAATTCACATAACATATATATAGAAATAATTATTATGATGACCTTATTCTTTTATATATTCCCTAAGGTACAATAGTATTAAGTTGTTCTTTTTTGAATAGCATTATACCAGAATATCTGAACAGGATACAAAAAAAAAAGACATTATGCAGTATAGGATATACATATGAGTTAATTTTTTTATATATTTTTTAAACATTAATTTTATTAAAGAAAATGTCCAATTCCATTTTATTTCACTCATCCGAATCTTAATTTTTTTTTTTGTCTTCTTTCATTTTTTCAAAATGGTAAATTGAATCTGGACTGAACCTATTCACATATAACTTTTATAAAAAATTTTGTTTAAAAAAGAGCCCAATATATACTCTATGAAAATATATTATTAAATACTAGCTTATACCAAGTGCACGTTTCGGCGCCTCGCAATGGTTTTTTAATTAAAGTTGATGTTCTTGAAAAAAATTAACACAAAAATTGCACATGGTGTAAATGATTGAGACATTCATTTGTTTAAAAGTAGTGGTTCGAAAAATTGGACTTAACTCGTTTCTAAATATTTTTTTGAGCTGTCATGCTGAAATGGGTTAATAAATTCCAAATCTGTTAGTAGAGTAAGCTTAATTGTCCAAAAACCAAAACGTATTCAAAATATAAAGTTAATCGGGCACACTGTTAATATTTTTGAACAAAAAAATAGAAATACTTGCACCACAGCTCCAACTTTGCGGTCCATTAGAGCAAAATAGTTTGCGTTGAAACACTTTCTGTATCCAAAAACCTTTATGTATTCATGATAATCGGCTGAGAAATTTTAGGAATCAATGTGCTACAAACAAACATTCTCTTTTATATATCGTCGGGTTACCGCCATAGTCACGAAACTGCTTTTTTCGCTTTTTTGACTTATTAATGCAAAAATATAGAAAATAATGAGATCTATATTATGCCAAACACACGAATCTTCTTATCTTATTTATTGCTTTGTAATTCAATTTCCTTATTTTCATAAACTAACGAAAAATCATTTATTTCATATTTTCTTGGTGCCAAAGTCGCGAAAATTAAGTTCTACTATTTTTCAGTTTCGTGACTTTGGCGGTAACCCGACGATATATAGAAGAAGAAGATATTTATAACATAATATTGTTAAATAAAATTTAAAGTAAGAGGAACAGAAAAAAAAACAAACACAAAAACATCACAACAAAATTTTGCCGCATGTGGTTGATTTAATTCATAAATTTTTAATTTTTGTGTTTCTGTTCTTAAATTCCCATTTTTCGTTTTTACCAGTAACCCAAGTACAAAAACCAACAACAAATTTTCATACGATATAATATTTAGAGCATTTTAAATTTTTTTATCTCTTTCTTCCAGCATTTGTATGCATGTGTCTCTTCAATTTAAATGGACAATTATTCAAACTTTAAAAAAACAAAAAAAAAAAACAAATTTCAGTGTCCCTTTTAATTCATAAAAATTTTTTATTCCATTATAGTTTAAGTTTATACCTATCACATGATAAATAGAGATCCCATATAATATACTTACCTTTAAATAGATTTCATTTTATGTAATTACATATAACATATATATGGATAGTAATATAATCAGTTATCTGTATATAATATAGATATGGTACAATGTATATTATGTGCAGAAACTTTTAACTAAAAAATAACAACAACAAAAAAATACTTACTAATAAAGAAAATTCTGTGAATAATTGAAATGTACACAAAAAAGCATGTACTTTGAATTATTTTTAAAATACTATAAAAGAAAATTGAAAATTGAAAATTTTTACCGTTATCATAGTTAAGGTTGATGACTTGACTATAAATTTGAAGAACAATAAACAAAATTTTGTATTTTACTTTTAATCACTGATTAAGACATCGTTTTAGGGTGAAAATTAGGTGCGCCAGTTAACTGATGATAGTATACCAAATTTAATTTCTTTAACTAGAATTGCAAATAATCTAGGATTAAGCAATGGAAATTGATTAAAGTTATTAACTCTTTTGGCTTCTTCTAGAACATATGTTCATAATGAAAATCCAAGTCTTTATAGGAACTTTCATTTATTATCAACTATAAAATTTTTAAAACTAAATTGAATGTGTCACACTCTCAAGGATTGATAGTTATGTGATGCCACTGGTGTATAATTATGTTCGAATGATATCCTGGAATCAGAACCTGAGTTCAGTCAATATATAAAGTAATTAAGTAAAACCGATAATATGTTTATATGTGTGCAACAAGATTTGTGAAAGTGGTGAGCTAGATTTTTTTTAACACATTAATTATGCCCTAAGAAATGATTCCTTTTTACGGGGCTATTATGGGTTTGGATGAGGAAGAGGTTTAATGAGATATAAATTTCAAGGAAGAGCTTGATAATAAACTGGAGGCTAACAGATTTTATTGGAGAAGTTAGAAATTTTAAGATGTATGAACAGGGTAGGGTACAGAGAATAAAGGATAAGGTGTAGTATATTTCAATTCAAATTGCAGATGTTCTCAACATAAATTAGACAATGTTATAATACTCCCTTGGATTCTTCTAGTGTTGCCTGGAAAAAATAAGTAAATCATTTATAATTATAATTCGAATAAGAAGATGGATAATGGTACAGTATTCCGACGGGGGTCGGAAGAGAAAAAAGATTAGGTTCACCAATTTCGCGTAAGGTGCGATTTTTGATTTTGTCAAGCTACTAATAAAGTTTGTGGAGCGGTTGTGTTAAGGTGACAGTTGTATTACTTTTATTGTCGAATGTTAGTTTTATAATTAAGAAAACTCTATGATTTCCAAGACTTCATGAAAAAATGCTTCCAATTTTTACACTAAAAATTGCAAATTATTTCTGGCAACCAACGAGCAAAACTTTATAAAAATGTTTTAGAAAACAAAATTTTTTGTCTTTTAATTTAATTTAAAAAAAAACACACAAAAACGAACAGAGTTTAAATAGATTCAAAGAATTTCAATGATTATTAAACATTTTTTTTTTTATTCTTAAATGTTGTTTATCTAACCTGTAAAGCCTTTAGATAATACAAGTTTAAATTTGTTTAACAAATGAATTTATTTGTATATTTTTAGATACTAATATGTACCTATATGTATCTACAAGATTTTCTTTGTTTGTTATTTTTAATTTAATTTTCTTATAATAGTTCAAGTGACAAATTTAATCAGAAATTTTGTCAATATTTAATGAAAACTATCGTATTTGTTTATATACAAATTTTATTTTCTTATTTTGTTTATTTGGTTTTAAGTTAATTTCAAATGTCTAATAAAGAAATTTTTGTTGTTTTATTTATTTTACTTTTATTTTAAGGGGGAGGAAGATACATTTAGGATTTTTTTTTTGGAACATATGAAATAGTTTTTATAGATACCAATCTACAAATATATTTAAAAATAAGATAAAAATGCAAAGGATTGTTTAAAGAAGTATTTTTGTATGAAAAATTAACTTTTCTAATTATATCCTAAAAATTTTATTTATTTTAAAAACTTTGTTTTGGATTAATAATCTGTGCATACTTTTAGGGTGACTTTTTCCATCCCATTTAGCTTAATGACTCCATGCAGACAATCTTTTAAATATTTAACAGCTATGAAAATTTGTACGATTTATAAATGACGTTACTTGTTACGTATCTGTTATGTGATACATGTTATGTCTGTTATCTGTACATGTGCGTAATAAGATCTTTAAGATAGAAAATATTGCTCGCTTTTTATGCCTTTATAATACTAATAATTCATTCAAATACAAAATTAATAGGCCCTGAATTATGCAAAAAAGAAAATATAAGTTGCATGACATATTCAAACCCAATATATTATAACTATTTAGTTTCAATATCAAAGACGGCTCTTGTATAAATATATTTTTAAATTCAGTATCCTATAGCTGCTTTAGTTTTTACGTAATCAAGTGTACAATAAGCGGATGAACGGGCGGACACACATAGCTAAATCAGTTAACTTTTCATTTTTGACAACGTCACAAACGTTATATCTTTGAATTACGCTCATGCGAGTCATTTCCCATTGCATAAGCTTTAGTAATTTAAATCTACTTTTTCACTAATATTTTGTGAACCAAATCAGAGAAAATCAAATTAAATCGCGTCATTTTTCTCATTAAATTTTTTAATTAATCAGACAAAATGCAAATGTATCTGCTTTTATAAAATTTAACAAGTGATGAAAAAAAACCAAGGGTTTTTAAAAAAGCACATTTTCAAAATTATATTGTATTACATACTGAGTTTAATTTTGGAAATATTTACTTGGAAATAGTTATTGCATACTTATAAAATTTACTGCTAACAGTAAAGTTTTTATTTTAAAGTTGTTATAGCCCTTCAATGGGGAAGGTTGCCAAGTTTCTATCTAACTTCATCTACTTCCTCCCACCCTCCGCCCCCCTCCATGTTTTTAGGTTCAAGGAATTAAATTGTGAATTCCACAAAAATTTGGAATTTTACTTAGAATTATACAATCTATGCAAAAATGGGTAAAACTTAGAGACACTTTCTTCAATTTAAGGAACCACTTTTAAATTTAAGAAAAAACCTTTAACATATGTTAAAATATAATGTTATGAATCTAAATTTAGCATATTAATAAAAAAAAATTGGACAGGTATTCAAGTTACAGGTGCTTAAAAATAGCAAAATTTAAATTTTCGAGCCCTTATAGCTCCTAAACAGGGGGCTTGACAAAAAAATTTTGTTCACCGACTCCTACTCATATTTGAGGATCTAACTTCTCCCAAACATTTCAGGGCCCTATCTTAAACCGTTTAGGAGATATATGGGACCAAAAATTTTGCAAAAATTGAGTTTTATATAATGGTAAATTTTAGTACCGTATGGCAACCCTATAGATTTGAGCGACATATTTTTGAAAAGCCTATAAAAGTACCTCTATTCTACCGTTTTTCGATTGAAAATAAACTTAACAGAACTCTTGTTATATCAATTTAAATATAGGGCTTTTTTGGAATTTGCAGGGGCTGTAGCTTCGTCACCCTTCAAAATTAAGAAAAACCTTTGACACATGTTGAAATATAATTAAAGAGCTTTGAATTTTGTATATCACTAAAAAAAAATTTGGACAGGTATTCAAGTTACAGGTGTTTAAAAATAGCAAAATTTCAATTTTCGAGCCCTTATAGCTCCGAAACATGGGCCTGGACAAAAAAATTTTGTTAACCGATTCCTACTAATTTTTGAGTATCTAACTTCTCCCAAAATTTAAAGACCCTAGCTTGAACCATTCAGAAGATATGTGTGGTCAAAATTTTTGCAAAAATTGAGTTTTGTGTAATGTTAAATTTTAGTACCGTATGGCAACCCTAAACATTTTTGTTTTATATATTTATAAAGCTTATGAAAGCAACTATTGATTGCCGTTTTCAGATTGAAAATATGTCTAACAGAACTCTTGTTATAATAATTTAAATATAGGGCTTTTTCCAACTTTGGGGGACTGTAGCCCCGTAACAGGTGGGGCTACAGAAAAAAATTCTTCTACGAAATTATTTTTTTTGCAAAAACTACCCATGGTTAAAATTTTTTTACTCTATTTCAAACGGTGTAAAAGTTTTTGTAAACATACGGACGGACGGACGGACGGACGGACGGACAGAGTGAAGCTATATAGGCACATTTTTACAAAATTTTTTGAAAATGTGCTAAAAACGAGCTTTATTATGGAACATTCTAATCCAAAGTTTTCAAAAAAAATTTATCTCGAACCATAGTAGTTGCAACAGATATTTGGGTTTTGGATTGTAAAATTATTATTTATTATTTTATTTTATGAAAGCACATGTTTATGATTGTGCTGAATAACAATGTTATGTTTTAAAGAATTAAAATGGCGGCTTTATGAAATGATAAAAAAAATTAAAGTAAATCGAAAATACCGATGTTGAAAGCTAAAATTTTTATTTGTTACAGAAAATATATTTTTTTTTAAAATTGACTTTTAAAAAATTACGGTTAGTTTTGCACCGTGACGTTTAGTAGTTATGTACATAAATGCCATATTTCAATTTTTATTTTACCGCAAGGTGTCCACGTCATCATAATGAATATAAATTTTGAAAAACTCAAATATTTGTTGGAATAGGGAGGACATATTATATTCTTATTATTAGAATTGATCTTCATGAATTCCACATACAATTTCAATATGAAATAGTATCAGGCATTATAACACGTAGAAACGACTTAGATTTTTAATTTCTTACCCTTTGGTATGACTTCTTATTTGACCTTGGCCTCATTTATTTAAATCTGAAACTACTAACATTTTTTTAATTTAAAAGTATATTTTTTCTAATTTAGAGAAATGCAAAATAGCCAAGGTTTTAGAAAATTAAAATAAAAAATTCAAAAGAAGTAGAACTCGAGGACAAAATATTATGACTGCGGTGTGTAAAATTTCCCATCCAATTCAAATTAATAACAGGGATTGCCAATGATGGTTGGGATGACAATTTTCAAAGTTTGTAACTGCCTCTGAATTATCTTAAATATATAATTGAGAACATTTCTAGCTTTAAAGGTGAAAATTCAACTGTAAGGGACTTTTTTTGTGCATTCAACATTCTTACTGAATTCTGAAACAATCTTTAAAGACAAAGTTTATTTAAAGTTTCGGATATAATATCAAATTAGAGCAAATGTTGAACCGTCGCCAAGTTTTGTAAGAGGCTCTTTTTGTGATTGAGCAGATTTTTGAAACCCAGTAAATGATTGAGCAGGGTTTTTATATAGAAATATCTAAATCAGCAGCGAATAGAAAACAAATTTCGAGTAATTCAGGATTCATAGTCTTATCCACGGCCAACATCAATTTTGAATTTTTCCGAGTGGGCAGATCTTTAGTAAATCATAAATATATAAATGCTACTTTTTATCACAGAATATTTTTCTTAACTAGGTCACAAAGCCCTCAAAATTCACATGTAATGTAGAAAAAAAAATTGTAATATGTAATAAATATACACAAAAAGATTATATTAGAAATGGTAATCAGCAACATCTATCAACAAATTTTTTCTTTAATTTCTGTCACATCTGCGCACTAGAAAATTGTTTGAAATTTGACGTTATTTAGCAGTAGCACATTAATAAAAAATAGTGTCCATTTGAAGCAAGAAAAATTCATAGTACCTATATTGCGTCATATGCTAAATATTTCAATTAGTTATAATTCAGCGTGTGTAACGTGATGTTTGTATAAAAGCTTTAGTTTATTTAAATTTTTTTTAAATTTTAGAGAATAAATAAATTAAAGTATTAATTCATTAATTAATTAATTAATTACATCGTCGGATTTAAAATAATTAATTTTACTCTGGTAATAATGATTAAATATACTACTTAAATAAAACGATTTAATTGCAAAAAGTACAGTCTTGTTCCGCGAAGTAGTTGCACATTTCATTTTTGTATTTCATAATTTTATTATAGTGCGTTTAACATATAAATTTAGTAAATCTAATTATAATATCAGTTTTAAATATATATACACATAGAATTTCATACTAATAATTTAAGAAACACTACAATCGAAATTTTATTTTATTTTAAAGTAATAAAATTTCGATTACTGTGTCTTTTAAATTGTTTAATCAGCGTTTAAAAATGGAGAATTCTCTATTTGAGTTATTAATGACAAATAATGATCTCTCAAAAAAAAATTGAAAAAGCTTTTTAACTTAAAATGAGAGCAGACAAGAGAAAATAATGAGAGCAGCAACCGATACTGAGCTTTTATAAAAATAAAATCAACTCATAAAAATTAAAATTAAAAATTATGCGTAAATAATGATCAGTGATATTACTAAAGCTGTACAGCACGGTCTAATTCTACTTTGGTATATACTTGATCGGAAACAACTTTTTTTGTATAAATATGGATATGAAAATTAATAAATAATGTAAATAATAAAACAGAATAGGTATATAGTTAATAAACAATTAGGCATGTGTTGTTTATCTGTAGTTTTTAAAACATTGTCAAAAATAAAAAGAAAAAAAATTGTCTATATACTTTCACACTGTCGATATGTTCGTCTGTACATATAGGATTTTTGCAAAACTTCTACACCATTTGAAATAAAATAATTAAAATTTTAACTATGGATAAGGAGCGCATTAAGATCCATTTCATGGACAAGTTCTTTACCTGAAAATTTCAAAAGGCAACCACTTTAATAATTAAATAATTCAACTTTATAAATACTTTGTGAAATAATTATAAAGGGTTGCCATACAGTATTTTGATTTCACTTTTCTTTCAGGAGTGCAAATTTTCTTGTACTCTTCCAAAACAAAATTTTTACGAAAAAATATACTTAAATGATTTCTAAATAAAAATATTTTAAAAATAAAATTCTATTTATAGAATAAAATAAATATTAAATTTGAAAATTGAGCACAATAAATGAAGAAAAAGAAACTAAAGTTTTAAAGTGATTTGTTTTTTATCACAAGTATTATATAATATTGTAAACATGAAAATTCTTAAGATATTCACAACTCCATACACACATAAAACTGTTGTTCAAGATGAAAACAATTAAAATAAAAATAAACTTAAGAACCCATTACAAATGAAAGCTGGAGGCGAATAATTTTAATGTAACATTTTATAATATTACAAAAAAAAAAAAGAAATTAATTTCAAATGGTTTACCATTTTTTAAAAGCACAACCAATGCTTTTTTACTTTTGTCTTAATAATCATACATTTAGTAATTTTTACAATTCTTGGGTGGTTGTAATATGCATATAAAGTGTATAGAACTTACATTATAGTATTAAAAAACAAGAATATCATTAAACGCTACTTAAAAATATAAAATGCATTTAAACTTTTAAAGATTTAATGTTAATACTCAAAGGGATTTAATTTTATCCTAGTTATAATAATTTTGTTTTTTTAATTATAAACAATTTGACCTAAAAGTATGCAATTCATTTTAAATATAGAGAGAGTTTAAATCGTATGCTGATTTAAGGTAAACGAAGAACATCTATCGTAGTTATAATAATTTTGTTTTTTAAATTATAAACAATTTGACCTAAAAGTATGTAATTCATTTAAATATAGTGAGAGTTTAAATCCTATGCTGATTTAAGGTAAACGGAGAACATCTGAGATCCGATATGTCAATACAAGACAAAGATAAATTAATAAAATGAGATTATTGATGGTTGGAAATCGCTTAAGATTAGTTCAAACCAAAAAACTTGCATTAAGTATTACATACTAATCGTTTTTAATTAGGTTTTAAGTAGGATAAGTTAGGTTAAGTGAATAGATATTGGTCTTTTCAATATTTATAAGAATAATATTAAGTTTATTAAGTTTATAATTTAAGTCAATTCTAAAAATAGAAACAGAATATAGATTCAAATTAACTCAAAAATAAAAATAATAATTTAAATGTTAAGTACAAGATAAATATCTTTAAGATTTATGCTCAGATAAATAAAGTTTAAAGTTAAAAAAAAAATTTAAGCTATTGTTATAATTTTAATGGATCTATTTTGTTCTGACGTAATTTTTCTCAATAATCCACAGTATATTTTGTGAGCTTATCCAATAGGGTTAGTTCACTGCTACTTTTGTAATGAAATAATCAATTCTCAACAAAATCGTCTTTGCCAATAAATGCCTTTTATAACATATTCTCATTTTCAAAAACTCTTAGCCTCCTCAAATCTCTAGGTTCCTAGCATTTAGTATTCAAAAGCACACATGAATAGTTAGAAGTGCTAAATAAAAACTTTTACTAAAATTATTTTAAAGCTCCTTTTCAGAATTTGTCAATAATTGAGAGAGGCAGGCTGACAAAATTAAAGTAATAGCGAATTCTAAAACAAAGAATTTGAACTGAAAAGTAAAACAAATACAATATAATATAATGCATTTTTAATGCAACTGTAACTATTTAAAGAAAATGCAATAAGAGGCAAAAGCATATTTGTTTTTTTTTTAACCATTTCAAATCATCTCCCCTACCATAAATTCAAAGATCTTGAATTATACCATACTTATCATCAAAATATAACTCAGTTCAGAAAATACAGTGACCTACAAAAATTTTTCTTATCCAGCTTGATTACTTTTTCATAAACTTATATAAGTGTAAGTTTAATAATATGTGGTCCGTATATTGTACCAACCACGTATCCATAACTAATCATTTTTTGATAAGTGACTGTTTTTTATTGATCAAACTTTATTGGATTATAAAATATGGATTTGATGATAGTATATAGTGATACTTGAATATCTTATTAGTGATAACAGATAACTGATAAGTGGTTGATGATTATGTTTGGTACTACCAGTCGAAATATAAATTTTTAATAACAAAAAGTTTTCAATATCTTCTATTTTTCAACTGGCACTGTATAATAACATAAAATAGAGTCTATTGTTTGCCTCAAGAGTCATCAAAGCTGGATTTCAAAGACGAATGAAGAACATAAAAAAAAAAAAAAATTTCAAAGAAATAAACAATTGTAACTCAAGAAAATATCCAGCATTTCAATATAAGGACATGAGCATAAAAAATGTATAAAAATATATTAAAGGAAATTTTCTCTTTTTACTTTGGGTTGGATTGAATCTTTAAGAATATTGCAAAATAATTGAGGTGAGTATAAGAATCGCGAATCTATATATATATATATGTATACATATAAACAAAGTATTATGATTCCTTTATTGCAAAAAGGAAATAGATTTTCTGTTCCCTTTTACATATTTGTTTTCATATTCTACTTTGAAAAATAAGGAATTCAGAATCCAGAAGAAAAAAGAGGAATGATTGCTAAAATGAAATAAAGTTGCAACTAAAAAAAGTCAGTATTCATCAGAATTCAATAAATTGAACAATGAAAATGAAAAGAATGAAAAAGAAAATTGATTTCATGGTAACCTGTATATATATATAGTATACATATATATTCTATATACCTATATGAATGGTTTGTATTATAAAGAAATATGGATTGTTATTCAAACAAAGGTACAGTTAATGCACAACTATAATGAAATTTTAAAAAGAATGAATAACTAAAGTTAGTTTAAGGGACCACCTTCTACTTTTATAAATCTGAAAACATTTTAACAAATATCGTAAAAATTGCTTTCAACGACGACCAGGGATCTAGACAAATTCAGTCAATATAGCTAGCCGACGTTATCAATGTTAAAATATAAATTTCATTTACGTGCTGCCACTATAAATGATAGTTCCTTTAACGTTTCTAACTTTTAAAATTCTTCGCACCTGGGGCCCAAGATCAGTAACTTAGGCGAGAAAATATTATTGTGGTCGGATATACATATATATGCTATGACTTAAATATTCACTTCAAAATATTTTAATTTAATAAAACCGTTAGAATCAACAAGCCATTAATCATAATTTCCCATCTCCTTTTTATACCCGAATGACTTTAGGTCAAAAAGGTATAATAATTTTGCCATTACGTTTGTGACGCAGAGAAGGAGGAGGGTATAGATATAGATTCAAAGGTATGGATCGGATGAGAATCGAAAAATAAATCGATTTAGCTATGTATGTCCGTCCGTCTGTTTGTTCGTCATCATGATAACTCAAAAATCGTCTAGGATTTTGAAATTTTTACAAATTCGTTTTTATTTAATAGCCGTCATCGCTATTGAAATGCAGCCATTTTCGTCCACGGGTTGTCATTATACTTCATTTTTCACATGAGCATTACTCTAAGCCTGTTAAAGGTAGATGACTGAAATTTTGTCAATAGTAGTTAGCTTTAATTACCAATATATAAAAGTTTGTGTAGTGGAAGAGATTCGAAAAGCTGCCTTTCAACTTATAATTTCTTACATTACTGAAAGCCTAATAAGTTATGTATTTATAAGTTTGCCAAAAGTAACAAACCGGATAATATAATGTTCATATTACGGTCATACGGGCATTCCAGAGTTGACACAGTCTACTCTACTACACTCTTCCTCGTTTGATGCAACACCTTTGATCTTCAGTTAAAAAATATTTTCAATGAACCAATTTGCATCAACATAAAAAAGTGTTGCATCAAAAGAAAATTGTAACTTAATTGTAACTTTTATTAAATTTTTGCGAATATATACATTAATATTAATCAAATAGTTTCATATATAATACGTAATACAATCCATTATATCCGCTCATATAAAGCTGTTAAATATTGCATTACGCGTAGCTAAAGAAAACACAATCAAATAATACGTCTGAATACAGATTTTCACACTATTAAATTACATTTAATTACATTAGGTCTACCGGTATTTCCAAACCATTTTTTATTTTGGAATCATATATCAATAATTAATGTAATTTCCAATACTTTATTTTTAACTTAATTATTACGACTTTTGAACTGTTTCATATTGCATTTTCATCAATTAGAGTATCCTTCAAATAAATTATTTTTGGTGGATCTTTGGTGCATGGTTTATTATTAACTCAATTTTAATAATGGATATAATCAGATTTTAAAAATAAAATGAGGTTATGTAAAATTAGATCTCGTGTTGCTGATTGATATCCGAATTTATTACACAACCCTTTTGCATCACCCATTTAGGATTTCTGAAATTAAGATGGCTAAGTTGGTTAGTTATAAATCTTTCGGTTAGACCTGTATTATTAATAGGGTAATTCAGAAATTAATGGAATAATCTATATAATAATCATAGACCATAAATCTTGGAAAAGGAATTTTTTAATAAAAAAATAACTATTGTTGCAGATAAAACCCATTTGTTACTAAATTAAAAAGGAATATTAATTTTTATTCCCGAAAGAATATTCTTTCATACATTTTATGGAATTTTTGATTTTTTATTAAAAATAAATTTAAATTTTATCTCAAAATATGAATGTTAAAAGAATTTTATTATTAGTTGGTTAAAAAAATTTGTTTTTTATTTTTGGTTTTACACCAAAAATGCAATTAAATATCAAAAAAATTAAAAATTTTAATCCATTATAAGCCCATTTTCAAAATAAAGAATTAATCTGAAGTATTCATTCAGTTTTATGAAATGATAAATGAAAATAACAATATTTTAAAAGAGTTAATAAACAATTAACATAGAATTACTAGGAAGTATAATACAAGTTTCTTACCTTTTTTGAAGCATTTGGGCTTATTAAATTAAATACTGTCTATTTATTTATAATTAAAATATTAATAATTTTGTTTATATTATTTATTTGCATATTTAAATTATATTTGGTCACCATGGGGATTTATAAGGGAATTGAGGCAACACCGCCTCGTTTAGTAGGACAAATGCTTACCTACTAACTCACCAAAGCCTCTAATAATTTTTTAAAATTTTTATACATTTTAAACTAGTAGGAACATAAATAGCTTGACAGCTTTCGCAAGTTACTTCCTCGAAGTAATTTTAACCGTTATAAACACTTCTTCTGCTAACTTAAGTGAATTTTCAATTTTAACTTCCATTACAGTTCGTCACTTCATATGTTGTAATAAAAACTATAAGGTCTTTATGAGGCGAAATTGATTTAAAATTTTAGAAGTACTTTGAGAAAAATAAAAAAATAAATAATCTAAAAAATCTAAAAACATAGCAGCTTTCTGCTACCGAAACCCCAATAATCCCCAATAATTTAACAATTTAACCCGAATAATTTGAAATTTTACAAAAGTTTATCCTCTGCTATACAATTTCCCACCTCAATTCCCAGCCTCATTAATTTATTGATTTAAAGGATATCTAAATTGGTTTCAAAAATTTGTTTTCCAACTACGTAAAGATGGGGTCTTTGTTCAGCGCAAAATAATAGAGAATCAACTAATTATTTGAACATATACTTTTGGTGAATTTAACTAAAAGTACTCTAAAACTAAAAGTATTAGAGATTTAAATTGTGACGGAAGGACAAACTGTTATAGCTAAATGGTTAAAGACACACATAGCTTAACCAACCTACGTTTCGATGTCAAATTTTTAATGAACCTTGTGGCTATCGTGTATATGTAAACAAATAAATACATAAAATATATAATATAGAATGTATAGATATTACTTTCTTTTAAAATCATGAGTACAACTAAATTTATAGGGTTTAAATACATGATGGAAACTAGTAAAATGATAAGTTACACTTTCTCCTCAATATCCCTACAAATATTTTCCTTCCCCATAATTCACTATTCCCAAATCAACTCTCCACAATCCCAAAATCATTTCATATTCCCGTCTCTGTAATTAAACTGTACATTTGTATCAAAGGTTCCTTCTTAAAGTTTGGTTCAAAATGGTCGTGGTTTTGGTTCAAAAAGAGTGTGCGTTAACGTTGCACACTGCCTTATACAATAATTTAATAACATTATAATAACTTAAAATGTTTTTGAGATCCATATTGACTATTTCATTAGAGGCAGGAATCTTTTTTTGGATCATGAAGTCTTTTTCTTGCCACTGAATATATGCTATGTTGTTTCTTTCTTATTTAGACATCAGTGACGGAATTTATGTTCTTTAGCTAGTTTTATCTAATTTAAGTAATATTTTACAGAAGTGTGGCTTATCTACGTGATTTTCACAAAATCTAATATTTCCTTTTAAAGTACAGTAGCTTTTATATTTATATTTTATGTAAAAATAAACTGTTAAAATTACGGAGCTGCGGGAGAGTATTTCAACAAATGAATATGTTCTTATTCTATCCATCTGCAGAATCTATCTTTTTTTATCCATCTTCATATGCTCATCGATAGAATTGTTCCAATCCTTGAGGACCCGATGTTTGTATGACGATCTGTCTGTACATTTTTTATGAGATTCGGTGGTCATTATTTTTTTTTTTTTCCTTTCACTCCGCTAGGGATCATAGGGCTTCCATTTGACTCCATCTCACCCGGTTTCTCCATCTCCATCTTACCCGGTTTCCTGCTGATTATTACAATAACTGTAAATAAAATCTCCCTTAAAAAACATAAATATCCCATCTAAATCCCACTTACGCACGCATACTAGAAAAATAATGTTACGTTTACATTAAACTTATCAACAAATTTCGAAAAAGATTTAAAATCAACATGAATTTAGTCTTTAATATCAGAATAACAAATTTGTCATATCATAAGTGTGCAACAGCATAAAGAAAAAAATTGAATTTTTTTCTAGTTGAGTTAATATTGAATTTTTATATGAGTAAAAACTTACATACATAATCTGAGTATTTTTTTGTATAATTTTATTAGAATGTTGACAAGGAATAAGTGTGTCCTTATTATAAAAAAAGAAAAAAAAAAACAAAAAAAAAAAACTTATAAAAGGATAGGATAAAATGTTAACATCTGTTTTGCTTTTTTTCACCTACACATTTTTTTATACTCGTATTTATATTTAAAAGAAAGTTTTTTATAGTATCTTATATATATTATTCTAATTTATATAAATTTAGATTGATACTATAATATAGAAATAATGTTATAATTTTTTTTATAATGTTTTTGCATTATTTATCATATTTTGTTACAGTTACTAACTAATTCCATGTTTGTATATAATATTTCCAAATGATAATAGATCTACGAGTATAAAGGTATAATGGTATAAGTCTTATAAATCTTAGTCTTATGGAGGATTAACAATTTATTACTTGAATTCAATAGAAGAGTATTGGATTCAATATTCTTGAGCTATCAAAAAACCTTCAAAATGCAAGTGTACAACTTATAAAATTTAAAATATTACAGGAAAATTAAGACGGATTTGCCGCACTCTTATAAACTACTAAACCAACATTCCCAAAATTGCCCTAAAATGGAGCCTATGTAATGTGGTGCATATGTTATAAGCTCCGAAAGGAATGAGATCACGACGCGTGGCATGTTTGGACGGGTTTGTGCTGGACGGGAAATGGAGGTCCATAAAGATATACCGCGATACCCAAATACAATAAAAGTTGCAATTTCCTGGCATGCAAGGGGAAATAAGTAAAGTACAAATTTTTGTTAACTTACAAAATTATGTAGGAGTTAAAAAGGTTCAGTGCGCTATACACAGCTACACCTTAGATTTAATTGAAATTAAGTTTCACAGAGATGTTTATCCTTTCAAGGAATAGAAAAAAATAGAATTTTCTCTACCCATGGACAAGTATTTTTCCTCCTCCTAGTTATTGGTTCGAAATATTTCGAACTAACTTTTATTTAGTACGTATTTATGGATCTCAGCAAAAAGGAAGACTAGACTAAAAATTTGCACTCATGTTATATACTTTTATATTAACTTAACTGTGTCTATGGGTTTATTTTTCATTCTGTGAGTTAGTGATACATTTATATTAGAAATCTGACCATAAAATTATAAAATTTGTATGGTGTAGTAATTACCAAAGTGGCTCGTGGTGTAAAAAGATTTTTCAGTTCTTTTTCAGTTAATCTTAATCCAGCAATTTACTTTTATATTAAAACAGTAAGAAATTCTCAACATCTACCACCAATTTTTTATTTTCTACATTTTATCTTCGTCAGCTAGTTTTACTTAAATAAAAGTATATATTGAAAAAAATATTTTTTTTTTATTTTATTTAGCACTCAAATGTCTCGTTGACTCAATTCTAAATTGTTCCATCGGCTTACTCTTATTCAAAATGAACAAATATAAATATTTACTACTAAATCATTTAAATCATTTTCAAAATAGTATATTAATTTATATAGAAATACGGCAACGCTAGGTATTTTTACTAATGAGTTAGTGGAAGCCCTATTCTCCTAATAAAAGTGAAAAAAGGAATAAAAATATAAAAATAAAAAAACAACTCAAATTATAAAATATAGCACAGTTCAAAACTAGTTTCCTCCACTGTACACAAAAATAAATAAAAAAATATAATAATTTCATAAATATTATAAATATTTCAAGGATTTTCTATTTGGTACTTAAGGAATAAAATTTTTTATAAATTCTTAAATCAATATTGCAGTACAATATTCAAAAAAAAAACTTAATTTATGTACAATATTTATATTTACGTATTTTTTCTATTTTGCTTCTTCTCTTTCTAACACTTGTAATCTGTCTAATACAATATTTTAGTTTCATGGAAAAAAAAACTATATACAAAATCAATCTTTAAGAAGATTTCATCCATTTATATCTGTACCTAATATATGTATTTATATTATATTCCGAGGAATTTTTTCAGCTCATCAATAATATTTGAAAATAAAATTTAATAAAAAACTAACGAAAACAAATTATTTAAGTGATTGATTGAAAAATCAATGAATTATGAACTTTAATATTGCTTTTTTTATTAAAAAACTAAACAAAATATTAAAAATCACCTCCCTATATATTTAGTAGTATATATTTAGTTTAGTGCATATACTAGTATATAAATACATATTTTAAAAATGTATATAAACAAAAACTCATTTTTCTAATCCTTCATTTGGTACTTATTAATGTTTCATTATGTTGCTGAACAAAAACTGTCAATCATTATCTATCAGTTTTTATCTAATAACGGAACTTATCTTCTATGAAAATTTCTAATCAATTAAAACAAAAACTAAACTATTATATTAGAGTATAGACATACTTGTAAACATGTTTTTTAATAATTTAATTAAATAAGATAGATGTGATAAATTAATTATACAAAAATTAGTTAATGATTAATTATCAAATACATATATTCAAACTTATTACTTTTAGCTTGATTCACCTGAACTAAAAGACAATTAATTTTGAATTATTAATATTAGTAAGATATTTTTAATCATTATTTTGTAATTCATCTTTAATTATCATTAAATTTTACTCTATATATCTTTAATAAGTTCAATTATTTTAATTCTATAAATTAAATTCAGTACTCAATTGCAACTGGAACTTATCAAATCCATCTCTTATCAAATAATTATTTTTTTGATAAGTGAGTTTTTTTACTAATCAAACTTTATTGGTTTGTTGTCAAACACAGGTTTAATGTAATTATAAAAATATACCCTATTCCTGACAAATTCGATTGACAGTTACATGAATCCCGACTTCAACTCACCTCAGAAAAATTTAGCAAATAGGAAAAAAACAATCTTTTACCAAATTTGAGGTTTATATCAATATTAATTGCCAAGCTATGCTGGTTAGATATAAGGAGGCGTGTGGCAGTTAGTATATTAGGTATCTCCCACTTATACCGAAAAAACTGCACCAATTGATTCCCAATTTTTGGAAAATAATAGAAACAGAACAGAACTGTTCTACTTTTTTTATTTGGAGGAAATGCTTATAAGGTCTTCAGAAGGGTGTGGGAAGTACCCAAACCACCTCCCTAAGTTATTCCAATGTTCGGGCCAATGTTCCAATGTTCATAGAATGAAAGCATGGTAGAAAAGGCTTACACGAAATTTTAAGTTCCTATCTTTATTAATTTCAAAAATATATTTGTTCTATCTTCGAAGATGTTTGGAAGCTGCCAGAATTCGAAGACACCTATGGTTTGATCTCGTCCATTTGCAAATCTAGGTATCCATTTTTAAATTGTAACGATACTGTATGTTTTCTCAATCTTCCATTAAGATAGCATTATTTTTTTTTTGGAAAATAATACCTATACCCCTATTCCTATTTTAGGTGTAGACTATAAAAATATTAATATTTGATTATGTGGTTGGTAATAAGTTGTTAATGGAATAGGACTTATATATAGCTAAGTCGCTTGTGAAAAGCCGTCCCACTTCAGACATGGCTCTATAATAAGAAATCTTTATTAATTTTTAGGTAATATTATTTATCATTATATACACTTTTATATTTCACGTTATTTATATTTGGTCATAAAGAGGATTTATGAAGGAAAATTACTTTTCTCATTGATCCTTTTTTAATCTTCTTCTAAATATAAAAATTGAATTACGATTAACTATTTCCCTTAACGTTGAATACAATATTTAATACCCCCCCATTAACTAAGATCCAAAAAAATTTTTATAATTTCAAAGATTTTCTTTACAACAATTATTTATAGTCAAAATTTTATTTTACTAATTTGTTATTGTTTTGATTTAATTTTTTTCTGAAAAATAAAAAAATCTTTCTATGAAATCTTAAAAATGTGCAATAGAGTAGAATGATTACTAAGATTCACTTGCTAAAAGCAAACCTTTTTTCACTCAACAAAGAAATTTTATTCAGTGGATTTCTTTAAGAGAAGTTATAAATGATTTTTTCATAGTCACATTATAAAACACATAGCAATAAATAAGTTCTAATACTTACAGTTAGTGAGAAAAGGTCAGTTAGATACTGTATGAGTTTTTAGTGAAGTCAGGTAAAACTATAAACTTCACAGTTTAAGTTTAAAGCCCAAGTACTTATCGTCATATTGATTGAAATTTGATATACTAAGGAGGAAATTCCCTATCCAATTATTCCTTTTTTTAACACAGGGATACCTTGAACGATTTTATGGGTCTTTGAATGATATCAATTCAGCGGAAACGCTATTAACAGTGCCATAATCTTTAACTATACTATATGAGCCAAAGTAAGTGGATGTAAGGTTAGAAAGAAACCAAGTCCGGGAATTTTTACGGATCAATAAGTTTTTTCAATATAACTTCTGTAATTTTGGGGACTTTTGCAGTCTTTTAAATAAAACAACTTTATGCTTGTACAAAATTAACATTTTTTAATTTCAAGCTTCGACAAATCCCGTTTTAAGAGACCTAGAAATTTCGTTGGCAAATTTTTGAAAAGAAAATTTTCCAAACCCCTTATTTTTATTTATAAGTTTATTTTATATTTCTTGGTTCCAATAAGACAGAAAACTAAAAAAAACTATACTATATACAATAACTCATATTTTCCAAACGAATTTTAATCTTTACCTAAAAAGAATTTTTATTTTGTTTTAACATCTAAAATATCCCCCAGTTCTATGACAGGTTATAAATGAAACACTCTGTATATAAATGTATGTATTTATACATTTACTATACATGCAAGAAAAACACATAAAATATTAACTTTAAAGAAAGTGAATGGTGTTAAAATATGAGTGAATTTTTTTTTTTAAAAGAAAATTTCTTGCACTTATTTTTTTTATTACGATGCATTAACTGTTTAATGCAGAAAGTATAGGAGTGAAGAGCGAACTCTTTTAGTAAAACTAACAAAAACGAATTTTTCTGTTTTTCCAATTTTCTTTTTTTTCAATCTTTTCTCTTGTAATCTTTTACTGGTTATTAAATTAAATCCAGTGAAAATTACATTTGTTCATTTCATGTCAGCGCATTGTTTATAGCTCAAAGGAAAATAATATACTTTTACTCTTAATTTGCCTGTCCGTTCCGTTTAATACAAATTTAATATATAACAGACAAATGTATATAACAAATGAATAAGTATCGGATTTGATCTCAAATGTTCACCTCCTTACTTATCAATTTATTTAGATTAACATTTGTTGGCATAAATGAGTTGATATTAAACTTATTATGTTACCATGGTAATTAGTTTATAATAGAAAATAAATATTTTTTTAATGTCCTGCTCACAGAGAGGCCGATTTATGTAGGTTCCCATTTCTCACGAACTTCCTACATATTCAACACTTTTAAATTAACAAGTGTTTAAATATAAACGAGTGGATATGAGATATTAAGCTTATTCTGTAACTATGGCAACTAGTGTTAAATACTAGACACTTTATATTAAGTCCTAATCCTACAAAGATTTTGATTTACCTAGTCATTTTGTGCTTTAATACTCTTACTATAATGAATATGAACCAATTGGGGTTGAATCGCTATGGCAATAAAAAACTTTATTACAAAAAACTCTACTGCAATCCTTACAACGGTAAATATAAAACCAATTTATTTTATATTTTTTTTTTTTTGCACCGTTTCTTTAAAGAAAATCTGTTTTTTTTTTGTTAACGTTTATGATGGGTCGTTCTTTTATTCAAACATTTTATGAAGGCCCTTTAAGTCATATATTCTTTAAGTTAAAAAAAATACTTTAGACTCGGCAAAATAAGAAAATTATCAAGGCTGTAGAAAGGAATATAGATTCATATAAAAAATACACCAAATTTCCACTGTTGAAATTCCATTCACTTTGCACAAATAACAGTTATTTTAACATCATTTTTATTTTTATAATTTTTTTTTATGTATTATTAAGAGTAGCGGATAAATTTTCAAATTTAATTAAAAATTCTTTTCATTATTTGAACGATTTTTTTGTTAAATGAAACGAATATAAATTTGATTTTATTGTAAAAGAATAATATTTTTTATAAAAAAAAAAAACAAGGCCTTAAAATTTTAATTTAGAAGAATTTCTCTTTATAAAATCAAAGTGAATATATCATTGCATATCTTCAGGCGATAGGAATAAAATTTCTTAAAGATTGCATATTTTAAGGCGTCGACATTAAAAGCTTGGTTATTAAATGAAAAATTTACAAATATATGTTAGGTTTATATATTACGATTAATATTTGGATTATTTCAACTTTAAAGTTTCAATATTTGTTAGTTCCAGAAAAAATGCTTTAAGCTTTGAGAAGGTGCATAATACCTGTAATGCAACTTCTGTTCTACTTAATCGGAAAAAAAGTTTGGATAGAAAAATCTGCAAGTTTTATCATTATTTATAAGTTTCAGAAAAATTTTTCAAATGGCATTAGAAGACGTATATGGCTTCCATATTCAACTTCAATCCCGGGTAGGCAAAGAAGTAACTCCATATTCAACTTTAATCCCAGGTAGCATGACGTAATTAACTAGCATTAATTTAACATTTCGAATATATGGATTGTATTAAATCGACTTTGAAGGTGATTCTTTTCCATTAAAATTTAATATACGCAAACACTTTTAGATGTAAGATATAAAAATAGTTTAATTTTATTTTAATAGTGCATAACACTTTATTTCCTGCATATGCAAAATCTTGCATTTTAAGAATATAGTAACACGATCATATGTATTTTCACATAATTAGTTTTTAAATAATATAATAAATCTTCTTTGTGCATTAGACCTGGTATAATAAATCCTAAAATCAGCAGTGCAGATAATAGAGCAAAATATCATCTTCTATCTACAAATAGAAGTAAAAGAGCAATTAACAAAGTTTTCAAATTTAATTTTGGAAGAGCCTTCTAAAATTATTAGCATCAAATATATATACCGCCTGTTTTAAAAAAATTTATAATTACAATTTAAATATTAAAGTTAAATTTTCAAACTTTGATGGTAACCACTTAAAAAACTTTTGTTTTAAAATATTTTGAAGGCAGAAACTCAAAGTGAAAATAATAATCAAAGCTTCATAAATACAAAAAATTTTGGCAAAAATATTTTTGCATAAAACTAAACTTAAATTTTTCTTCTTTGCATTTTTTCAATTCTATTTCTATCTTTTAATAATTTTTAATATTTCAAATATTTTAAGATATTTATCTTAAGATAATACAACAAGAAATAATTCAAGCCCTCAAGTAAAGCATTTTATTATTCCTCTTAAAGTATTTTAATAATAAAGTTTTCTTCAAAGTGTTTTTTTGAGTGCTAATTAATTCCATTTTAAAGTTTTCTTGAATTTTTTTTTTTTTTTTTTTAATTTTAGAACTTATCTTAGTAAACTTATATAAATTGGTTTATAATTGTTTTTGATAATCATTTTTTATTTAAATGTTAGTGAAATGTAAGAAGCACTAAGTCCCTATAATCCCTATTATTTATCGCAAGGCGCGCTACTTCCCAATAATATAACCAATGTATATTTTAAAAAACCAAAGTTTCAATACCTTGTACCAAGCTTAAAATTTTAAAATTTATAGTGTTTAAAAATTAAGTCAATAGAACTCTTCTAGATATATGATAAAAATATAAAGCGTAAAGTTAATCCAAGCCTCGAAATATTTTTTAAAGCTTTACTTAATGTGTTTATTTACACCCAAGTATATTTGAGTAAAATTACGGCATCCAATGTTGGAGACAATTACTTTAGAATTCAAGCCTATGTATATTTTAAAAACTTTAACTTTAACTTGATCTAAGGTATTAGGTTTTTTGGATCTGAAGTATTACACTAACTGCAATAGTACATCATGGTTTAAGTTTATTCAAATTTAAATATTATTAAAAACACGAGGACCTACAACAAAAGACTCCAACGGAAATAAAAACTAGGATTTTCAATATAATCTAAAGTTTTACTATACCAGGAGGTTTAACAAACTGGATTAAAAAACCCAGTATTTTGATGAAACTTAATTGCAATAGAAGGCCTTTCGATTTACAAAAATTGAACTCTTGATTAGAACAAAATCTGTTTTTCCTGTATTTTGAAGAATTTCAAATATTTTTTTACTGTTATTTTATTTTGGTTAAAAATTTTTTATTTTTTATAAATCTTTCCATTTTTTTTTTTTTTTCAAATCTCTTTTGAATCTTCTTAATCCTATATAATCTTTAAACTTAGAATTTTCTTAATCTTTTATGTGTCAACGCCTTCTCAAGATACTTGGTAAATATTTAGAATACGATTAAAGAAAGTGAAAAATTTAATTTGGGTCAAATCTTAAATACAAAAGTAAAAATAAAAGAAATAATCAAGTATTTAAAAATTTTTATCATTAAAATTTATCTGAAGACAACATAAATTTTATAAATATTTTAATTTTATTTCATCCTAAACAATTTGGTGCAATAAAAGGAATTAAAAATTAAAAAAAATAAAATTAGACGTATATTTAATTTCCAATCCGATGGAAGATCTTTTAAAAATTTTTTGACTTTTACTGGAATTCGAACTTATATCTCTCAAATCAGAAGTCAGCACTTTAACCACTCTGCTTCCCAATTTAGTTAATATAAATCAATTTATGGAGCTTCCAGTTTTTGCAATATCATATTTAATTACCTAGGTAACTTATTTATATTGCCCCAATTAGTATAGGATTGGAAAGTTTTAAGTGTACATACTCCTTAGAACATATCAAGATATTTGATAAAAAATTGTCTTTATCCCAAAATATTTCTTATACTTGATTACTTAATAAAATACATGGTAATCTCAAAGTATGAAATTGTAATCATCATTAGTTACTCTAGTCAAATCTTCAGGATTTAAAAAAAATGCCAAATTTCCAATTATCCCAATAAAATTCAAACATAAAATTCGTAAGTATTTATGACTAATAAAGAATTTTTTAGTAGACTATGGCTACGGTCTCGCTTTTGTGTATGACCATTTGTTTCAAAACCAATATGTTGAGTATATTTTTAAAAAATTGAGCACTCGCTCTAAAGTCTAAAATGAAAAAAGCCATGCCATTTAATATTAATCCATTATTTAACAACTAGTAGACGCTATAGGCTGCATTACGGGCTTACGCTCATGTAAGATGTAAACTAGTTTGAGTTTTGGAAACTGAAGGTTTAATTTAATGTGGAGATAAATTTTTAGAGAATAGTTCCAATCGACTTTATAAAAACGATTAATGGGACCCTTCAATTACATCAAGATTCCGACTCTCTAACACGAATAAAAAAAAAATTGATTACTGCTTTAATAAATTATATTTTGAATAAATCTCAACCAAAGATGGTTTTTTTTTTTTTTTAAATTTAAACAAAAACCATTTAAAACATGAATTAAATCTGATCATATTTTTCTAAAAACCAAAATTTTTCATCGCTATCAAACCGAATTGAACAATAGCATTTTTTTAATAAATTCAATTTATAATTCAATTATAGGACAAAAATACTAAATTTATAAATGTGTGTGTTTTAGCCAAAATATATATATTTATATATATACATACAAATACATGCATTCTTTACGCTTGGATAAAATATATATAGAATAAAATAATAATGAAAATAAAGAAATAATCAGATGTCCTTAAAAACCACCTGAAACTGAAACTAATGGTTGCCTTTCATATTTGGTTTAAACATTTTTTTTATATATAAATTATATATGGGTCGTTCAGATTTATCTAGGTTATAATTATAAAATTTATTTTAAATATATAGAGGTATCTTAATATTAAAAAAGATGCACACATTAAAATATAAGAATAATTTTTTCAAAAAGAGTACTATGGGGGAAAACCTAAACCTAATTAAAAAATTGTGGTTTAAGATTCTTCTTTATTTTTTTATTCTGAACAATTGCAATTAAAATATTATAAATGAATGCAATGTCTGGTCTTAATTAATGTGGTGTAATGTACCAACCGAAACTCTTTAAATAAATGTATATGTGTACATAAAATTTAATTTCAATTCCTTTAGATTTTTTTTTTAGAAATAAAATATATTAAGACTTTCTTTTTTCAACTCGGTTTCTTGATTGGTGCAAATTACAGTTTCAATTTTGGTCTCCCAACTCCCTCGGTTAATAAGCCACCGATGTACCCTAGAAAAATTTATTTATTAATTTATTTATTAATTAATATATCGGTTACTGAGACCATTATATGTTTAGATTCTATTATTAGATTATAGCAATACTATTTAGTATATTTATTTAATTATTTTAAAGTATAATCATTTTTGATCGTAAGAGGGGATTGTAATAAACATTAACTTTCCTTGAAATACACTTATGATCCGAGTGGGGATCGAATCCGCACTTCTGCGTTTAATACTCTAATTAAATTAAAAATCGAGACCACTGAAACGATTTTTTATTTACTTTTTTATTAGAATATTACGTATTACACTGAAATACGCAATGTTGGTAAAGCCAATTTTTTATCTTTGAGTTTTTAAAAGTTGTGCATACTTTTAGGATTATGTTTCTTTAACATTAAAAATTTACAATTTTTGCATACTTTTAGGATGAAGTCAATGAAAAAGTGGTTTTAAAATGTAAAATTTTTTATTTTTTGTTTTGAACTGAAACTTTAATAAGAAATCGGAATTCTGAAAACAAATAGTGAATAAGTAACAAGTATAATAGACAACCTTTTAATCACTTGCAATTCAGAACATTTTTTAAATGTTTTGTTGTCCTGAGGAACACGGTTTAATAAATATATAAAATTTATCAAATTTACATATTCGCTTATAATTCAAGTTAAATAAAAATTCTAACATGGAAAGCTGATTATTTAAATATATCGTGAAGTCTCAAGCATTTCTTTGAATCATTATATTTTAATAAAATAAGAATATGATCTTGCGAACACCCAAGAAGTGAATTAACATTCTTTTAAATGAATATTTAACTTAAAGAAACTCTTTTAAAAACTCGAATTCACAATTCATAATTTTTAATTTATGTAGACTTTTAAGTAAATTTGTTCTAATCTTGGAAACATAGAATTGTCATAACGCAGAAGTAAAATCAATAAAACCTAGAATTTTTTAATTATCAATATAATTGGGCCCTTATCACCAAACAAATAATTAAATTATGCAATTTTTTTTCTATTAATGGACCTGATAAAATCCATAAATTATCTAATAAAATTAAAAATATTCGACCATAACCAAAAAAAGTTCTGAAAAGTTTTGACAATTTTTCAAACCCATTTTTTAATTGAATCAATTATTATAATTCAATTCTGAAATAAAATCGAAAAAGTTTAAAGCGATACAATTTATCAGAACGATTTTATATATTTATAAATTATTCATATTTTACTCTAATTTCATTTCTTAATTCACTTAAAAATATCATTCAAAAATCTAGAACACAATTTTTATCCTTTAATCTGCTCATTAACACCATTTCAATAAAAAAAAAAAACAATATTTATTTAAATTTTAAAAATTAATTTTAGAAAATTTCTACAGAAAAAAAATTAAAAATAAAGAAAAAACTAAAAATATATGAAATTGAAAATGTATCTTAAGTATCACATTTCTACTAATAAATTCTTATAATTTATCAAAAAAAAAAACAAGAAATAAAGTTGGAAAACATTTTCCATATTTTAATCTCATTCATAATTTTTTCATTTTTCATTTCACCATAAATTCCAATTCATTTAGAGATTCTAATAAATTGTTTGATCCAAGCTATTACAGAATGGGGTAAAATATAAGTATTTGTATACAACTTAATATCTTAAAGATATAGAACATATTCTGAGATAGAAAGTGCAAAATATTGATTCTATTTTTAAATATTATAAATATTCTTTGTAAAGAAACCAAAATATTCTTTGTGTGCTTTATCTTTTATTCTATAAATACTTGAATTATATTTACCCTTAGTATATTTGGTAAAAACCCGCCTTTGATTTTAAAAGTGCATATAAGCAAAAAATTTAGAATTCTTATATGCTTTATTGCAATGGATAGTTAAGTTTATTATGGTGGATACTTTACAATGGGTAGTTTAGAGTTTGCATTGGGTAGCTAAGAGCCTACTTAAAACAGAATTTAATAATTTGCTGCTACGAAAGAAACACTTTTTAAAAAAATTACTCTTTAGAGATACTTTTTACAAAAATCTGACATTGAAACTTTCCGGGTACCGGGTATCTCTTTTAGCGTTTTTAGTCCTTTTTATGTATCAAAAAAATGAAGCACTTCCAGATGTGCTAGAATTGAAACTTTTATTCTGATGTGATTCCGAATAGTTCTTTTAAGCCCTTTTTTTAATATCTTCGAATGCCATATTCAACTATCATTGATTTTGGCGAGCTCTATATCTTTTGTTTGGTGGGCCATGACTCAAATCCACTGTTTCGACATGCAAAGGATTTTTAAAAACTGAGTTTTAAAAGTCAGTGTATGCATAATCATGTTGGGTACCATTCATACTCCAGGTCCTCTGTTACGGCATAAAAGATATTTTTAGCACTCAATTACAAAGGTTATTTATATAATCATGTTGGACGTTATAAAAAGGCTTTGGTGAGCCTTAAATCCTTCATAATACTTCATAATTTGTATGGAAATATAATGTAAAGATGAAGAAATTACTAAAACCAAACTGCGAACGCATTTAATGCAAGCACATATATTATTGCAATTCACAATTTCTAGTCGATCTTTAAATTCGATAAATTTTCAATAGGTTTCAAAAACTTTTCTAGATTCTCTCCGTGGCGCTCCCCTTCTAACCACTGTCTTCTTCCGCATTATTTGTTCCTTTACAACATCCTTCACGCTTCATTGAAGGAATGTGAGTTGCTGTCTCTGCGAGCGCGTCCTCGCACGGCCCTGGTAGCTTTTTCAAAAAAAAATATAGCCCTCAAGGCTTCTCAGTCTAACGATTGAACAATCAAAAAAAATTCCATTAGTCATTGTTTTTAGGACAACATAAAGCTATACAATTAAATTTTACTTCGAAATTTGGATTAAAAAGGCTCTTAGATCTTGAATATTCTAGACCTACTAACTCTTATGCCCTCTTCATTTATGCAATACAATGAAATCCTTTAACTGTTTTTAAAATTTTCTAATTCTAAATTAACGTTTGGCAATCCAAGATCTTGCACTGAATCTATATAAAGATTTGCAAAATAATCTATAATGTATCTAATATAATAATACATCTATAATGTATATACGAGTATAGTGCCCTAAATAGTCGTACTTGTAAAAATTTACAATTCACAAAAGAATATGTGCTTGCATTGTATACTAAACAAGATTTATATTATTGCATGCAACATCGTATCAATTTTAGATGAAAAATAAAAAATAAAAATTTTCTCATTCTTCCTTTCGTATATTGTCGTTTCTTAGTTTTTCCTTTTTTTTTCCTCATCTTTTTTTTCTTTATCGTCAATATTATAATTTTCTTCTTTGATTCTTATGCGATGCGATGCAGACGTTCTCATCAAACCTAACTGAACCTAAAAAAACAAACCTAAAATAAATAATGATATGAAATGAAAAAAACTCATGCATATTGCATACCATATTAAAAGATTCACCCGCTTGATTACATTTTGAAGGTTTATTTCATTTATCTTCTAGATATACTATTTTATTATAGATACTTTAGGTATGCACTAGGTATTAGGTATTATTCTAGGTTTTCTTCAATTTTTCTTTAATTTAATATTTCTACGGCATTTTATTTTTTCTTAAATTAATTTTTAGATTTCGTATCGATTTTTTACTTTCGATTGTTATCAGATTTTTTATTATTGTTCGCATTTGAAATTTGTTTTATAACTTAATTGGATTCAAATTATATGAGCCAGTTACTTATAAGTCTCTTGGGTTCTATGAAACTATCAAAATATAATGAATTAAATAATTATTTTTATACATTATTTGTTTTTCTTTTTTTCATATGGAAAATTAATTTAATTTTATTATATTTAAGGAAAAATTTAAAAAAACCTAAAATTACTTATTTTTTATTTTGATAAAAACTTAAAACTAACTTAACCTAGCCTTAAAACTAAACCTAAAACTTACCCTAAAACCTATGCTAATGTTAGATTTAATATCTATTTAGTATTCTTGATTATTTAGCCACCAAATGTGACTATTTTGAATTTTTTTATCCCTTTCGGGGATAAACATGTCATATTTAAATGTATTTGTCTCTACGTTATGAGGATTATATTCGATACACTTACATGTAGCCCGTCTATTATAGTGATATAATAGGGGGACATGTTCGTGGTTTTGAATATAACCTTTTGAATCCAAATAAATAAAATGTTCGGGTGCTATATATCCCGTTTTTAAGGTATTTTTAATATACTCATCATTATGGTAATATATATGTGATATAAGGCCATTTTCTTTTGTATTGAGAGATCTTTCAAAGTGATTACGAATTAATTTTATCAAAAAATTATCGAATCTTACAATATTAGCTTTACGGTACAAGAAAAATATGCTGTGTCCACCACAGAATTGACCGCTTTTGCAGGAAAAGCGTAATGTGAAATTTTTTTCAAAGATTTTTTACTTACAATATAACGTTTAGTATCTAATCATAACTTTTTTTTATCATACATAACTGTATCCAATTTGCAATTTATTCAAGGAGAGGTGCAAAATTTAAACTGAAGTAACTCGTTATTGTGTTATAGTTTCCAAATAGATTTAGATTTCAACACATGCACCCAAATATTTTATATCAGTTTAAATTTTGCAATGCGTCTTCAACAAGGGCAAATCTAAAAACTTTAGACATGCTAATAATATAAATATGTATTAAATATTGACTTCCATAAAGAGTTTCTTAGGACACAAGAGTTCGTCGAATCTTAAAACCGTCTATGACAAAGCTGTAGCCCTTTATTTGTGTAATAAATGTTTTCGTACTATTTTTGATTTTTTTTGTGGATCTGACTATATATGTGCATGTCGAAATGGAGGGAAATATTATATACATATTATTAGAAAATGATGAAATAAATTCCACGTACAGTTTAAACATTAGAACCAGTAGAAATGTTTTTGATTTTCAATAGATACAGTTCCTGATCCGATTTTTTCAAAAGCTTATCAATTTAAGATATTGACATCGAAACCTTATATATGACATTTGAAAATATTCCGCTCATCTGTTTAGTCAATGCAGTATCTGTATAATGCACAGAAAAATAGGCAAACACATACAATGGACATCTTAAATAAAAACAAATTTTAGGGTTTGTGCGCACTGGAGAAATGCATATTTGTTAATATCTTAGGTTCTAATTTGTGGTGCAAAAGAAATTCCTATACCGCTTATTATATTTATTATATAATGGGTTGAGGTCAATTTTTCTCTAACAATATAATCAACAACTACCTTAACTAAATTAAAGTACTCAGAATCAGAGTATTTAATTTAAAAATGATCAAATCAAAGTTGATATGGAAAACACTCCTAAAACAAAACCCTTTAGGAATATTAATTAATGAATCCGATATTGAAGAGCCTAAAAAGCTTTGTATATACATGAAAAGTTAATATAAAATCATTGAAAATCAATCTCAAGTTCGATAGGAAAATTTAAACACCATAATTAACAACGAAAATAAATTATACTATCAAAAATCAAACTGCTGTAACTAAAAAATCTTCATTTTTCAATCAATTTAGAACATTCGAATAAGAAAAGTTTCCTAACAATAATACTGATAATATTTCGTTGCATTCAAAAATATGGAAATTTTATTGTGATAACAATTGTCTGCCAAAAACAACTTATATTTAAATTTTAAATTTACTATCAGACTACGGAAAACATGAATCTTATTGCCTGACATAAGAAAAAGGAATGAAAAAGATAAAATTTTACAATAGAAAACAAGAATTTGAATTCATTGCATCTGCACAATATACAGTTCATTAAATGCATCCCTCACAAAAAAAAAAAAAAAAAAATTAATGTGGTAAAAAAATTTTTTAAATATCTGTGTATTTATTAAAGAATTCCCAATTCATGCAAAAAAAAAAAACACACCAAAATACAATAAATTGCAATAACATGAACATTTCTGGTATTTTGAATTTAACAAATAAATATGCATTTATATAAATATATATGTATATGTCTAACATATATGAATAATACAATTTTAATAATACCTTTTCGCAATTCACTGACTTTATTTAACAAAATTTCAGTTTAAAAATTTTTAAATTTTAATTTAAATTGGAAAATTAAAATAAATTAATCCTATAAGTATGCAATTTTTAGAAATAATTTTATGAAGCAAAAAATTTTTATTATGGCCTTGGTTGCGCAGTGGTTAAGTACGTGGTGCATCAACCAAGAGAATGCAGGTTCAATCCCTTAACCGTTTTACCTATTGAGAGCTTATAAGGTTCAGTTAGGAATAACCTATTAATATAATTCGATTCCTATAGTTTATTTTATAATATTTATATAAAATCCATTCAATTTTCTAAAAATTGACGCTTTTAATTGATTTAACTTAAATTAACTTTAATATTTACTATTAAAAAACTTCACATGTATTTTTTATTCTTTTAAAAATTTTATATTAAAATTTTTTTAATATTTCATTCTCTTTTTTTTAAATCCGATTCCCAATCAATTGCAGAGTTTATTTCATAAATTTAAATTCTCATGAAAATTTCGTCGATGGTTTTTCTATTTTATTAAAAATTTCAAAATCGTATTGCCAATTAATCACAAATTTCTTAGAAGTCAGAATAACAATAAGATAATAAAAAAGAAATACTTTAAATTCAATTGAAACTTCTTCCATTTATTTTAAAATTTTTTGAAAGAAATTTTTAAACAAAAGTCGGTTAAAAATGCTCCGTAGCCAGGTTTGCAGTAAATATTTCTATTAAATTTCATTATAATATTAAAAAAATATTATCCTTGATCCTATAAGTATGCAATTTTTATGAAAAATAAAAGTTTTCAGTTTCAATACTTGATTTATTAAAAATTTTTTTAAATTATATGGTAATTTAGATGAAATACTGATAACACTGATAGGGTATAAAGTTATACCTAGATTTTTTATCCTATTTTTTTAAGAACAAAATTAAATGGACGGACAAATTGAAAATCGCAAAACTTCACACATATCAGAATTGTTACAGAAAAAAAAGAGTTATAATAATAATATAAATTTTTATAGGTTATATTTATATTGCTGTATTTTTAAATCCCAGATGGTTTCAATGACCATCATAAAAATCGTATAAAAAATGAATCAATGAAAAATAAAAAATAAAAAAATACAAAAAATATTGTGTAAAATATACTGTTAAATCGAAATATGGTACACCATCATTGATGGTCCATTTAAAAAAAATATTGGAAATATTATACAAGAAAAAGCAATTAACTGATGTCTGCATAGACCATAGAGTTTTTAAATAGAATTTTTTAAAAATATATCATAGACAAACTTCTTAAAAAAGTTTTTCGTATAAAATTACAATTAATTATCAAATAAAAAGAATTGTTCATGAAAAACCAAATATAAAAAATGGTTTAACAGAAATAATTCCAGTCAAGTAAAGATTTGAGAAATCTTATATAATTTACAAGTAATTTTTTACATATATTTGTAAATATTGCATTTTTCCTAAAAAATTTCTTATAATAATTGAAAAGGTCTTCAAATTCTTTTAAAAGTAAAATTTAAAAGGCCTCCTTTCAATCTTTTTCTCTAAATTAAAAATTTAATACACTTATATAAAATTCTTTGAATAAATTGTTATGGGGATTAAACAAATTTACTAAAAAATGGATCAAATTGTTCATGTCATCTCTCAGATAACCATGCAAAACCATCAAAAGGTTTCAGAAAATTTAAAATTCTCAGATTTATTTCAACTCAGATTTAAAATTTTCCAAGACAATGATTAGCAAAACAGACTGATCTGTTATAAAACAGACTGATATGTTATAAAACAGACTGGTACACACACACATAATTTTTATTTTTCTTACAACACTGATCCGTTCTTCAAATATGAGTAGTCAATTCTACCTAATTTGATCCACGTATTGTAAACGCGGCAGCCATTTCGATATATACGACAGTGTCTTTCACACCAGTATAAAAACTTTAATTTATAAAAAAAAAACAATTTTAAAATAACCAGTTTCATTTTTTTTTCTCACCACAATCACAATTTCCTTAAAAGGATACCACATCCTGGCGATATAATCTCTATAATTCATCCATTTCGGATGAGGTGAGAAAAAGTAAAAACAAATAGAAACAAGTGTGTAATGAAAAATGGGTTTATGACTAAATCCACAAAAAACAAAGTCCCTAATGTCTTTTGCCATAAAAAAAAAATCCACAAGGGCTAACAGACTGAATAAAAAAAATGAGGATGCCCTTTTCCAGAATATTCATAACATAAAATTGCATTTATTTAAATTTTTATACTAATTTAATTTCGGAAAATGGCAAAATTTGAATTTTGAATTTATGGATTTTTTATTTTTGGATTTCGGTTTGTGGATTTAGTCACCAACCCGAAAAAATAAAAGTTTTTAAATATAAGATAAGTGTAAGAAGCATTTTCAAAATTTCCATTATAAGTTTGTTAGGAGCCCTACCAGAGGACTTTGGTTAGATCTCCACTTTTCAAGAATTGTAGGTGTTTAAAAATTGTAAATTTTCAAATTTGAACCCTTTCCATCTCCTAAACCAAGGACTTTTATTCTTGAATAAAATACTTATCGAACAAATACTTATTCCTGAACAGGCTCTTGAAAGACTAATACTTATTCCTCATAATCTAACTCCTCTCAAAATTTAAAGTTCCTTACTCAAACTATTAGGAAAATACAAAGGGTCAAAAATTAAGTGAAAATTAAGTTTGTATAACGGTAAATAAAATACCGTATAACAACACGTATTAGAGATACTTATAAAACTTATATAGCTATTGCTATCGTTTGACACCAGATTGAAAATATTCCTTATAGAACTTTTATTATATCAATTTAAATACAGGGCTTTTTCAGAATTTCAGGATCTGTTACTAGTAAAAGTTTTGTAAACAATTAAAATATAGAGCTTCTTCGAAATTTTAGGGACTATAACTGGTAAAAGTTTTGTAAACATAGGATCGGATGAAAGAATGAATGACTATACTATAGAGCCCGATTTTTTTAAAAAAATGTTTTCCCCGAAAGAGCGGAAAATGAGAAAAAAAAAACCAAATTATAAGAAAATAAAACACTCTAGCGGCAAAATATTTAAGTATTTATTTTCTTATTTAATATTTCACTCCTTATTTTTGTTTTTTTTTTTTCTATATTGTATTTGTACATACATATTTACTTATATATATTATTTGAATATAGAATTAGTATATGTTTGTTATAATAATAAACGCTTATATAATGAATAAAGATTTTTCCCTAGTGTTATTTAAAATTTACACTTTTAATACAAATAAACGTCCATATCCGTATTTTCGAATACATATATGTATACTTAAAAATACATATATGTAAATATGTATATATGAATATATGATAAAGAATTTGTTTGAATATTTAATTAGTCTTATGTATAATATACGTGGAGAATTAAAGTTTACATTGTATTATTCATTTTATTTTAATTTTTATTATAAACTTGTATAGGATATACAGTTATTTAGTAAAACTTTTATGTAAATATGAAAATTAGTTTTTTTCTTTTGTTGTTATTGTTTTTTGTATGTTTTCCTACTATTTAGATGGTTTTTCCTTGTTGAATTTGTTGTTGTACATTTTCAGCTTGAAATGTTATAAAGAAGAACAACACATTCCATATGTTTAATACAAAGATTTAAAATAATCTAATTGTTTAGCTATGATGATATAATGAAATTATTATGAAAATATAATTAATAATAATAAACAAATTTATATCAATATATTATTAAATAAATAAATGTCATGCTAATAAGTAATACAAATAATAAAATGTCAGAAAGGATATGTGGATACGGATATGGATCAAATATTATTTGAAGATTAAAGAAGATTGAAGATTTGACATAAATTTATTGCATGCAATATATTTTGATATGAATTTTTTGAAGACATACATATTTGCTTTTAACGTATTTCTTAATTTTAGTATTTAATGGTTCATTAGTAAAATATTATTTAATTGTAATACCATGTGTGCTTCATTTTGTCTAAAAAATCCAAATATTAATTAAACTCGGAGTGATTAATTAATATTGAAAAAGATTTAATGTTTCAATTAATAATTTAATTTTTGAAATGCATATTCAAAATTTTGTAACTTGAATGCTTTTTATATAGACTCAAGTGTATGGATCGGATCAGAATCGAAAAAAAAATCGATTTAGCTATGTATGTCCGTCCGTCCGCACGATAACTCAAAAACTAAAGGAGCTAGAATCTTGAAATTTTCGCAAATTCGTTTTTTTGCAATAGCCGTCATCGCTATTTAAATCTAGCCATTTTGGTCCATGGGTTCGGGTAGCTGCCATACAACTTCTTATTTTATATGAGGATTACTCTATAACAGTGCTGCCCAACCTACGATCGCGATCTACCAGTCGATCACGACACGAGTTTGAGTCGATCTTCTACTATAGACTAAAAATGTATCATAAAGAATTCCTTTTTGTAAACACAAATATTGAAAAAAATTAAGCAATCATTATCTATTTCTCCTATAATATGATATAGTATAGAATATCCAAAAAAATACTGAAATACGCAAGGCAAAAATCCAATCTTTGAAAAAGCAAACTTCTGTGCAGCAGAATATGTTTGTGAAAGTTATGAAGCAACCAGTTATAGTAATAATAGCATCTTTGAGAGTGTGTCATTTATTATCAAAAAAGAACAAGGGTTGGTCTACTGCAGAGGGTTTGAGTAGCTGCCATATAACTCCTTCTTTTATATGAGCATTACACTTCACCTAATAAAGCTGGTATGTTTGAAATTTTGCCAAAAGTAATTAATGTTTATAATAATAATGATATAATGTTTATATAACGGTCATACGGGTATCCCAGAGTTGACACAGTCTACTCTACTACACTTTTCCTCGTTATATATATTTTTATAAAAATAAATGATAAAATACTCAATAATAAATCCTATATAATTTTGAAAATGAGCTTTTTAAAAACCCTTGGTTTTTTTCATCATTTGATTAATATTGTTAAGAATTAATGTTTGGAATGCGTGTCATAGATTTGTATTTCATTTGCCCCTTTGTGCCATTTAACTCAATTTTACCTATCAAATGATAATAATTATACCAATATTATTTTCCTTTATTTAATTTTAATGCATTTTATTTGATCAGAATATTTTTCCAAAATGTATGTACATATCTAAAGTTCTGAATTTGGAGGTATATTTAATTTGGAATCAGAGTCAACTTGGAATCATTTTTTGAAAATTGTTCATTAATTAATATACACACATGAAATCCAGTCTAGTGAAATATTGCAGTCGAATGACACACTGTCAAATGATATTGCAGGCAAATGATATACAGTTATATTAAATGCAGTTAAAACAAATAAAGTCAAACAAAGTTCAATTATAGATTTATATGTAAACTCAATTGTTACTAAGAGAACTATTCTCTTTTTATTTGAAAAAAAAGGGTTTTTCACAAGAGATTTATAAAAAAAGAAAAAAACAAAACATGATCAAAAGTCATATTACATAAAAATAACTATTTTAATAAAATTAACTTTTTTAATTCCTTTTAAAATATTTTTTATCTTGTAATTACTAATTAATCTATTTTTATACAATATTATAAGTATGAACCTCTGAATTTCTTATATTAATCCTATAGAAATTTTGACACTTGACTGAATTGGATTGTAGAAGTTTTTAAATTGTCAATTACGAAGAAACATTGTATGGTATCTATTTAGAAATTTTAAATATGTATACAGTAACATGTGGTTATATAACCTTTGATGAGTTTTCTACCATATACTTTCATACAGACTTTGTAAATATACATGTACATATTACACACACTTTTATTTTTATCTAAATTATTTAATTGGTTTTTTAATTATACTTCAGAATTATTAAATTTGTTATATGATTTTAATTAAAATCCTATCAAAAACATTAACATTTAACATGCATTTGATTGCTTATATATTAAGGTAAAAGTTGACATTAATTCAATTAACTGTCAAGTGCACAATAAAGCTATTTGTCTAATAAACGATCTCAGTGTTAAACCAACGCTCACTTCATCGGTGCTACTGTTTAGTCAATTGATCTATTTTATAGATATTTGTAGGAACGTACGCCTGTTACAAAGAAATCAAAAAATTAATTCCTCCAATCAAAATTTTCTAAAGTGAAACAAGGAGTTGCAATGATGCTTATCCCTATATCATTTAAGAAATAAGTTGACTAAACACATTTTGCGCAAACTTGTCTATTATGCGTTCGTCACAATTTTGGTATTAATTACGCAAGTAAAGTGTATCCTAAAGTTAGTAATTTATATATGTACGATAGATCCTAAAATGTTTAAAAAGAACATTTAAATTCATCTTCATGATTTCCCCCAAAAAATTCTCCTTTATCTAACTTAATCCATATTTGGTAAACCCTATCTCCAATTTCCATTTCCCAATTCCGAAACATTTTATCTAAAAAAATCTGACTGATAGCTCAGAGGTTAAACTGGCTGCTTTTCAATGAAAAAATCTCGGGTTCAAATCCTGGTCGGATCATATCTAATAAAAAAATATAGTGTATATTATAATTATAGTATTTTAATAGGAAGTCCAAATGTCAAATAGGCAAAGACTATTATAATATCAGGTAATATTCACTATTGTCTGATACTGCAAATAAATAAATAAATTTTCTAAATACGAAAGAATACATATGTATTTAAGATTCATTCCAAGTTTGATTTTACAAAAGGGGATGGTTTTAATTGGTTAAAATCCAACACTACCCAGATGAACCTCTTAGAATGGTTCTGGGTGGCTTTCGATGCTTTCCACCAACTTTTTGAAAAAACAGTATACCATACTATGTAAAAACAAATATAGGTTTCTTACTATACCTTAGAATTTATATCTTAAAAAAAATTATTATACAATTTACAATTCTATTCATATATATACAAATTAAAATAATGTATTTTATAAAAAGTATCATTGTACCTAGAATATAAATTGTAAAGTATTTTTTTTTTATTATTTATTCATAGATTACTCTAAATACAACATTCCATATATATATATATATATTATATATATATATATATTATATATATATATATATATAGACACATAATGTAATTCTTTACAATATAAATTGATGCATTTTTTAGTTTTTTTTTAATAGAACAAAGCTAGTTAAAAAAAAAAAACATGAATAAAATAAAAAAATAAATTGTATGCAAAATAATTCACATAAATATTTTGTAAAAAAAAACTATTTTTTGTTTTTTTCGAAATTGTTGCGTTGTTTTTATTTTTCCTTTTTTTTTGTTGCTAGAAACAAAATAACAAAAAACATTATTACGAAAAATTTTATTTTATAATGCACTTTATAGAAATATTTAAATATATTTTTTTTTTTTTTGTATTTAAAATTAGACTAAGCACATATGTTGCATATGTTGTAAAATATCTGGCCTATTGTGATATTAAAGACAAAAACAACAAATTTAGAATCACTTACAACATAATTGAAAGAAATAAAAGAAATTTGGTAAAAAATAGTTTCTAAAATAATTATATACAATATAAATAAGAGAAAACGCATTATTTGTGAAGATAATTTGTTTAATTAAAAAAAAAATAAATATCATAATTTTAGAATATAATTGAATAAAAAGTATATAGTATTTTTTTAATAATTGTCTTGTATATTTTTCTTAAAAATACAAACGAGACAAATTAAGAAGTACAAAAATTTCTAGTAAAACTAATTAAAATTAAATTTAGAGATTTTTTGACGGGGAGCCGGGAAATCTATAATAAAAAATTAACATATTTTTTAATTTATTTTTAGCGGAATATGAGCCTATTCTTTGCTCCAATTTTCGATTCAATTTTATATTAAATTTTTCCACCCATTTTGGTATAAAATATTTTTTTGACTTGAATTTTTTAAGTTTTACAATTCTTAAAAACTTGCAACATTGTTAAAAAATTTATTATGTTATACCAAACTAACTGCATGTATGTATAGAGTATCCCGGAAATTAAAAATTTAACTTCAGAAGAAAATTAAGGTGATAAAAATTAATGAATAATACCTTAATATGGGAGGCACCTATTTTCATTTATTTCAGATCAGAGATATTATAGTGCCGTCCTAGGAAAGAAAGTCGTTTCTACATTTTTTTGGTTTTAGGTAATTTAATTTTTAGTGTTTTATTTTCGCGCATCGCTATGTTGAATTATTTTTGAATTTTTCAAAAACAAATATGTTAAATAAATAAAAATAAATTTTTTGAACTTACTAGAGATAAGATAGTATTAGGTGTTCATAGTTAATTTGGACATACGATTTTTTTGCTAAGCAATACTAGATTTTTTAAGTTATTAAAGCTTACACATAGATGCAAAGTTGTGAGACATTTATATGATGTCAAATATTCTATTATCCCGAAAATTTGCTTTTGGCGCTTATGACATTTTTGCTTAGCACGCCAGTATAAGACTTTAACAATTTTTATATTCAAAATAATAAATACTTACATATAGTCAAGTTTTTGATAACAAATATGGAACAAATTGTCTTGTTTCTATGAAACCTTATCTCTTATGAATAGTTCGCGCTACAAATTTAATACAGGAAATTTGATTATAAAGTTATTCAATAGCTTGTTCATTCGGGTTTAAAAGTACAATTTCCGAGTTTTAATTTTAAGCAATACATTTTTTTTAATATCTATTTTCTTGATGCCGTATCTAAAAATCAGCTCCAGATAATTTTGTAAAAATTGAGAAAAAGCTAACATTTTCATTTGTATTTGTATACGTAATTTTCTTTATTATTTAGGATGATGTTCTGAAATTATTAATTTATTTTTTATAAACCATATATCAATTAGATTTTCTGTCTGATGAGCGTCTTAGAGTCGCGGCCCAAGTAATTTGTTTTATTTACTCAGTATCTGATTAGCGTCTTAGGGTAGCGGCCCAAGTAATGTGTTTTATTTACCCAGTATCTGATGAGCGTCTTAGAACAGTGGTCAAAATAATATGTTTCATTTACCTAGTATCAAGTTTGTTTAAAGGTTAATCATAGGTACATGTTATAACAGGGGCGACATATTATATTCTAATTGTTAGAATTGATCGTAATGAATTCCACATACAATTTAAACATAAGATAGTACTAGGCCTTATAACGTAGAAGAACTTCTTAGATTTTCAATTAGTACAATATTCTATTTGTTATATATATATATTGTAGTAATTTTAAATTTGACTCTCGAATAAAGAGTCGGCTTCGACATTTCGGTTTTTCAGTTTAGAATGAATTACAAATGCAATTTTGTATTTAATATTGGGTTTTAAATATTTGGATTAATCACTTTATATGATAATTCAGAAATATAAATACATAATTTAGAATAAATAAATAGATTTTTAGAAAACCGAGATTTCACTGTATTATAAGATACAGAAAGAATGTATAAAAAAATTATTTAACAAACTTATTTGGCAACAAAACTATAAAACTTTTTTTTGTTTTATAGGAGTAAATACTCCTAGATGTATGCACTGATTTATAACGTTTTTTAAATTTTAAAACGAAAAGTTTTCTGGAGTTCGTAAAGTTTTATGATTTATTTTTTTAATATAAAATTAATAAAACTCAGCCAACCAAAAACAGAATTAAAAATTTATTCCAAAACTAGTTTAAAATAATAACATATAAATTAAATATTTTTTTTTTTAATTTAAACTGAAGGACGAAAAATTGAAAAATTATCACCATTTTAAAATTTTTCAGTAAACGAAACAATTCTATTATATTTTTTAAAAAATTAACAAAATTAAAATTTAATCCAAGATTATTTTTTTCTAGAAAATCAAATTAAAAAAGGAGTTAAAAAAATTTATAATACTATAACGAAACAATTCCTAAAACTATGCAATTTGAAAAACCATGAATATTTTTATTATGAATTGTAATTCTAATATTTTTTTAGTTATTATTTAATTAAAACCTAATTGTATATTCAAGAAATAAAAAAAAAATAATATTAATCTAAGATATTTTATCTGTTATTTAGCCAGAGAAAAAGAAAAAAAACCGTAAAAATATGCAAAATAATAGACCAAAAGTATTTGATTATCAAATAAGGGGAATAATCAGTTAACAGATTAATTCGTAATTTAATTAAGATAGCTACTGAGCTAAAGCTGAATAGTTGGCATATTCAAAATTTTAAATAAATAATTTAACATTTCTGTGCCATTATTAGAGAAAAGTATTAGGCGCTGTTAACCGACCCAAATTGGTTGTCGATATCGCTACATTTTTGTTCCTACTATAGTTTTTTTAAAACAATAAATTTTTATTTTTATAAATATCGTAAATAAAAGTTCAACAATTCCTTTTGAAATATTGAAAAACGGAAGTTAAAAAAAAATAACGGAAGTGAAATAATTTATATACCATTCGCATGCCATTTTAAATATGAACACCAGCAAGAATGTTCCAGTTTTGAATACGAATAAAATTTTATAAAAAAGTTGCAATATAAATATTTTAACAATATGTAATGTCTATGGGTAAATGAAGATTACATATTTATATAGATTAGATATATATATACCGTTACAAAATAAACTTCCTTATTTTAAATACATTTATCAAATTTAATTCGATTTTTAAGGTTATTAAAAAAACAAATAAGGAAATCCGCCATTGCCAAATTACAAATCAAATTTTAATATTAAATATGTTTTTGTTACCCTTTTTCTCCACCCTGGCCCTTAAGACCGTTATTTTATATTATTTTTCCTATATATTTCTTATCTATATGAAAATAAATTGACCATAAAATTTTTTTTTCTTTTTATTTTCTTTTTATATTTTATGTTAAATATGTGCTTAAAGGGTGGTACATTTGGATGCTGTAGATTTGTAGTATTATTTCATAGATAAATTTGATGTCCCATTTATTTTATACTTGTTTAGATTATCTATAGATATTTGATTAAAAATGATCAATTTCATTCATTAAGGTATTAACATATAGAACATTTTATTTATTGATTAAATTCCTTTATGTTGTCATTTATGTCGTGTAAATAAATTTAAAGATTTAAAAAAAAAACATCATATGAAGAAGATAATATATACAAATTAATATATGTATTATATGTTTGTATTAAAACATTACATACATAATATGTTTTAATTTAAATTTTACAGTGATATCAAAAATTATCTATGCGAATAGATGAATTTTTTTAATTCCCTAGCAAAGTTCAGAGCGCACTCAAAGTAATTTCTAGCGCACTTGTATTTAATCTGTTCGTTAAAATTAAGCTTAAGTGTAAATTCAGTGTTTGATTCAAAATCAAGTTTATAATAATTTGATTTGGGGCGTCAGCATGTATTTGCTTTAATTTTTTTTAGCTGTTATATTATGTAAAAAATTAAAGAGATTTTAGAGTTGGCTACAAAATCAGTGCTGCCCTTTTTTCCAGAATATTTATATATTTAGTCTGAGGTATTAGGAATACTTTTATTTCATGTCCAAGTCTAAAATTTCTGCTTAGAACCCGAAAATTATTGGATACAAAAACTTTTACCATAGGTATAACTTTTGAAAAAAACATTTTGAAACCAGTTTCCATGGTAATGAACATTTACATAATTATTTTAGTTAAGATCATCAGAAAATAAAATATTTCAGCATACTTTTATAAAGCTATCAAATAATATTAGTAAAAATTATAATACTAAAAGCTTTATTATAAAACTATAAAATTGAAATTAAAAACATTTAAAGCTTTATTTTTCAAATATGTACAGAAATTTAATTTAAAGTGTTAGTAATACATTTAGAATCCAGAATGAGTTACGAACTTTTCATAAGCACATTAATATAAATTTTTTAAATGCAATTTATTATTTTGATAATTGCAATGTATTGAAGTTATAATTTACATAAAGATGAAAAGAGCTTCGTTAGGCTAGTTTACTAACCGGGGGTAAGTGTTCGAGTCCCGCGCGGGTCATGATTTTTTTTAATTTAAAGAAATGGTTGAAACAATAATTTTTTTTACAAATCTCCATGGTGACCAAATATAATTAATATTGCAAATATAAATAAATAGAAAACATTCATTTTAAGAAGCCCAAATGCCAATAGGCAAAGGACTATAATAATATCAGGCAAGATTTACTATTGTCCTCGTACTAATTGTAAATAAATAAATAAATAAATAAATAAATAAAGATGTAATGATGTATGAATAATGCAACTGGATTTAACAGTCCTATTTCATCATTAAATTTCGAAGTAGAAATCATTTGAGAGACATTGTTCAATTATTCCGGAGCTTATTACAACTTGGATAAATAAATGATAAATTTTTTAATATATGACAAATTTTTTGTTCAACACTGTAATTAGTTTTCTTTTGTATATACATATATATATATATATATATGTAAATATAGTAATTTACAAGAATATGTTGTTGTCAAAGTTTTTTTATATATATATATTTTTTATGCCATTCAAAGTATAACAGCAAGTGAAAACTGCTGCTTGAACATTAATTTCTTATGTTCAAAAATGGAACTTGTAATTTTTCAGAATTTTTCTGTTTTTTTTTTTTAATGTTTTACTTGTTAATTTTTTTATATTTTAAAATTTCACCTATAAAACTTGGCAAAACAGTAGTTTTCTTTTTTTTTTTTGACAAAATTGGTAGAAATACAGAAAAAATTTTCAAGATATTCTTTACATTTTAAATTAGTTTTACTTGGTTGTTTCTAGTTTTAGGTATCAGTTTGTATAGAGAACTTCGACTAAATGATTGGTGATATAATATATTTGAAAAAAACTCTGATTCTCTGATTCTGGTATAATACAACTCTTGTATCTTGATAGGAAAACTTTTGAATCTCACCTGTATAAATAATGTTGCAAAAAAAAAATTTTAAATTAAAAAAAAAACGAAGCAAATCTTATCAGATTTGTTGCAAAAATTTTTGTTGTTCCTTGTTTTATTTTGTAGAAAAGTTGAATACAACTAAGAAATTTTTTATAAAATAATCACCAATTTTTTTAAATTATCATATACATCAATTATTATTAATATATTTGTCAAAGATGAGGTGTAACAAACGCATTCAATTAAATGTGTTTTGTTGGATGTGTTCAATTATAAATTCTCCTAAAAATATGCAAAAAAATTTGTCAAGAATGAGGTGTAACAAACGCATTCAATTAAATGTGTTTTGTTGGATGTGTTCAATTATAAAAAAATTTATTTAATATATTTTGAGTAATAGTGGATAATAGTGGAACTTTTGTCTTACTTTGTAATAGACGTCCCACAGTGTTTAATTTTCTTTTATTGATTTGTGTGCCATCTATATGTGAAAAGAAATACTAAAACTACATTAGGAATTTCGATATTTTTCCTGTTTCTGGTTAGATAATTATGAATATTCTCCCTATTTTGAAGTTTTAGTTTTGACTTAATATTATTGTTCAGGATATTATACATGTATTTACATTTTGCAAAGTAAATTAGTTGGTTAATATCCAGTGTATCAATTATTATTATTATTATTTTATTAATATATTTGTCTAGAATGAGGTGTAACAAACGCATTCAATTAAATGTGTTTTGTTGGATGTGTTCAATTATAAAAATTATTATTATTATTTTATTATTATTATTATTATTATTTTATTATTATTATTATTAATATATTTGTCTAGAATGAGGTGTAACAAACGCATTCAATTAAATGTGTTTTGTTGGATGTGTTCAATTATAAAAAAATAAAATATTAACGTTTTGTTGGATGTGTTTTATTTTAGAAAATAAAATATCATAAATTATCATAAGCAGGCCAAAAAATATTTTATTTATTTTTAATAAAAAAAAAAAAATTTTTTTTGAAATAAAATTTACTTATTAGTTTATGAAAAATTTCATTTCAGTTTTAAAAATCACAGAAGATTTTCTGGAAATTTTAAATATATAGTAAGACATTTTGTAAATAAAAACTAAGAAGACAATGCTTCACAGGAACATTTGTGTAGTAAGTCTTAATAATTTTCAGTAAAAATCTGAAATAAGGGCGAAAGCCCAATGTATGCTTTGATGCATTGCTTGGTTTGCTTAAGCAAATAAACCAAGAAATGTATTAAAGTAATTTCAAAGTTTTCCCTCATCTCGCTCTGAACTCTACCTCATGTATCTCTCATCCCTTCCTTCATAACTTTTTAATTATTTATCTATTTAAAAGTTAAAATGGAAAAAAATTATGTAACAACTGAAGGTTGGGAAAGTGGGTTCAGGTATTCAATACCTCTGAGTTCAATGCACCACAAAAACCAGACAAAATAGATTTTAAACTTAGTTAGGGTTAGGTATATTAAAAAAATTTCAAATAAAATTTATAATTTGCATTTGATAATGCAAAACTCAATTCAAAAATCAACATTTATTTAATACAATTTCACGTACATATAAATAGATACATTATTTAGCATGTTAAATAGGTACATTATAGAACGGTCAGCCTTCAAACAAGTATTTTGATTTGAATCTAAACAAAGGAAACAATATAGAATGTATAACAACATTTTTTAAAAATGTATATACAAAACATTAATAGTTGGAGAAATAAATCATTATTGAAACAAAATAAATCTATTTCACATCTCTTATTAACACAAATTTATCGAACTTAATTTTAAAAAGTACGTAATTAAATAAAAAAAAAATATTAATTGAAATTAAAAAAACATTTCACCAAGAAGGGATTTGAACTAACAGCCCCAAAATTTTATCAAATTCAAAACATAAAAAAGGTAGACTAAATAAATTATTCATCTTCAAATTTTTAAGATACAACAACATATAAGTTTTTGTTTTTTTTGTACATAACTATAGAATTGAAGCATAGTCTGTATTACGTAGAATGCAACGGTTACCATTTTATTTAAGAAAATGGTATTGATATATAATATATGTTTATGTAATATATGTAATTAAATTAGAAATAGTTCTTAATTAGAAAAAGTTCTTCTTTCAACTGACCTTCCGTCATTCTGTGACGGGCCAACAGCTAGTATTATAATATTATCATGATCTTCTTTATCATTATTATTATCATCATAGCCATCATCATCATCATCATCATCGTCATTATCATTATCAATGAAATAAAAAGAATTAATTTATTATAAGATTTTTTCTTTTTTAAATAATTTTAACATAATTTTTAACAGAGTGTTTTAAAATTTGAGTATGATTGAAAATGGAATAATTAGAAGTCGATTGGAAATCGATTAGAAGTCGAATTTATTAGTTCCATATGAATTTGGACGAGTTTATTTAAAGAACAACTTTTGATATTCCCTTATAAATATCTCTTTCAGTATTAAACAGTTTTACTATACTCTTTGCATATGTCTTTGATACCTTTTTTAATGAAATTTGTCTACTTTCAAATCAATTTCGTCTTTTTTCAAATTAAATTGATACCAAATTTTCAAATGAAATTGGTCTTTTTTTCAAATAAATTTGGAATTTGGATAATTTCAAAAACCTAGTCCCTGATTTTGTAAAAGAAACTAAAAAAGGTAGGAAAAATTAAGAAAAATCTCAAAAAATTATACCCAACTTTTTGACGACTATTTTTTAGGGCGGGCTTAAAAGCCGAAGTTATTTAATTTTTCTTGCTGTATTTGGATTCCATATTATAAAATTGATTAGTACTTTCTTTACAATATGATGATCTAACTTCTAAATTCCAAGACGCTGATTAAAAATAACCAATTAATTCTCCGCTGTTATTAAGCTTTAATTATTATTCAGCTATTTATGATTCAGATATTATTTCTCATTGGGTTCATATAAATACCAATATAAAAATTAATGTAAAAATAATTTACCTATATGTATATGTATAAAAATTTAAATAATAAAAATACAAATTTTTATTTATATTTATAACTCACAGATACATACTCGCAAATATTTATTCAAAAATTTTCATTACGAATTACAACTCATATACATTATTATAAAATAAAACAGTATACACTAGTTAAAATAGTCAACTAGAATTTAAGACTTTTTACATTGTTTAAGGCCATAAGCTTTAAACGGCTGGGTGGCACAGTGGTTAGAGTGCCAAACTTTCAAGCAAAAGGCCCGGGAACGAATTCCAGTACGAAATTTTTTGGTTTTCAACTCCACTCAACTTTCATATTTGTCATTAGGTTCAAATTATAATCTCTGATATAATTCACAGATATAGAGTTGCATATAACTCAAAAACAAAATATTACAATATAGAATTGTATTTATTGAAAATCTAAGACGTTTCAAAATGATATAAGGCCTGGTACTACCTCATATTTAAATTGTATGTGGAATTCATTAATATCAATTCTAATAAAAACAATATAATATTTTCGGTACAATCTTTCTTTTCTTACATGTTTCTATTGATAAAGTATACAACCTACATACAATATATTATACAACATAACAATATTACAAATTTCAGAACACTCTGTAGTCTGCACCCAATATATTAATGTTCTACAAAAAAAAAAAACAAAAAAGATTTTCTCCCCACAACACTTTAACATCTTATAATAATATAAGAGTATTTTAGAGTACCTACTCTTTTAAAAAAAAAATTATAAATACAAAAATCAATGAAACCACCATAAGTACCAAAACAGAAAAATTCAAAAAAAATTCAAAAAAAAAAAAGATAAATAAAAATATCAAAAAAACAAAAACAAATTTCGATAGACAGAAATTAGTGGTACTTACATAGAAATTTATAGAACTTGAACATATATGAATGAGAAATATGTATGTACATAGAATATGTTGCCTAAATATTTCGTATATACATGGTAAGAAGTACATTATTGGTGACAATTTTTTTTATTTTTTTTTTTTTTACATAACATAAATTTGAAAAATAAAAAAAAAATTGGGGAAAACATTTTCTTTTTTTAATAAAAGAATCCAGTAGATAAAACAGATATAAATGAATATAGAAATGAGCCAGTTTCAGTTTAGAGACATATTTAAAGTCCTAAATTTTGCTATTAATTTATTTATTATTTTCGTTTTTGATTTTGGATTTATATTTTGTTCTTTTAAACACTTTTTATTTACATGTACTTTATTTTATTTATATACAATATAATTTTATATAGTTAGACATAATATTTTGAATTAATATATGTTTAATTAAATTTAATATTTTAATTTAACAATATTAATGTATAATTTTATTAAATTGATTTTTTATTTAGACCACTCTTATGATCTATACTCAAAAAAAAGCATTAAATAATGAGTTATATTTAAAAGATTTGATTAAAAGATTTTTTAAAAATTAAAAAAAACGAGGAAGAGTGTAGTAGAGTAGACTGTGTCAACTCTGGGATACCCGTATGACCGTAACATATACATTATATCATCCGGTTAATTACTTTTGGCAAAATTTCAAACATACAGCTTTATTAAGTGAAGTGGAATACTCATATAAAAGAAGGAGTTGTATGGCAGCTACTCGAACCCTCTGCAGTAGACCAACCAAATTTTGCTGTAACTTTGGCCATTACACTAAACTATTTTTGGCAAAATTTCAGACACCCAGCTTTATTAGGTGGAGAGTAATGCTCATATAAAATAAGAAGTTATATGACAGCTACACGAACCCACTGCAGGAGACCAACCAAATTTTGCAGAAACTTTGGCCATAAAACTAAACTAATTTTGGCAAAATTTCAGACACGCAGCTGTAATAGGTACGGAGAAATACTCATATAAAAAAAGAAGTTGTATGGCAGCTACCCGAACCCATGGACCAAAATGGCTGGATTTAAATAGCGGTGACGGCTATTGCAAAAGAAATGAATTTGCGAAAATTTCAAAATTCTAGCTCCTTTAGTTTTTGAGTTATCGTGCGGACGGACGGACAGACGGACATACGGACATACATAGCTTAATCGATTTATTTTTCGATTCTGATACGATCCATATACTTGAGTCTATATCTACCCCCCTCCTTCTCTGCGTCACAAACGTAATGGCAAATTTATTATACCCTTTGACTATATAGTCATACGGGTATAAAGAAGTTTTATTTTAAAATGTTTTATAATCTAAATATAATAAAAGACAAACTGCTGCTGCTGCTGCTGACCAGCGTACCCTAATGTTATGTTAAGTGTTATTCACACATGTAAAATACTTCTAATTGCAAATACATACTTACATTCAAAAGAGAAAGAGAAAATGAAACTGATAAAATGTAAATTATGAACAGAAAAAAAAAATCAAAACGTATGAGAAATCTGTTAACAGGTAGATACAGAAAATTTTAATAAAAACATAAAGAAACTTTTTACATTTCAGTATGTATACATACTGTTATTTAAATATCACTTACAGAACTAATAACTAACTACAATATGTAGTTTTTATTTTTTATCTTCTAAATATAATAAAAGACAAACTGCTGCTGCTGCTGACCAACGTGCCCTATGTTATGTTAAGTGTTATTCACACATGTAAAATACTTCTACTTACAAATACTTACATTCAAAAGAGAAAGAAAAAATGAAACTGATAAATGTAAATTATGAACAGAAAGAAAAAAAAATCAAAACGTATAAAAAATCTGTTAACAGATAGATACAGAAAATTATAATAAAAACGTTTAAAGAAATTTTTTACATTTCAGTATGTATACTTTTATTTAAATACATTTACAGAACTAATAACTAACTTTAATTTGTAGTTTTTATTTTTTATAAATATAATAAAAGACGCTGCTACTGTTGCAATATGTTAATGTTAAGGGTAATTCACACATGTAACATACTTCTAATTACAAATACTTACATACAAAAGAGAAAGAAAAAATGAAACTTATAAAATGTAAATTATGAACAGAAAAAAAAAAATCAAAACGTATGAGAAATGTGTTAACAGGTAGATACAGAAAATTTTTTATAAATATAATAAAAGATGCTTCTGCTCTTCAATTATGTTAATGTTAAGTGTTATTGACACATGTAATGTAACATACTTCTAATTACAAATTCTTACATACAAATGAGAAAGAAAAAATGAAACTGATAAAATGTAAATTATGAACAGAAAAAAAAATTCAAAACGTATGAGAAATCTGTTAACTGGTAGATACAGAAAATTTTAATAAAAACGTAAAGAAATTTTTTACACTTTAGTATGCATACTTCTATTTTATTATCACTTATAAAACTAAAACAAACTATTATAATGTTAACTTAATGTTCTTTAGGTAACGAATTTCCTTTTATTGATTCAGTAGCGCAATAGCAGGAAAAAAGAATATATATAAAAAGAGAAATTAAAATTATACCTGTCGTCCGACAGGCTTTTTTACTAGTTAAAATAATAATTAATAAAAATTAAAGGAAATTCTAATTTAAAATAATAATATATTTTAATTTATAAATTAAGGAATATTAAATATAAACTTTGCGAAACGACATTTGTGTACAACATTGGTCCGAAACCCCTTATGCATATATTTTATCAGATTATCAAAAGCAGGTTCATATGAACAATTAAAATAGATTCGAAAACATAATTTGCCAGTTCGAAAATTAAAAAAACTCGAAAATATTTTAATCTATCTTGAATTTGAATTTGTTTTTTTAAAAAATTTCAATATTTAAAACAAAAAATAATATACGTTACCGTTTATGTAGGGCGTTTCTTTTTTTACTCATTAGAGCAGAGTTAGAGATGTCAAGCTAAAAAATGTGTTTCTTTTAGTGCTCAGATTATCCAGATTATCCATTTTGTATTTTTTTTTTAACTCGCAGAGTGCTCACTCACAGCGCGATATGTGAGCTAGTAAAAATTATTCAGATTTCATAGAGTTGTCAAACAAGGAAACGTCAAATTAAGAATAAAATAATAAAAACGTAATTAAAAAAAATAATAATTGAAATCTTTTAAATTTCAATTTCATAAAATAAATTTTGACGGAATCAAACAATAATAACGTGGGCAAATAATTTGGAGAAAAATTGACAATCTGTGTTCTGGGCGTTTCTTTTTTAACTCAGAGTGTCAGAGTTCGGATAAAATTGTAATCTGAGCATAATTTGCTCTGAACGTTCGACATCTGCTCTGATCACTGATCTGATAAGAAAAAGAAAAACGCCCATACAATAGAGCAGCTTATATCGATACCTGATATTGTATCGATACCTAACTGATATTGCAGCAGCTTATATCGGATATATGTGCCGTACTTCAACATTTTTAGTTGAGTGGGTTGGTAAGAAATAAATCCCAAATAGATTAATCCCAAATAAAAAAGTGATAATTCAAAAATTTGTTCTTAACAAAAAATGTTTCTAAAAAATGTAAGCTGCTTAAATTTTACAAAAACCTTAATAAATTTGATCGAATTGGAAGAGTTCATCTAAAAAATTCAATCTAATACTGTTAGTTCACTATATTTAGTATCAATTGTTCATTTTAATTTGTACCTAATAAATTTATTTTATTTTATTTTATTTTTGTATAATAGCTTAAATTCAAGGGTCAAATCAAGGGTGTTTCCACTTTAACTCATTAGCTGGATTTTAATAAATTAAAATTAATTCGACTGTAAGATAAATATAGACTAACAAGCCTGTCTATACCATTAACACATCTCGAAAAAGGTGCCTCTGTGGTGAAATTGGTAAGCATTTGGTTTACCAACCGAGGGGGTCCGGGTTCGATTTCCCTTCAGGTAATACAATATTTAATTTAAAAAATAATTTTTCTTTAATACCTAGCGTATTCAACAAAATTATTTGTTTTTATTTTCTATTTATTTATAACATGGTGTTAATGATTTTTTTGATGATTGATATCAGATTATTAATTATAATTAATTAATAATTATTAATTAATTTAAGTATCTTTAACTAATTTGTGTTGAACGATTATACCGTAAAATTAAAACTTAAGATACAAATCTTTTAAATAAAAAAAAAGTATCTTATCTTTATCATATCTACCATTTACGAAATCCAAATTATTTGCTTAAAATAAAAACTTGAAATAACGAAATTAAAATATAAAAATTTCTTAAACTAATTAAAATTCTTAACCATGATTAAAACTTTTATATTATTATTAATTCAACCAAAAATAATTTTTGTTTATACTTAAATTTGAAAAACAAAAAATGTTTTTTTTTTTTAAGTTTTATTTATTTAATGAATTATGTTAATCATTCCAAAATTTATCATCCATTTATATACAAACTTATATTGATCTACAAATTCACAATCATTTTTGAAATGGACAAAAAAAAAGTATTGGAGGTTTTGTCAACAAATGGGTGAATTTTTAATCAACCATAATCCTTATTTTATATAAAAAATCAAAAAAATAAAAATTTAACCCTAAGTGATTATATTTAGGTTATATGTGACCTAAACTAAATCACCCAGATTAAGATTAATTCCATTTTTTTTATGTCAAATTTAAAAATCAAATTATTTTAATACAAAATAAAAGTAAACTATAAAAAATATATATAAATCATTTTAAATATATCAATTTTTATATGTTTTATCAAAAATCATCAATTTCTTAAAAACGATTTATTAAATCGATCAAAGCTAAAAGTAAAAATATTATTATATATCCAACACAAATTTATTATTTAGAAATAAATAAAAACGAAAAAAAAAAACAGTCAAAAATCAATTTTTAATTTAGTAAATGTTTTCTTTTCCAATCTTTTTTTCACCCACACACACACGCTTATTTTCCCTACTGATGTCAATTGAAAAAAAAATAAAGTATGTTATAACTTTATCAGACACATTTTCTTTTATTATTTTGATATTTATAAATTATTACCAATAAATTTATTTTTATTTAAAAAAAAAAATAAACTCTAGGACACTTTTATCCTTTTTTTTTTTTATTTAAACCGTTATAAAATTTTGCGTTATAATAATAACGGTTTTTAATAAATTTTAAAAAGAAAATATATGAATTTAAAAAAAATTCTCCTATAAGTATGCAAAAAATTATTAATATTTTTTTGTTACTACTAATTTGGATGCAAAGAAAGAGGTTCTTATAATATATTTCAATTCTATGTTATAGAAATCTACTTTTTTACTCACATCTAAACATATTTTTATATGTGTAAATGTAAATCTTTCAAAAACGTTAAGCCTTGTTATCTGCAATTAGAATTACGCCTAAAACTATGCAATCTTTAGATAAAAATTTAGTATTGGGTTTCAGAGGCGCTTTTGTCAAATATCTAGCGTATCAATCGAGGGGATTCGAGTCTGATGCCCATATCTCATAATAGTCTTAACCACAGATGGTTTTAAGATATAACATTATTATTTATTATGTGTAATATTAATAAAAATATCACAAAATTTAGTGAATAGGCCTCATTGGCGTAATGGTTAAGTGCATGACGTATCAACCGATGCAATGCGGCTTTTTAAGGAAACTTTTTACTGAAAAAAAGTAATTTACTTTACAATTCCTCCTTACGATCACATATAATAATAGTATAATATAATTTAATAAATATAATAAATAGTATTTGTTTAATAAAATAACAGTTTCCAAACCCATATAATATAATAGAGTCTTCAGTAACTGAATTTTTTGAAAAATTCAATTATCATTTATGACATGTAATATTAATATAAACAATTAAATAACAGTATCTTATTTCATAAAACTTATCTCAAATACATGTTAAAAATGTTCTTACAGTTAAAAATTTCTTGGAGTTGTAAAGACAGACAAAAGTATGATACGAAAAAACACGTAAATATAAATACCCGACCAGAAACTAATCATCAGTATGATTTTTATTATTTATATGGATCATAAGTTGTATTTTCTTTTTTTTTTAATATCTTAAATTTTTTTTTTACAAATATTATATCTTAAGATTTTTCATTATTTACATTTAATAATAAATCATTTTTTCATTATTTTCAAATGTCATAAATTTTGTATCAAAATTAAAATGAAAACTAATTTATTATAAAATTACATTTGTTTTTATTTAAAAATATTTATATATATATATACAATATAAAAAGTTTATCTTATAGTTTAAATAAGCGGAAGGATAAAATCAGTTACAATTACAATAACAAAAAAAGAAATCGTGCGTAGTAATAGACAAATAAAAAAAAAAAATAAAAAATTGAAAACCGGGAAAATAGAAAAAAAAATAAACAAAATTATAATTTTTAAAAATAAACAAAGTCTATAAAAATAAAACTTACCTTTAAAATAATTTGTTTGCGTTTTTTTGTTTTTTTTATGAAATTTAGAAAATCTCTCACCAGATGGAATATATCTATTCTTTTGTCATATGATAAATATATATATATATATATACTTATATTTTTCTTCTTATTTTATGTTATAAAACTTGTATATTTTTTTTTTTTTGTTTATACTTTGGAGAAAAAAATTGGTTTTGAAAGAAAATTTTCTAAATATTATTTTTACAGAATTAGTTTTTTTTTTTAAAAAAAAATCTCAAAGTTCTTTTCAATTCACTAAAAATGAAACAAACACTTTCATTTGTTTTATACTTTAAAAGTAAATTTCCAAAAAATAATATTTTCTCTAATTTTCACTCACTTTTTTCAATTCCTTAATAATTTATTTATATTTTAATTTTCTCTTTTTTATTTTGAAAATAATAATTATAATTTATTATATATTTATTTATTTATTTATTTATTTATTTATTTACTCGAATAAACAATAAAATAAAAATGTGAATTTTATTTTGAAAGACACGCGATATGAAATCACCACCGCCGCTTTTTTAATTTTATTAAAATGCTTTCTATATAAACTTTTCCTTTTAACTGGTGTAAATTTTTATTCTTTTTTTTTGAAAACTATTTTTGTTTCGTTCCGTTTTTTTTTCCAATTTTTTTTGTTTTATTTGTTTTTTTATTTTTATTTTCAGTCTGCTTCAGCTCAGACTAGTTTCTATTTTGAAGTTCTTAAGTGAAATGACAAAAATCACTAAATAACAGAAAGGCACAAAATAAATATATACATATATTAAAAAAAAAAAATAACAAACACAATAAAACATAAGAAAATTTATATGTATGTATATATATTTTTTGCATATATTCACCGTCACTGTATAAAAAATTGAAATGACGGTTTCTAAGTAGATGTCAAAGAAAATGAGAGGGTGATGGCGGCGAGTTGCGGCTAAATGAAAGACACTAAACATACAATTTTTTTTTAAGCTCTTATTCCTGTATTTAAATGACATTTAAAATATATATTGCTTATGTACTTATGTATAAATATATATTATATATATGTACAGTATATTTGCATATTACAAAACTATAAAACTATTTACTAAAGAGAATTTATATACTGAGAATCTCACACTATATACACAAGATGAATTTTCTTTTTTTTGTTGTTGTTGTTGTTGTTGTTGTTTTTTATTGACAGTATGACAGTTTTATTATTTATTATATTTTCTGATTTTATATTATTTATTTGGAGAAGTTGAGAAGAGAATATTAAAAACGCTCAAAATGCTTATTGTGTTAATATTTTGTTTTTTTTTGTTGTAAATTTTTATGAATGACATTTGACAATCTTAAGTTTCATTCTCATTTTCCGCATTTTTTATTAGCGCATGTCTACGGGGTGAATGTTAAAGTTTTTCTTTATCATTGAGAAATTTTAGAAAATTAAAATAAAATAAAATTGTATAATAGATATTATAGAATAAGATTGAATTGGTCGGTTAGGATCCTAGGTTGGGATCTGTAACATAACTTTAAAAAAAATCTGTGATTGTACTTTGGAAAAGGTGTCTCCTACATACCGCATAATAAAAATCTCAAAAGTTAAATTGGAATAAAATGCAAAAAGTTTTGGGGAGGTCGCAATATGCGCGTTAGACACTAAAGGGTTGATATTGTCATTTAAAAAAAAAAAAGGATATAAGCTCGTATAATTGTAAATATTTCTAAAACAAGGCCATACATATAACTACTCTTAGTATCAAAAGAAAGGTCTGATAGAGGTCTTCAGAATAGTACATATATGTACCAAAGTACTGATGGTTGCCCCCTTTTGAGAACAGGTACTTTTTATGATTTTTATTTAATATTAGATTCTCTTTGAATATGCAAAAGAGTTCGTTTTTATTAGTCTAGCCTTCTTATAGTTATAAAGGTATGGTAAAAAAATGGTAGGCCAAAAAATTTATATTTCATATAAAAATTCACATAAAGCTCATTTCAGGAGTCAATTTTTCTCCCCAGAATATAAAAATATTATTTTGTAACAAATATTACTTCTATTATAAAATTCTTTGAGTAAAACTTGTATTTGTAGAATTTAATTCCAGCATTTTTTGGACATTATGCAAATAACGGCGTATACTCCGAGCACTCCAAATTTATTGAAACTACTAAATGCATAATCACTTCTTAATTCCACGAAACGAATCTAACCAAAAAAACTACTAATAGATATTTTTTTTGACAGTTAGTGTTTTTGTCCAATCCGCTTTATTTTTGATTTTATGCGTAAGACTAATGTGTAAACTACAGACGTTTTTCACATATTTCACTGACATTTAATTTTTTTTTTACGTAGTACTTACTTAAAATATCATCTAAAAAATTTTACTCAATTGGAAACTAAAAATATTTATTACAATAAACTCTATATAAAAAATTTGTCTATTAATATCTCCCTCTCTCTCGTTCTCTCTCTCTCAAAACAAAAATTGAAAATAAAAATTCTCTGTTAGTGAAATTTACAAAGAGAGAAAATTAAAAAAATCCTAAAATAAAAACTGTTTCGTTTTTTATTTTTGATGTTTTGAACTTGCGCATTAAGGACGCCGTAAAAATATCCGTATCCGTCCGTATTTATATAAAATTTTGGCATTTCATTTTCTCAGCTGGTTAAATTGTCTATCTATATTTTTGTTTTTATTTTTTATTTTTTTTTGAATAGCACATTTTCTTATATATATATATATATATATATTTCATACAAACATTTAAATGCATATCAATAAATATATGTTTATATGAGTGTTTAAACACCCACAATCAAATAAAAAAACAAAAACATAAAAATAAATCTAAAATAGGATATAGTAAACGGAAAGATTTAAAAAATAGATAACAAATACAATGTATAAACGTGTATATTATTTTTTTTTACCTTTAATGTTTTGTTGATTTCTCATTCCAAGAGTTTAACTAATCCACCATTACTACCCCCACCACCACCATCACAACACTTAGACTTAAAATTCACCTTTTTTTCACATGGTTTGTTGTTGTTGTTGCTGTTGTTGCAAATCCAAATAAATTTTTGGATTATGTATATGGTACGAATATTTGAATTTAATATTAGCTTGAAAAAGAAGTTGAGGACCACATAGAAATGTTGAGAAATGTTCTAAGCGAATATCAAAAAGGGGGTCATCATATAATTTGTTGTTGTTTTTTGGTAAAATCATATGAAGAAATGTCTCATGTTGAAGTTTTTTTGCATTTGGTGAACAAGGAATTTAAAAAAAAAATAATAAAAAAATAGAATAGAAAAAAAAAATAGAAAACCAAGTAGATTGAGGATAAGATATTAAACCCCTACTAGTATCGCCCTGTGCTCGAAATTCGAGCTATTTTTTCTTTTAACATATAAAATTCGTTTTGTGTAAATTACATTAGACTATATATAATAAAAATTATACCAACAGTGTTGTCAACAATTCTTGCGCTTAAAATTTGCTTAAAAAAAATTTATAATTTTTCTTAATTATTAAAACGTTGTTAAGTACCGATTTTTGATACCTATGTTGTACGTATTCTGTATCCTAATTAAAAAACTCTATGAATACATAATATGTACAACAAAATTTAACATATCATAATTCATTATATTATATTGAAGCTGCCAGAAGTACAAATAATAGTCAAGTTAACCGAAGTCTTTTTTTAAATCTCAATCTTAAGATTTATAGCAAAAAAAAAAAGTTTTTCAATAAATCAAAGAATAAATATTTCCTACCCTTTTTTCATTTTTAAATTTAATAGCTACATAGGTAAATTTTACTACAAATGTATGCCTATTTAAAGTTCTGAAAACATGCGAAAAATGATTCTGAATTCCTTAGTTTACCTTATACCTTTTTGTCTAGTTTATTTATTTAATATTTCCTAAGTTTTTATTGGCAAAAATATATTTCTATACATGGTCATGAGCCATGACTCATAAGTAAATATACAAATAAATATTATTGCTTTTATTCCTTTAAGAGGAGTAAACTCTTTTCTACTCTCAACTATTGCCAGCTACTTCAGCCCTTGTAAAAGAGTATATGACAGAGTAGATAAATAATTTCCGGCAGATGGCTTTAATTAAAGTTCTCTTGAATAGGTTATGTTAAATCATATTTTTTATTTGATAACCAATAAGCACTTACCCCCTTCCATTTTAAAAAATATTCTTTATATTTATATCAGCAATAAACCTTAATTTTTTCACTTTATTAATATTTAAATACTATTAAATACAATTAACTTCTCAAATGACAGGTAGTTTTAAAATGTCAAATATATATATGACGATTAATTTGACAATTATGCACTCCTGAAACAAAAATTAGCGTTCAAACTACGCCTATCTAATCTTCATGTACACTTTTTGATATATAAAATTCGTTCGTTTTGTCAAAGTAAAACTAAAAATAGTTTTTTTTATTATAAAAAAACATTATTCGATGTTGAAAGTGTGAAATAAACTTTTCAATTATTAGAATGAAATCAAAACATACGACGTACAATTTTTATACGGCAGTACGTCAATACGTCTGTCTACATATCCATTATCGGTAAATCGATACGCGCGTACAATATTTAATTTATCAAAAATATTTATTTGATTTCATATTATAGGTATTTTAAATATAAGATATTTTTTAATAAAAATTATTGTAAAAAAATATTATTTTTAAAACATAATATTAGAAATATAAGAAAAACCAATAATAATATTTTTATACATTTTGTCAATATTTGTAAATTTTAAAAATCCGAGAAACAGTACATTGAGTTACGCGTATTTTCGCTGCTCTAATGTAAATTTATGTACCTATTTATTTCTCAATTTTTTGACAGAAATTATACGCTGCACGCTTTTATTTAGGTTTGGAAGTAAGGGACAAAAAACTTTTTTTGAGAAAGATAATTTTTTTAGTTTTGCAAACAAATTGTACTGTAGATATTTTCAATTTATTTGAATATTTGTATGTTTTAAACTAAATTATTTAAAAAAAAATGTTATTTTAAAATATTTTATTTTTAAAATTTAATCGCAGCAGCATAAGAAAAAACAATTACAATATGTATTTTTATAATATTGTAATTGTTTTTTCTTATGCATATGTTCATGTAAATTTTTTTACATAACTAATTATTTCAAAATTTTTTGACAGAAACTGAATGCCCTACATGCTGATTTTGGCTGATCCATAAGAAACAAATCATTTTTCTTAATAGATTTTTTTTTTTTTTTTAAGTTTCTGCATATTTTAGAATTCGGTTTTTAATTTTACAAAAAACTTAACAAAAAGCAACAACAATTTACGATTTACAAAAAATTTTTTTTTTAGTACCTACTGTATTATTATGGTTCAAAAAAATGGTTCTGAATTCTTTACTTTACTTTATATTATACCTATTTGTATAGGAGTGAACCCTCTTTTTACAACTACACCACACCGCCTCTTGAAGAATAGTAGATGAAAGGAGTAGATAATTAAATATTTATTTTATCTAAATTAAAGCATACGAAGTACAATTTTTATACGGCAGTACGTCAATATGTCTATCTATATATCCGTAAATTGATACACGCGTACACACAAAAATATTTATTTGAATGTTTTAATTTACAACAAAAAATTTTATTAATTTCATATAATAGGTATATTTAGAATTTTTTTCAATATAAGATATTTTTTAAAACATAATCTTAGAAATATAAGAAAAACCAAAAACTCTCAATATGTAAATTTTAAAAACTGATTACAGTACATCGCGTTACGCGTATTTTGGTTGCTCTCATGAAAATTCATGTACCTATTTATTTGTAAATTTTTTGACAGAAATTATACGTCAACTTTTTTTAAGTTTAAGATTATTTTTTAGTTTTTTTTTGCGAACATATTATAGGTATTTTCAATTATTTTGAATGTATGTTTTTTTAAAAAAAAAATATTATTTTAAAATATTTTATTTTGAAATCTAAATCGTAGTAACATCAGAAAAAACAATTACAATATTATAATACGCTTTGTCAAATTTTAAAATTTTAAATTCCGAAGTACAGTACACAACATACCTACTTATTTCAACATTTTTTGACAGAAACTGCATGCCGGACGCGTTTATTCTGGTTGATCTGTAAAGAACACATAATTTTTCTTAAGAAATGTTATTTTTTTGTTTCTGCAAACATACTATAGGTATTTCAATTGTTTTGAATATATATAAAGTATTTTTAAAAAAAATATAGGTATTTTTAAAAACAATATTATTTTAAAATATTTTATTTTTAGAACAATAACAACATAAGAAAAAACAATAACTTTTTTATATGCTTTGTCAATGTTAATTCGAGGTAGGTAAGTAAGTTATTCTCATGTAATATCATGTGCTTAACTACTAATTTAAAACACCATAAGGGTTAATTTTGGTTAGGCCCAAAGGAACAAATCATTTAAATTGCAAATTATTTTTTTAAGAAAGATTTTTCGTTTTTAATTTTTTGCAAACATATTTCAATTATTTTGAATATATGTTTTAAAAAAAATTATTTTAATTTTAAAATATTTTATTTTTAAAATTTAATCGTAGCAACATAAGAAAAAACAATTACAATATTTTTATACGCTTTGTCAATTTTTAAATTTTAAAACTCCGAGTACGTCGCGTGTGCTTTCATGTAAATTTATTTACATAACAACTTATTTCAAAATTTTTTGACAGAAACTGAACGCCGTACACACTGAATTTGGTTGACCATAAGTAACAAATCATTTTTCTTAAGAAATATTATTTATCAGAAGTTGGTTTCTTATTTTACAAAAAACTTAACAAAAACCAACAACAATATACGATTTAAATAAAAAAATTTTTAAGCAAACGAAAACAAAGTACAGTACTTTTCGGTTATAACGACCATGATGGGACAGAAAATATTCGTCGTAATAAACGAATGTCGTTTTAAAAGAATGCTGTGAATTTTGAAAAATTAGTATAAAACTTGAACATTGTAGAATGTGCTGATTCTAGAATGGACACTTCGAACTCATTTGCTAAAATTTTATTTGATGTGTCAGCCTCAAGCCTATGTATAGTGCTTTTTCTTCTAATGAAATATTTTTTGTATTTTTGATGCGTTATTATGATTCTTTTTATATTCAAAAATAAATAAAACGAGGAAGATTATAGTTGCCCTTGTCAACTTTTAGATACCCGTGCTTACCCACTAACCGTTATTTATTTATAATATATACGGGTAAGTTAATTTTTAAATATCATAAATGCTATTAGGTATAAAAAAAAATATAAAAAAGTAAAATAGTTAAAAAAAAAATTAACTTATTATCCCATAATTTTTGCTTAAAAAAAAAATTAAATTTTTAATTCATTATAGGTACCATAATTTTTGGTTAAAAACAAAAAAAAAAAAAAAACAAAAAAAATAGCCCACCCCAAAAGTTGGTCCGAGCGATGTCCGACTTTGCCAACTAACTTGCCCTATTACTTTACCTGCCCAGTTTGAATTTTAACCTCGTAGCTTCATTAGATTCACAGTTATCGAATTGACAACTTTGTATGGGAGCTGCCCGAATATGGGGTCGTAACATTTTGAAACTCCGAATTAGTGCTCGATTCTTTATATAACTAACAGTGTGTAATTTTCATCCTCGTAGTATACTCAGTTTCCAAGAAATTCATATTGGTGCAAAGAAGTTGTATGGCAACCCCCCGCAAATGAAGCCGTAAAATTTTGAAACTTCATATAAGTGCTTGATTCATTATAAAACTAACCGTGTGTAATTTTCGTCTTTCTAGAATAATTACTTTTGAAGAAATTTATATTGGTTTAAATAAGTTGTGTGGCAGCTCCCCGAAACCTTGGTCTGGTCTTAACCAAAAAGAATAGGGAACCTTAAAAATGTCCAAAAAATGTTTTGTGTCAATTTCAAAACTCTAGCTCTAATTTTTCAATTCTATCTCTTGTAATTAATTTTTAATTCACGAATATATTTAACCTAAGCAAAGTAAGCATCATATAATCATATTGATAAAATGATTCATTCAAAATATTACACATATACATATTATATGAATATACATATATAAATTATTTATGGAGCCATTTACTTAAAAAAAATCTTTGTGTTCTTTTTTGCTTATCTTAAAAAAACTACGCATCATTTAAATAATATGAAATTCTAACTCGTTATCTATTCAAAAAAAAAAGTAAACAAAAAAACAAAAAAAAAAACAAACAAAATTCATATAATTTCATATTAAATACACGGTGCATAGCAAATTTTCAAATTTTTATATGAAAATGTTGGAGTTAAAAAAGTTAGCTGTTCGAGAGCTACCCGAAGTTTTGGTCCGATCTTAACCAAAAAAAATAGGGAACCTAGAAATTGATTGAAAAATATTTTGTGAAAATTTCAAAACTGTAGCTCTTTTAGTTTTTGAGTTATCGTGCTGACACACAGACGGACGGACGGACGGACGGACGGACGGACAGACACACATAGCTAGATCGACTCATTTTTCGATTCTGAGCCGATACGTACCCTTGACACTATATCTAGCTCGTCTAGATCGATGCGTTACAAACGGAGGAGCAAATCTAATATACCCGATGTCATATATGTATGCACGGGTATAAAAATACTAAATTAATCACCAAGCAACGTAATTAGATATAATAATTTTAAATAAAAGAAATATCAATGCAATTAAAAACTTTCATTTTTAGGTAAAATTTAATTCTTTGGCAAAAAGTGTAAAGTTTTTATAATTAAAATTGCACCGAGTTCGTTATAAATGAAAACTACTGTATAAACCAAATGTATTGCTTTCATTTCGAAGAGACCTTTTTTTTTCGTTCACTTTTTAAGATAAAGAAAAAACAAAAACAAAAAAAAAATTTTAAAAAAATTTAAATCTCCTTGTTCATTGAAAATTGAACTAAATAAAAAAAAGAAAGACATAAGTCGGCGCATATAATCTTTTGATTTAGATTTAGCTGCGTTAAAACCGAAAATGAATTACATTTACACAGAAAGTCGGCGCATAATATTAGAGTCATAAGCCTCAACTTTTAAAAGCGTGACCGTTAAATTCAAATTTACGTTAAATTAAAGACGGATTTTCACCTGAAAAAACGCAATATTCTAAAAAAAAAATATCATTGTCCTATGAAAACAAAAAAAACCTTTCTTTTGGTTGTTATTTCATTAAAATTGGTCAAATAGTTTGTCGTAAAAAAGGATGTTTATATTTGTATGGGAAAAAATAAGCCGATTAAATATTATGACTAGTATCGCCCTGTGCTCGAAATTCGAGCTATTTTTGCTTTTAAGTTAACATATAAAATTCGTTTTGTGTAAATTATATTAGACTATACATAATAAAAATTATGCCAACAGCGTTGTCAACAATTCTTGCGCTTGAAATTTGCTTAAAAAAATTTATAATTTTTCTTAATTATTAAAACGTTGTTAAGTACCGATTTTTGAGTTTTATTTCTATAGCTTAAGCCGCTTTAAAGAGAGGATAAATTGGTACAGTTAAATTAAATTAAAATTCTAAATACATATAAATATTATTCTAATAAATACATATTTCTAAACATATACATATATTTATTGAAGTCAAGAACCCAAAATTCGAGTTAAAGCTGTCCTTCATACAGCAAACTGTACTTTTTTCTAAACATTTTAGTACGATATGAACTATGTTGTACGTATTCTGTATCCTAATTAAAAAACTCTATGAATACATAATATGTACAACAAAATATAACATATCATAATTCATAAGTTTAGTAATTAGTATTATATTATATTGAAGCTGCCAGAAGTACAAATAATAGTCAAGTTGACCGAAGTCTTTTTTTAAATTTCAATCTTAAGATTTATAGCAAAAAAAAAAGTTTTTCAATAAATCAAAGAATAAATTTTTCCTACCTTTTTTTCATTTTTAAATGTAAAAGCTACATAGGTAAATTTTTACTACAAATGTATGCCTATTTAAAGTTCTGAAAACATGGGAAAAATGATTCTGAATTGCTTAGTTTACTTTATACCTTTTTGTTTAGTTTATTTATTTAATATTTCCTAAGTTTTTTATTGACAAAAATATATTTCTATACATGGCCATGAGCCATGACTCATAAGTTTCTTAAAACAAATAAATATTATTGCTTTTATTCCCTTAAGGGGAGTAAACTCTTTTCTACTCTCAACTATTGCCAGCTACTTCAGCCCTTGTAAAAGAGTATATGACAGAGTAGATAATTTCCGGCAGATGGCTTTAATTAAAATTCTCTTGAATAGGTTATGTTAAATCATATTTTTTATTTGATAACCAATAAGAACTTACCCCCTTCCATTTTAAAAAATATTCTTTATATTTATATCAGCAATAAACATTAATTTTTTCACTTTATTAATATTTAAATACTATTAAATATAATTAACTTCTCAAATGACAGGTAATTTTAAAATGTCAAATATATGTATATATATGATTATGTACTCCTGAAACAAAAATATGCGTTCCATTTACCAACTACGCCTATCTAATCTTCATGTACACTTTTTGATGTATAAAATTCGTTCGTTTTGTCAAAGTAAAACTAAAAATATTTTTTTAATTATAAAAAAACTTTGTTCGATGTTGAAAGTGTGAAATAAACTTTTCAATTATTAGAATGAAATCAAAACATACGACGTACAATTTTTATACGGCAGTACGTCAATACGTCTGTCTACACATCCATTATCGGTAAATCGATACGCGCGTACAATATTTAATTTATCAAAAATATTTATTTGAATGTTTTAATTTAGTACCTACAAAAAATATTTTTAATTCCATATTATAGGTATTTTGAATATAAGATATTTTTTAATAAAAATTATTGTAAAAAAATATTATTTTTTAAAACATAATATTAGAAATATAAGAAAAACCAATAATAATATTTTTATACATTTTGTCAATATTTGTAAATTTTAAAAATCCTAGATACAGTACATTGCGTTACGCGTATTTTCGCTGCTCTAATGTAAATTTATGAACCTATTTATTTCTCAATTTTTTGACAGAAATTATACGCTGCGCGCTTTTATTTAAGTTAGGACCTAAGGAACAAATAACTTTTTTTGAGAAAGATAATTTTTTTAGTTTTGCAAACATATTTACTGTAAGTATTTTGAATTTATTTGAATATTTGTATGTTTTAAACTAAATTATTTAAAAAGAAAATATTATTTTAACATATTTTATTTTTAAAATTTAATCGCAGCAGCATAAGAAAAAACAATTACAATATGTATTTTTATACACTTTGTCAATTTTTAAATTTTAAAATTTAAAATTTAAAACGTCGCGTATGCTTTTATGTAAATTTTTTTACATAACTAATTATTTCAAAATTTTTTGACAGAAACTGAATGCCGTACATGCTGATTTTGGCTGATCCATAAGAAACAAATCATTTTTCTTAGAAATATTATTTTTTTTTTAAGTTTCTGCATATTTCAGAATTCGGTTTTTAATTTTACAAAAAACTTAACAAAAAGCAACCACAATTTACGATTTACAAAAAATTTTTTTTTTAGTACCTACTGTATTACAATAAATTGCATTATTATGGGACTAAAAATATTCGTCGTAATAAACGAAAGTCGTTTTAAAAGAATGCTGTGAATTTTGAAAAATTAGTATAAGACTTGAACATTGTAGAATGTGCTGATTCTAGAATGGACACTTTGAACTCATTTGCTAACATTTTATTTGATGTGTCTCAAATAAAATGTTAAGCCTATGTAGGTATAGTGCTTTTTCTTCTATTGAATTTTTTTTTGTATTTTTGATGCGTTATTATGATTGTTTTTATATTCAAAACTAAATAAAAAACACTTAATTAATCGCCAAGCAACATTATTAGATATAATAAGTTTTAAATAAAAGAAATATCAATGTAATAAAAAACTTACATTTTTAGGTAAAATTTAATTCTTTATCAAAAAGTGTAAAGTTTATTATACATAATTAAAATTGAACCGAGTTCGTTATAAATGAAAACTACTGTATAAACCAAATGTATTGCTTTCATTTCGAACAGCTCTCATGTAAATTCATATACCTACCTATTTATTTGTAAATTTTTTGACAGAAATTATACGTCAACTTTTATTTCAGTTGAAGATTATTTTTTAGTTTTTTTTGCGAAAATATTATAGGTATTTTCAATTATTTGGAATGTATGTTTTTTTAAAAAAAAATATTATTTTAAAATATTTTATTTTAAAAACTTAATCGTAGCAACATCAGAAAAAACAATTACAATATTTTTATACGCTTTGTCAAATTTTAAAATTTTAAATTCCGAAGTACAGTACATAACATACCTACTTATTTCAAAAATTTTTGACAGAAACTGCACGCCGTATGCATTTATTCTGGTTGATTCCTAAAGAACACATAATTTTTTCCTAAGAAATGTAATTTTTTTGTTTCTGCAAACATTATAGCAAAAAAAAATACAGTAAAGATCGCTTATAACGACCATGAAGAGACAGAAAATATTCGTCGTAATAAACAAATTTCGTTTAAAAGAATGCTGTGAATTTTGAAAAATTAGTATAAGAATTGAACATTGTAGATTGTGCTAATTCTAGAATGGGCACTTTGAACTCATTTGCTAGATTTTTATTTGATGTGTCAGCCTCACCTCTATGTTTATAGATGTATATATGCTTTTTCTTGTAATGAAATTTTTTTTGTATTTTTGATGCGTTATTATGATTTTTTTTTATATTCAAAAAGATATATAAAAATACTAAAATAATCACCAAGCAACATTATTAGATATAATAAGTTTAAATAAAAGAAATATCAATGTAATAAAAAACTTACATTTTTAGGTAAAATTTAATTCTTTATCAAAAAGTGTAAAGTTTATTATACATAATTAAAATTGAACCGAGTTCGTTATAAATGAAAACTACTGTATAAACCAAATGTATTGCTTTCATTTCGAACAGCTCTCATGTAAATTCATATACCTACCTATTTATTTGTAAATTTTTTGACAGAAATTATACGTCAACTTTTATTTCAGTTGAAGATTATTTTTTAGTTTTTTTTGCGAAAATATTATAGGTATTTTCAATTATTTGGAATGTATGTTTTTTTAAAAAAAAATATTATTTTAAAATATTTTATTTTAAAAACTTAATCGTAGCAACATCAGAAAAAACAATTACAATATTTTTATACGCTTTGTCAAATTTTAAAATTTTAAATTCCGAAGTACAGTACATAACATACCTACTTATTTCAAAAATTTTTGACAGAAACTGCACGCCGTATGCATTTATTCTGGTTGATTCCTAAAGAACACATAATTTTTTCCTAAGAAATGTAATTTTTTTGTTTCTGCAAACATTATAGCAAAAAAAAATACAGTAAAGATCGCTTATAACGACCATGAAGAGACAGAAAATATTCGTCGTAATAAACAAATTTCGTTTAAAAGAATGCTGTGAATTTTGAAAAATTAGTATAAGAATTGAACATTGTAGATTGTGCTAATTCTAGAATGGGCACTTTGAACTCATTTGCTAGATTTTTATTTGATGTGTCAGCCTCACCTCTATGTTTATAGATGTATATATGCTTTTTCTTGTAATGAAATTTTTTTTGTATTTTTGATGCGTTATTATGATTTTTTTTTATATTCAAAAAGATATATAAAAATACTAAAATAATCACCAAGCAACATTATTAGATATAATAAGTTTAAATAAAAGAAATATCAATGTAATAAAAAACTTACATTTTTAGGTAAAATTTAATTCTTTATCAAAAAGTGTAAAGTTTATTATACATAATTAAAATTGAACCGAGTTCGTTATAAATGAAAACTACTGTATAAACCAAATGTATTTCTTTCATTTCGAAAAGAACTCATTTTTTTCGTTCACTTTTTAAGATAAAGAAAAAACAAAAACAAAAAAAAAATTTTAAAAAAATTTAAATCTCCTTGTTCATTGAATATTGAACTAAACAAAAAAAAGAAAGATATACATAAGTCGGCGCCTATAATCTTTTGATTTAGATTTAGCTGCGAGTTAAAACCGAAAATGAATTACATTTACACAGAAAGTCGGCGCATAATATTAGAATCATAAGCCTCAACTTTTAAAAGCGTGACCGTTAAATTCAAATTTACGTTAAATTAAAGACGGATTTTCACCTGAAAAAACGCAATATTCTTAAAAAAAAATATGATTGTCCTATGAAAACAAAAAAAACCTTTCTTTTGGTTGTTGTTTCATTAAAATTGGTCAAATAGTTTGTTCTAAAAAAGGATGTTTATATTTGTATGGGAAAAAATAAGCCGATTAAATATTATGATATAAAGAATAAAAAGATTTTCACCTATGTTTTATATGTGGGAATATTTTGAAAAAAAAATCTTTACTACCATAGTTGTCGTATACGTATGTCATTTACTATTTAAAATTAACTTTAACTCTAGATTTTTTTTAAAGTAAAAAAAAATAAATGGAATTCTTGTAAAATTAACTAAAAAAGGACAATGCTTGTGTCCTTTTAAGGATTTTTTTGTTTCTAGTAAAATTATTGTAGATTTTGCAAGGAATTGTCTGTCCATTTTTAAAATTGAAAAATATATGCTAGAATTTTTTGCATTCGAGGCTTTGCAATTCTCTGCGTAACATTTTTATTTTTCCAATGTTTCCCAAACAATGGTTCTAATGTTCTAAAATTGTGTTTGTCAGGGCAGTTTTTCTCTTGTTGGAGATTTAAAGTTTTGCAATGACTGTTGATATTTTGTCGCTCAAATGGAAGTTCGGAGGTTTACCTTGTGGTTTTGGAATTCAATATTTATTTTGCTAGAGCATTAGTCCATACACTTTATCGCTTTAGTCTTCTGAGCTTTATCCACGGCGTTATATATCTCGTACAATCTACCGTTATTTCTCCTCCAATCAAAATTCCAAAGTTCCCAATACTCCTCCAATAAAAATAGATGCTTAAATATTAGTAAATCAAAATGTTATCCAAATGTATAAAATTAAATCGAAAAATAAACAAACACAACTTTGTTCGATTACTTTGTCACATCTATATACAAAATAATACCTGTGGCAGACAATGGGTTAAATATTAAAAAAACTTAATAAATGTTTATAACAAAGGTAATGGCGACTTTAAATATTATTTTACTTATTAGGATTTCTTTAATTTATAAAATATTATTTAGTATACGTAGAAATTGCTGTTATTATAATAACGGTAAAATATCTGCAGTACTTAAACTTAACCCTTTAGAGCTATACTTATAAAAAGCAAATACATATTATAGTTTTATAATTTAAGATCCAAAGTTCACGGAAAAGTGAAAACTGAAAATAAAGTAAATGCGATTATATAAACCTAAAAGTTGATTAAAGTGTATGAATGAGTGAAATGAAATTATAATGAAGTTGATTTTATGGAATATTAATGTAAATAAGGAATTTTTCACAAAATACAAAATATTAAAATCATAAATAAATTCTATTTTTAGAATTTTTTATATTTAGAAAAATATGTCAATATATATACAATATGTTCATTTCTATTTACATATACATAAATTTTTTTTTACCATACATAATATTAAATTATTTTTTTAAAAAAAAACAGCGAATTTATGTACATATATTGTCACAGATATTTTTTTTTTGTTAAATATTTAATACATATTTTAACCCTTTCACGGACACCATTTTTTATTACTGGTTCTCTGTAGGACACATGCTGTATCTTCCTTATTTTACAAGATAGAAAAATTCTGTAAACAGCAAATTGTTGGAAATTGAAAAAGAAATTGAACTAGTACATAAAAATGGGGCTTAATTTTTGGCGTTCATTTGCGTCATGATCGTTTTTAGTGCATTTGATTGATGTACTAACTCATGACGCGAAAAGACGTCATGACTGCATGATTCGGATGAACTAGAATCTATTTCATTGTAGCTTGAATCGGATTCCACTTCGGCAAACAATTTTTCTATTAATTCTTTTTGTTTTTCGTATGACATTTTCTAAGAGTTTAAAAAATACAATAAAAAGATAACACATAAAAAATTTACAATACACAAAATCCAAAAAAATTCTTTGTTTTAAATTTTTGAAAATATATACTTACGGCTTTGTAAAAAATCCTATATTTTAGAAAAAAAAATTTTTTTTTTACATCTACTCAGTTACACACCTATTTTTATAATGAAGAAATTCTCATAAGAATATGACGGTATTGCACGTCATGCTTTTTGGGGAAACACCAAAATATAAAATTCATAATTTTTTAACGGCTGACAAATTTTAAAAATTTAAAATATTTATATGGACACTAATACTTTTGTATTTATACTCTCTAGGACACTAAAGTAAACACATCATTTAAACTCGTACTTTATAAGACGGCTATATTAGTCATGACTTTATGAGTCTCAAAAGTTAGGACGTGTATACACGTCATGTCCCACTAAGAAACTGGAACATGACGTGTATAGCCGTCAATGTCCGCGAAAGGGTTAAATATGTTATTTAAATTTGTGTTCTGTTTTTTTTTTAGTAGAACATATGAAATTACAAAAAAAAAAAGTATAAATATTTTTTATTTTTAATTGCTTTTTTAAATTCTTGTGTGACATAGATATGAATTTTAAATTTTAATTATTAAATAATGAGTATATAATTAGTATTAATTATTTATATTAATGTATACGCAGTGAGGGATTCTAATTTTAATATATTAAAAGATGCTTGATTTAAAAAAGATTATTTAAAATTTTCTTGTAATGCAATAAGGTGATTTACACACATTCCTTAAAGATATAATTTTCTTAAATTAATGTATACACTAGAGTCTAGACCCTTGACGTAATTAGAAAATCATTTTTGAAAGTAATCTTGAAAGAGTCATAGAAATAAATAAAGGTTTACACGCAGTCAATTTTTAATTCGACACTTTAAAAATATAAATTTTACCTAAAGTAATTTTCTATTGGAGTTTTCAGGAATTATGTAATACTAGCTGTTGGCCCGTCACAGAATGACGGAAGGTCAGTTGAAAGAAGAACTTTTTCTAATTAAGAACTATTTCTAATTTAATTACATATATTACATAAACATATATTATATATCAATACCATTTTCTTAAATAAAATGGTAACCGTTGCATTCTACGTAATACAGACTAAGGCTTCAATTCTAGTTATGTACAAAAAAAACAAAAACTTATATGTTGTTGTATCTAAAAATTTGAAGATGAATAATTTATTTAGTCTACCTTTTTTATGTTTTGAATTTGATAAAATTTTGGGGCTGTTAGTTCAAATCCCTTCTTGGTGAAATGTTTTTATACCCGTGCATATATATATGAACATCGGGTATATTAGATTTGCTCCTCCGTTTGTAACGCATCGATCTAGACGAGCTAGATATAGTGTCAAGGGTACGTATCGGCTCAGAATCGAAAAATTAGTCGATCTAGCTATGTGTGTCTGTCCGTCCGTCCGTCCGTCCGTCCGTCCGTCCGTCCGTCCGTCCGTCCGTCCGTCCGTGTGTCAGCACGATAACTCAAAAACTAAAAGGGCTAGAGTCTTGAAATTCACACAAAGTCATTTTTAGACAATTTCTAGGTTCCCTATTGTTTTTGGTTAAAATCGGACCAAGGCTTCGGGGAGCTGCCATACAACTTTTTTGCACCAATATGAATTTCTTCAAAACTATTTATACTACGGGGATTAAAATTACACACGGTTAGTTTTATATTGACTCCGGCACTTATATGAAGTTTCAAAATGTTAGGGCCCCATTTTCGGGGGTCTGCCATACAACTTCCTTGCACCAATATGAATTTCTTCAAAACTAATTATACTACGCGGATGAAAATTACACACGGTTAGTTATATAATGAATCGAGCACTTATATGAAGTTTCAAAATGTTAGGGCCCCATTTATGGGGGGCTGCCATACAACTTCTTTGCACCAATATGAATTTCTTCAAAACTAATTATACTACGAGGCTGAAAATTACACACGGTTAGTTATATAATGAATCGAGCACTTATATGAAGTTTCAAAATGTTAGGGCCCCATTTTCGGGGGGCTGCCATACAAAGTTTTCGATTCAATAACTCTGAATCTAATAAAGCTACAAGGTTAAAATTAAAATTGGGCAGGTAAATTAATAGGGCAAGTTACTTGGCAAAGTTGGACATCACTCGGACCATCGGACTTTTAGGGTGGGCCAATTTTTTTTTTTGTTTTTTTTTTCTTTTTTGTTTTTTTTTTTTTTTTATTTTTTTTTTTTTTTTTTTTTTTAAGCTTAAGTTATGGGACAATGAATGAAAACTTTTTTTTTTTTTTTTGTGATTTTTTTTTTTTGTGATTTTTTTTTTTGTGATTTTTTTTTTTTTTGCTAATTTTTTTTTTTTTTTTTTAAGCTAAAGTTATGGGACAATGAATGAAAATTTTGTTTTTTGTTTTGTGATTTTTTTTTTTTTTTTGTTAATTTTTTTTTTTTTTTACGTCAAAATTATGGGGTAATGAGTTAAATGTATAAGGGAAGTAAATTACGGTTTATTTTATACACCATAGTGGGTATGCACGGGTATCTAAAAGTTGACAAGGGCAACTATAATCTTCCTCGTTTTAATTTCAATTAATATTTTTTTTTTATTCAATTACGTACTTTTTAAAATTAAGTTCGATAAATTTGTGTTAATAAGAGATGTGAAATAGATTTATTTTGTTTCAATAATGATTTATTTCTCCAACTATTAATGTTTTGTATATACATTTTTAAAAAATGTTGTTAAAAATAAATAAAATATTTTTTGGCCTGCTTATGATAATTTATGATATTTTATTTTCTAAAATAAAACACATCCAACAAAACGTCAATATTTTATTTTTTTATAATTGAACACATCCAACAAAACACATTTAATTGAATGCGTTTGTTACACCTCATTCTAGACAAATATATTAATAAAATAATAATAATAATACTCATATCTAATGTCGAAGTTGTTTAATTAAGAAGTTTAATGTTTTAAATAAAATAACTTTGGCTTTAAGGGGTGGGAAGCGCCCTACTTTATGGTGTGGTCGAATTGTATAAAACCCAAATTCCACTTGTACTAAATAGACACAATTAAAGGAAATGTTGAATTTTCTAAAAATAACTAAATAATAAATGAAAGTTCAAATTTATAATATCCAATAATCAAAAGAAATATACTTTTTATTGGAAAAATGGTGGTGGAAAATTTAGATGCTTAAAAAATTATCTGAATGAATAAATGAATGAAAATATAAATAAAGTTTAGATCATAACTTTCAAAATATTTACAATAAAGCCAGGTGGTACCAATACAGTTTTTCTAGGAAAGTTGGAAAAAAAAAAAAAATTAAAAATTTCCAAAAGGATTTTCAAAAAGAAACTTTAAATCAATAAAATTTTATAAATTTTTTAGAAAAAAAAATGGTTATTTAAGAAAATTTAAAATAAAAATAAAATTAATAGAAAGGTCAATAAAATAATTAAAATTTATTACCTACAGATTTTGATTTAATTTTTTATATTGATTATGAGAAAATAAAACACATCCTAAAAGTATGCAATGTGGGTAGGATTATGCAATCTACATAAATTTCTTTCATTCGTGTTCCACAGAATTTTTATTTATTTATTTATTATTGTGTTTTTTTTTTGTTCAAAAAATTTTTCCATCAAAATAATTTTGATAATTTTTTTGCATATTTTTAGGAGATTTTATAATTGAACACATCCAACAAAACACATTTAATTGAATGCGTTTGTTACACCTATAATTTTGATAATTTTTTTGCATATTTTTAGGAGATTTTATAATTGAACACATCCAACAAAACACATTTAATTGAATGCGTTTGTTACACCTCATCCTAGACAAATATATTAATAATAATAGACAAATATATTAATAATAATAATACTACAATGGGACATATGTATAGGAAAATAAAAATTTGACTTTTTAAAATTACTGTTTTAAAAATTTTAATTTGCGTTTTATTCAATTTTATTCAAAAGGAAGTTAATGACTTTTTTTACGACATTAAGCATTAAGTAAAAGTTAAATTTTGCAATTCCTGTGCGAATATTCTTCTCTAGTACCTTAATGTATTGTAATTTGTTGAGGAAAATCCGTTCTTTCAAGAACAACTACAAGAAAAGAAAATGAGAGGCCCCTAAATCTTGGGAACGAGGTGGCAACGCGAAATTAGCATTTTTTGAAATTATTCGGTTTTCGAAAAATATCAAAAAGAATTTAATATCATGGAATAACATCTTGTTGAAAACATATGTCAGAATTATTGAGAACTACCAGGCATAAGAAATTGTCCAATGTGGTTTGGTATACCACCCCAGAGACGGTTTTGGATTGCTCTGTGTCATTGTCGAAAAAATATGCACTAAACGGCTAGGTGGCACAGTAGTTAGAGCGACGACCTGACATGCGAAAGGCCCGGGTTTGAATCCCTGTAAAAGTGAAAGAAGTTTTCTAGTTTTTGACTCGACTCAGCTACTATTCCCCATTGGGTTAAAATTAATGGCTTAATCAATAATTATTAATTATATATCTTTAATAGAATAATACATTATAACAATATACACAAATAAAATATATAAACAAATAATTTAATTGAATAATATAACTCGCATATAGAATACCATATAACTCAAATACAAAATATTACAATATAAACAAAAATAGAATCTTGTATATATTAAAAAACTAAAATGTTTCTACATGTTATAAGAGCTAGTAATATCTCATAAGCCTTCAAAAACGAGTTTAAAGTTTTGAAAGTCCAGATATATGAAATGTATGAAAAAAATTTATTTTTAGGAAATTTTAGTAGTGATCACGAATTAACGCTAGAATTGCTCTAAAACGCTTCTAAAGCCTTCAAACACGAGTTTACAGTTTTGAAAGTCCAAATATATGAAATGTATGAAAAAGATTTATTTTTAGGAAATTTTAGTAGTGATCACGAATTAACGCTAGAATTGCCCTAAAACGCTTCTAAAGCCTTCAAAAACGAGTTTAAAGTTTTAAAAGTCAAAATATATTAAATGTATGAACAAAATTTGTTTTTAGGAAATTTTAGTTGTGATCACGAATTAACGCTAGAATTGCTCTAAAACGCTTCTAAAGCCTTCAAACACGAGTTTAAAGTTTTGAAAGTCCAAATATATGAAATGTATGAAAAAAATTTATTTTAAGAAAATTTTAGAAGTGATCACGAATTAACGCTAGAATTGCCCTAAAGGCTTCTAAAGCCTTCAAAAACGAGTTTAAAGTTTTAAAAGTCAAAATATATGAAATGTATGAACAAAATTTGTTTTTAGGAAATTTTAGTAGTGATCACGAATTAACGTTAGAATTGCTCTAGGACGCTTCTAAAGCCTTCAAAAACGAGTTTAAAGTTTTGAAAGTCAAAATATATGAAATGTATGAAAAAAATTTGTTTTTAGGAAATTTTAGTAGTGATCACGAATTATTGCTAGAATTGCTCTAAGACGCTTCTAAAACCTTCAAAAACGAGTTTAAAGTTTTGAAAGTCAAAATATATGAAATGTATGAAAAAAATTAGTTTTTAGGAAATTTTAGTAGTGATCACGAATTATTGCTAGAAAATTATTGCTAGAATTGCTCTAGGACGCTTCTAAAGCCTTCAAAAACGAGTTTAAAGTTTTGAAAGTCAAAATATATGAAATGTATGAAAAAAATTAGTTTTTAGGAAATTTTAGTAGTGATCACGAATTATTGCTAGAATTGCTCTAGGACGCTTCTAAAGCCTTCAAAAACGAGTTTAAAGTTTTGAAAGTCAAAATATATGAAATGTATGTAAAAAATTTGTTTTTAGGAAATTTTAGTAGTGATCACGAATTATTGCTAGAATTGCTCTAGGACGCTTCTAAAGCCTTCAAAAACGAGTTTAAAGTTTTGAAAGTCAAAATATATGAAATGTATGAAAAAAATTTGGTTTTAGGAAATTTTAGTAGTGATCACGAATTATTGCTAGAATTGCTCTAGGACGCTTCTAAAGCCTTCAAAAACGAGTTTAAAGTTTTGAAAGTCAAAATATATGAAATGTATGAAAAAAATTTGTTTTTAGGAAATTTTAGTAGTGATCACGAATTATTGCTAGAATTGCTCTAGGACGCTTCTAAAGCCTTCAAAAACGAGTTTAAAGTTTTGAAAGTCAAAATATATGAAATGTATGAAAAAAATTAGTTCTTAGGAAATTTTAGTAGTGATCACGAATTAACGCTAGAATTGCTCTAGGACGCTTCTAAAGCTTCAAAAACGAGTTTAAGTTTGAAAGTCAAAATATATGAAATGTATGAAAAAAATTAGTTTTTAGGAAATTTAGTAGTGATAACGAATTAACGCTAGAATTGCTCTAGAACGCTTCTAAAGCCTTCAAAAACAAGTTTAAGTTTTGAAAGTCAAAATATATGAAATGTATGAAAAAAATTTGTTTTTAGGAAATTTTAGTAGTGATCACGAATTATTGCTAGAATTGCTCTAGGACGCTTCTAAAGCCTTCAAAAACGAGTTTAAAGTTTTTAAATCACGAATTAACGCTAGAATTGCTCTAGGACGCTTCTAAAGCCTTCAAAACGAGTTTAAAGTTTTGAAAGTCAAAATATATGAAATGTATGAAAAAATTAGTTTTTAGGAAATTTTAGTAGTGATCACGAATTAACGCTAGAATTGCTCTAGGACGCTTCTAAAGCCTTCAAAAACGAGTTTAAAGTTTTGAAAGTCAAAATATATGAAATGTATGAAAAAAATTAGTTTTTAGGAAATTTTAGTAGTGATCACGAATTAACGCTAGAGTTGCTCTAGGACGCTTCTAAAGCCTTCAAAAACGAGTTTAAAGTTTTGAAAGTCAGAATATATGAAATGTATGAAAAAAATTTGTTTTAGGAAATTTTAGTAGTGATCACGAATTATTGCTAGAATTGCTCTAGGACGCTTCTAAAGCCTTCAAAAACGAGTTTAAAGTTTTGAAAGTAAAAATATATGAAATGTATGAAAACATTTAGTTTTTAAGAAATTTAGTAGTGATCACGAATTATTGCTAGAATTGCTCTAGGACGCTTCTAAAGCCTTCAAAAACGAGTTTAAAGTTTGAAAGTCAAAATATATGAAATGTATGAAAAAATCTAGTTTTTAGGAAATTTTAGTAGTGATCACGAATTAACGCTAGAATTGCTCTAGGACGCTTCTAAAGCCTTCAAAAACGAGTTTAAAGTTTGAAAGTTAGAATATATGAAATGTATGAAAAAAATTTGTTTTTAGGAAATTTTAGTAGTGATCACGAATTAACGCTAGAATTGCTCTAGGACGCTTCTAAAGCCTTCAAAAACGAGTTTAAAGTTTTGAAAGTCAAAATATATGAAATGTATGAAAAAAATTAGTTTTTAGGAAATTTTAGTAGTGATCACGAATTATTGCTAGAATTGCTCTAGGACGCTTCTAAAGCCTTCAAAAACGAGTTTAAAGTTTTGAAAGTCAAAATATATGAAATGTATGAAAAAAATTTGTTTTTAGGAAATTTTAGTAGTGATCACGAATTATTGCTAGAATTGCTCTAGGACGCTTCTAAAGCCTTCAAAAACGAGTTTAAAGTTTTGAAAGTCAGAATATATGAAATGTATGAAAAATATTTGTTTTTAGAAAATTTTAGTAGTGATCACGAATTAACGCTAGAATTGCTCTAGGACGCTTCTAAAGCCTTCAAAAACGAGTTAAAAGTTTTGAAAGTCAAAATATATGAAATGTATGAAAAAAATTTGTTTTTAGGAAATTTTAGTAGTGATCACGAATTATTGCTAGAATTGCTCTAGGACGCTTCTAAAGCCTTCAAAAACGAGTTTAAAGTTTGAAAGTTAGAATATATGAAATGTATGAAAAAAATTTGTTTTTAGGAAATTTAGTAGTGATCACGAATTATTGCTAGAATTGCTCTAGGACGCTTCTAAAGCCTTCAAAAACGAGTTTAAAGTTTTGAAAGTCAAAATATATGAAATGTATGAAAAAAATTTGTTTTTAGGAAATTTTAGTAGTGATCACGAATTAACGCTAGAATTGCTCTAGGACGCTTCTAAAGCCTTCAAAAACGAGTTTAAAGTTTTGAAAGGCAGAATATATGAAATGTATGAAAAAAATTTGTTTTTAGGAAATTTTAGTAGTGATCACGAATTATTGCTAGAATTGCTCTCTAGGACGCTTCTAAAGCCTTCAAAAACGAGTTTAAAGTTTTGAAAGTCAGAATATATGAAATGTATGAAAAAATTAGTTTTTAGGAAATTTTAGTAGTGATCACGAATTATTGCTAGAATTGCTCTAGGACGCTTCTAAAGCCTTCAAAAACGAGTTTAAAGTTTTGAAAGTCAAAATATATGAAATGTATGAAAAAAAATTTGTTTTTAGGAAATTTAGTAGTGATCACGAATTAACGCTAGAATTGCTCTAGGACGCTTCTAAAACCTTCAAAAACGAGTTAAAAGTTTTGAAAGTCAAAATATATGAAATGTATGAAAAAAATTTGTTTTAGGAAATTTTAGTAGTGATCACGAATTATTGCTAGAATTGCTCTAGGACGCTTCTAAAGCCTTCAAAAACGAGTTTAAAGTTTGAAAGTCAAAATATATGAATTTTAGAAGTGATCACGAATTATTGCTAGAATTGCTCTAGGACGCTTCTAAAGCCTTCAAAAACGAGTTAAAGTTTTGAAAGTCAAAATATATGAAATGTATGAAAAAAATTAGTTTTTAGGAAATTTTAGTAGTGATCACGAATTATTGCTAGAATTGCTCTAGGACGCTTCTAAAGCCTTCAAAAACGAGTTTAAAGTTTTGAAAGTCAAAATATATGAATTTTAGAAGTGATCACGAATTATTGCTAGAATTGCTCTAGGACGCTTCTAAAGCCTTCAAAAACGAGTTAAAGTTTTGAAAGTCAAAATATATGAAATGTATGAAAAAAATTTGTTTTTAGGAAATTTTAGTAGTGATCACGAATTAACGCTAGAATTGCTCTAGGACGCTTCTAAAGCCTTCAAAACGAGTTTAAAGTTTTGAAAGTCAAAATATATGAAATGTATGTAAAAAATTTGTTTTTAGGAAATTTTAGTAGTGATCACGAATTATTGCTAGAATTGCTCTAGGACGCTTCTAAAGCCTTCAAAAACGAGTTTAAAGTTTTGAAAGTTAGACTATATGAAATGTATGAAAAAAATTTGTTTTTAGGAAATTTTAGTAGTGATCACGAATTATTGCTAGAATTGCTCTAGGACGCTTCTAAAGCCTTCAAAAACGAGTTTAAAGTTTTTAAATCACGAATTATTGCTAGAATTGCTCTAGGACGCTTCTAAAGCCTTCAAACACGTGTTTAAAGTTTTGAAAGTCAATATATATGAAATGTATGAAAAAAATTTGTTTTAGGAAATTTTAGTAGTGATCACGAATTAACGCTAGAATTGCTCTAGGACGCTTCTAAAGCCTTCAAAAACGAGTTTGAAGTTTTGAAAGTCAAAATATATGAAATGTATGAAAAAAAATTTGTTTTTAGGAAATTTTAGTAGTGATCACGAATTATGGCTAGAATTGCTCTAGGACGCTTCTAAAGCCTTCAAAAACGAGTTTAAAGTTTTGAAAGTCAAAATATATGAAATGTATGAAAAAAATTAGTTTTTAGGAATTTTAGTAGTGATCACGAATTATTGCTAGAATTGCTCTAGGACGCTTCTAAAGCCTTCAAAAACGAGTTTAAAGTTTTGAAAGTCAAAATATATGAAATGTATGAAAAAATTAGTTTTTAGGAAATTTTAGTAGTGATCACGAATTAACGCTAGAATTGCTCTAGGACGCTTCTAAAGCCTTCAAAAACGAGTTTAAAGTTTTGAAAGTCAAAATATATGAAATGTATGAAAAAAATTAGTTTTTAGGAAATTTTAGTAGTGATAACGAATTAACGCTAGAATTGCTCTAGAACGCTTCTAAAGCCTTCAAAAACAAGTTTAAAGTTTTGAAAGTCAAAATATATGAAATGTATGAAAAAAATTTGTTTTTAGGAAATTTTAGTAGTGATCACGAATTATTGCTAGAATTGCTCTACGACGCTTCTAAAGCCTTCAAAAACGAGTTTAAAGTTTTAAATCACGAATTAACGCTAGAATTGCTCTAGGACGCTTCTAAAGCCTTCAAAAACGAGTTTAAAGTTTTGAAAGTCAAAATATATGAAATGTATGAAAAAAATTAGTTTTTAGGAAATTTAGTAGTGATCACGAATTAACGCTAGAATTGCTCTAGGACGCTTCTAAAGCCTTCAAAAACGAGTTTAAAGTTTTGAAAGTCAGAATATATGAAATGTATGAAAAAAATTTGTTTTTAGGAAATTTTAGTAGTGATCACGAATTATTGCTAGAATTGCTCTAGGACGCTTCTAAAGCCTTCAAAAACGAGTTTAAAGTTTTGAAAGTCGAAATATATGAAATGTATGAAAAAAATTTGTTTTTAGGAAATTTAAATAATGATCACGAATTATTGCTAGAATTGCTCTAGGACGCTTCTAAAGCCTTCAAAAACGAGTTTAAAGTTTTGAAAGTCAAAATATATGAAATGTATGAAAAAAATTTGTTTTAGGAAATTTTAGTAGTGATCACGAATTATTGCTAGAATTGCTCTAGGACGCTTCTAAAGCCTTCAAAAACGAGTTTAAAGTTTTGAAAGTCAAAATATATGAAATGTATGAAAAAATTTGTTTTTAGGAAATTTTAGTAGTGATCACGAATTATTGCTAGAATTGCTCTAGGACGCTTCTAAAGCTTTCAAAAACGAGTTTAAAGTTTTGAAAGTCAGAATATATGAAATGTATGAAAAAAATTTGTTTTTAGGAAATTTTAGTAGTGATCACGAATTATTGCTAGAATTGCTCTAGGACGCTTCTAAAGCCTTCAAAAACGAGTTTAAAGTTTTGAAAGTCAAAATATATGAAATGTATGAAAAAAATTAGTTTTTAGGAAATTTTAGTAGTGATCACGAATTATTGCTAGAATTGCTCTAGGACGCTTCTAAAGCCTTCAAAAACGAGTTTAAAGTTTTGAAAGTTAGAATATATGAAATGTATGAAAAAAATTTGTTTTTAGGAAATTTTAGTAGTGATCACGAATTAACGCTAGAATTGCTCTAGGACGCTTCTAAAGCCTTCAAAAACGAGTTTAAAGTTTTGAAAGTCAAAATATATGAAATGTATGAAAAAAATTAGTTTTTAGGAAATTTTAGTAGTGATCACGAATTATTGCTAGAATTGCTCTAGGACGCTTCTAAAGCCTTCAAAAACGAGTTTAAAGTTTTGAAAGTCAAAATATATGAAATGTATGAAAAAAATTTGTTTTTAGGAAATTTTAGTAGTGATCACGAATTATTGCTAGAATTGCTCTAAAAATTAGTTTTTAGGAAATTTTAGTAGTGATCACGAATTAACGCTAGAATTGCTCTAGGACGCTTCTAAAGCCTTGAAAAACGAGTTTAAAGTTTTGAAAGTCAAAATATATGAAATGTATGAAAAATATTTGTTTTTAGGAAATTTTAGTAGTGATCACGAATTAACGCTAGAATTGCTCTAGGACGCTTCTAAAGCCTTCAAAAACGAGTTAAAAGTTTTGAAAGTCAAAATATATGAAATGTATGAAAAAAATTTGTTTTTAGGAAATTTTAGTAGTGATCACGAATTATTGCCAGAATATATGAAATGTATGAAAAAAATTTGTTTTTAGGAAATTTTAGTAGTGATCACGAATTATTGCTAGAATTGCTCTAGAACGCTTCTAAAGCCTTCAAAAACAAGTTTAAAGTTTTGAAAGTCAAAATATATGAAATGTATGAAAAAAATTTGTTTTTAGGAAATTTTAGTAGTGATCACGAATTATTGCTAGAATTGCTCTAGGACGCTTCTAAAGCCTTCAAAAACGAGTTTAAAGTTTTGAAAGTCAAAATATATGAAATGTATGAAAAAAATTAGTTTTTAGGAAATTTTAGTAGTGATCACGAATTATTGCTAGAATTGCTCTAGGACGCTTCTAAAGCCTTCAAAAACGAGTTTAAAGTTTTGAAAGTCAAAATATATGAAATGTATGAAAAAAATTTGTTTTTAGGAAATTTTAGTAGTGATCACGAATTAACGCTAGAATTGCTCTAGGACGCTTCTAAAGCCTTCAAAAACGAGTTTTGAAAGTCAAAATATATGAAATGTATGAAAAAAATTTGTTTTTAGGAAATTTTAGTAGTGATCACGAATTATTGCTAGAATTGCTCTAGGACGCTTCTAAAGCCTTCAAAAACGAGTTTAAAGTTTTGAAAGTCAATTTTATATGAAATGTATGAAAAAAATTTGCTTTTAGGAAATTTTAGTAGTGATCACGAATTAACGCTAGAATTGCTCTAGGACGCTTCTAAAGCCTTCAAAAACGAGTTTAAAGTTTTGAAAGTCAAAATATATGAAATGTATGAAAAAAATTTGTTTTTAGGAAATTTTAGTAGTGATCACGAATTATTGCTAGAATTGCTCTAGGACGCTTTTAAAGCCTTCAAAAACGAGTTTAAAGTTTGAAAGTCAAAATATATGAAATGTATGAAAAAAATTTGTTTTTAGGAAATTTTAGTAGTGATCACGAATTAACGCTAGAATTGCTCTAGGACGCTTTTAAAGCCTTCAAAAACGAGTTTAAAGTTTTGAAAGTCAAAATATATGAAATGTATGAAAAAAATTTGTTTTTAGGAAATTTTAGTAGTGATCACGAATTATTGCTAGAATTGCTCTAGGACGCTTCTAAAGCCTTCAAAAACGAGTTTAAAGTTTTGAAAGTCAAAATATATGAAATGTATGAAAAAAATTTGTTTTTAGGAAATTTTAGTAGTGATCACGAATTATTGCTAGAATTGCTCTAGGACGCTTCTAAAGCCTTCAAAAACGAGTTTAAAGTTTTGAAAGTCAAAATATATGAAATGTATGAAAAAAATTTGTTTTTAGGAAATTTTA